>WBMW01002608.1:196092-343197 GCA_013396635.1 Penelope pileata
CCCGCCCCCCCCCCCCCCCCCCCCAATCCACTGTTTTCAGGTAGCATTTACAGCTATCTGGGCCTAAACTATATTTTCAGATCAAAGTCTACCTGGGCCTGAGTGAAAGTCGCATCACTTCCATCTCTGTCATGTAGGAAGCACTCTTATGTTTAGGTTGGTAATATAATGATCTCTCACATACATAGGCTGATCTGAAAGTAATGCCTCCTACTTATTTCCATGGAAACAACGGATTCAAAGAGCACAATAATACTATTTGATAGAGCACATCTCAGTTACAAAACACTCTTTTTCAACATAGGCGCTACCATTAGCTAATGTTTTCACCAGTGATGAACAAGAGCCTGCATGTCGTGCTTGTAACAATCTGCACCAGCAGAGGTGATCCACTGTTGCCACTGCTGAAACACACCACCCACTGCCTCACTGTGCTCGCATCCACTGTTTGGTCTCCATAGATGTTCAGCAAGCATCGATGAATGTCAGTGGGTGCCATTTTTAGCTCATGGAGGAATTCAGTGCCACACTTTTGCTTCATCCTCACTTCCATGTCAGATGCCACTGTGTCAGACTGCCCCTTGGCTGCCATCTGTCGCACAGCAGCAAAATAGAATGGAATATTGTCAGGAAGGTTCATCTTCTACTGCCGTACCACAGACATCCACCTCTGAAATCATGGGCCAACAGAATAAAAGAGGTGGCATTAGTTTGAGAGCAGCCCTCACACTTTCCCTGCATTGCTACTAATCCAGGTCTTTTGTAGTGATGGGTGTTGACTTTTCTGTGTTGTGCCAAGTGGGGGGGCAATAAAATGTAAATTGTCTCTAATACCAATGTGCTGTCTAATGTTTTCATTGGTCCAGTTGTCTTCAAAGCTGTGGTTTTAAATGCAGGACAGAAGGTAAATGTGAGTCCTTTCCAACTGTGGGTTGCCAGCAGATTTGTTAGGTTTGTGTAATTTTTTTAAAGATATTAAACATGGCAGGCAGAGTTCAACCATTACCAGGATTTAATGTATTTATTTCCTTACACATTGCTAACAGCGTATGGAGCAAATCCTAGGTGGCCCTGCTTCTATAAGCTGCGGGCTGAATTAGTTGAAAAGAACTTGAGACATGTTGCTCAAATGACTTGGTAAGGCTTTATTTTGGTGGTAAATCATCCTGCAACTTAAACTAGAAATGCATCCAGACAAACATCCTTAAGCTTGAGAGGAAATGTGGATACAAACTGAAACTCATGTTTTTCTCTACTGGAGCAGAACCCTCTCATTTTCTACTTGTCTTATTCCTTCTCTCCCTGACAGAGCAGTGTTTTTCAGATCATGTGAATTTGATTTACTAACAACCACGTAATTACGTGGTGAGTAATTGGATGTCTTTACAGGACTGGAAATGGAATACTCTCTGCTTAACCTGTAGGTGAGTATTTTGCCTCTGTGCTGTCCTGGCAGTGAGTGCAGACGGGTCCTAAAAATCTGCTGTGTGCCTTACTGATGTGGTTCAGCCCAGCTAGGGCAGGTTTTCTTGCATCATAAATAACCACCAGTACTAACAGTGAACTTTGGCAGTCTTGGAAAAAGAGTAAGGGTCTTGAGAAGAAAGTCCTCTTGCTTTTATTTTGTGTGACTGATTTGTGGGTATCCTGAGAGTATGGAGGTGCTTGTGGGAATTTGAATCCCCTCTTGCTCATGCCGAGTGTCCTTGGAGCAATTTTATCATTCACTGACACTAGATTAAAATTGAACATTTGATTTAGCTACAGGATTTTAAGTAACTGTTTAAATCACTGCTGGAAAAATAAATAAGATTTTAAAAGAATTTTGTAGTACAGAAATTGCCACAAGGAATCAGTACACAGCATGACTTTTGTTCAGGGCTGGGTAGCTATTGCCATTTAACAGCAGTGAATCCTTTTTTTTTTTTTTTTTTTCTGATCCAGCAACAGTTGATTAGTTAGCGTGAGCAGTTGTAATCTGTACCAGGTCCTGTTAACTTGCCTGTTCTTTGGCTTAAGAAAGAATGATGAAAAAAATGCAGTCTAGCTGTTACAATAAAGAAACTTACAACATGAGCAAAAACTGTGAAAAGAAGCCCAACATAGAGAGAGGTTTTATTCATGTGGATACAGGTTTTTTACAGTCTTTCTTTTCATTTTTTTTTTTTTTTTTTTCAAAAATCCCATGGAAATTTTTCTTCTGTTAGCTTTTTGCAAATCTTCCCCTTGTTGCTGGGAGATTTAAAACAAACAGCTGAATAACCAAGAGTATTTAATGAAGTCTGAATTGCCTTGCTATAAACTGAGAGAATTTCTAGGTTTCCCACTTACCCAATTGGCCTAAAAATCACAAAAATAACTTCATCTTGCTATAATCTTGTTTCACAACTCATTTTTCACATCTCAGTTCCACTCTAGACTGGTTTTTCTTTCTTCTGAGTTCTTATTTTCCCCCTACCACACATGTATCCACTCTTTTCTCTTCACAAACAGCCTTGCTCACACACCCCCACACAGCCACACTCACATACATCAGGAGCAGTTTACAGCTCAATTTGAAAGATGAATCTTAGCAAACAAAAAAAGTTTTCATTGTGTCTGATGTGGAGAACAACCAACAAAACAAAGGAAACCAGAGTGGGCAGCAAAACCCTTGGGGTCTTCAAGCTTAGTCGTGAGAAATGTGGTGTTAATTTTTCTTATTTTGAAATCTGCTAGTGCCTTTCAAAGAACTTGAAAGAACATTTTGTTTACATAAAAAAAATTAAATCTGACTTTGTTATATGGGATTTATTTGGGTTCTTTTTCTTTTTTTAACTAGGAAAGTTTGTAGGAAAACAAGATATTTGTCTCTGAAGAGGTTGTCTGCTACTTGTTTCCCACATAAACTTCCTGCTGTTGCTACTTTGGAAACTACTGTCTGATCTGCCAGAGTCCCGGGCCTTGAACTCTGTCACTGTGCACTGGGTTCCCCAAACCTGAGCTTTGAAAGTGAATTTGCCCTCTCGTATCACCCCTGTCCCTAATTTCTTAAGCAACCACTGGCTGAGGCACTTGTCAAGTTCACCCTTGCTCCTCTTTCCCTTTAGAAGCCATTTTGTTTCCCCATTCCTCAAGTTTCCCTGCTTCTTCTCATACTGATCTTCTTAGTACCTAAAGTTCAACCATTGCCACCCTCTATTGTAGCCTGTGGGATGGAGCTCCCTTCTTTTGTAGATCAGAACTTCAGCACTTTCCCACTGAACACAGTAAACACCCACAGGCTTGCAAATCTCCCTGGAAATGTGATTTCCTGTTTTTCTTCAACTTTGCATTTGCTCCTTTCATCCTTGCACTAGCACACTCGTTATGACCCTCCTTTCTTTAGTTTAACTATTCCCTGTGGATTGTGGTAATACTGTGCCAGATATGTTTTTAATCTGAGCAGTGAAATGGCATTTTCTTCAATCAGGGAAGATTACACAGTCAGCTCTGCATTAAAAGGTCAATGTACAAAACCATCATAACAGTATTGATCAGCCTGGAAGCCAGGGATATTTTTGTAACGCCCTAGAGACTCATTGATTAAACTGATTAAGCCATAAATGATGAGGACATACACCTCAGTCAGTCCAGCTCCTGGAATAGCCTTCCAACCCCTGTCTCCCAGTGTTCTGGATAAATGTGCTTGGACTTCATTGTAAAGCACCGGGTCAATGGACTGCCGAGTACTCAAACAAACCCTTCTGTCTGTGTGCAAGCCAGCCCGCCTGCCTGTACCATGACAGGTGAACTCCTGGCAGGGAAATGTGAGCAGTTGGCAGAGCTACAGCAGATGCCATTTTAATTGGCCCGTGATGAAGGTGAACTGTTCCTTCCCAATGGTAGCATGTTTTCCACTCCTGCCTGGCAATTTGACCACTTACATAGGCTGTGCTTAAGATCTTTATCATCTTGGGAAGGAGTTCAGTTTATGCTAATAACAGTAGCACCTGGATTGAAAATATGCTAATCAGACAAGACTGAGGGATAGCCCTAAAGTGCTTTTCTTCTTTTGATTTTTTTTTTTTTTTTTAACATTTGCAGTACTTACGACTTCTACTTTTTCTTCTTATTGTGATTCTAATACTAAATTGAGTTGATGGCCAGAGTGTCATGTGAGGGAGTGAAGAAACTCCACCATAGGCTGAAGGAAGCCACATGGCAATAGGAGTGAATAACAACATACCTCAACTGCACTGTCTCAAAGTGAGGTGCAATGAGAGATGTCAATGTTATGACATTTCTGAGTATAACAAGTCTTAGTGCTGAAGAAGCTGAGGTGAAGAGCCTTACCTACTGTCACTAACTTCACTGGACACGATCACTACACACAGCACCTGAGTCAAGTCAACTGTTAGTAGTACTGAGGTGTGTCACTCTCAGCAAGAACTCAGCTTTTTTTATTTTTTTATTTTTTTGTCTGAATAGCACTGTCTGTGTGAAAGGTGGTTTTCTTTGTGGTACAGAAACAAAGACTGATGCTTCTATAAAGATCGCGGCTGTATAGAGTATTTCTCTGTGTGCTTTCCACAGGGAAATTGCAGCAGTGTGGCATGCAGACAAGAAAGAAACAAACCCAATTTTTATTATCCAGATAGTTTCAAGTCTGATGTAATTTGATGTGGAAATGGTTTTCAGCTAATTCTTGCTAAGAAATAATAACAATGCAATGGCTTCAAAGAGCCTGAATGTGTCCAGCACTTCACTAACAGCTGGGGTTACACTAATGGCTCTGACAAATGAAGCTAAACCTAGGGACTATTTGGAGAGTGGAATGAGTGGGGGTGGCGGTTGGCTTATTAAGTATTTCACACCAGGAACACAACACAACAGCTTTCTGTGATCTGGGTGGAGTGCCAGGACTCTGGGCCAACACTCAGTACTGACTGTTTAGGGTCCCGATTACCTGGTAGATGCTCCTTGTTTGCAGTGTCACAACTCCTGAGCTGGTGACGAGTGAGCTGGAGAGGGAATGCGTCAGGAAGACGTCTGTGGCAGCACGCTCTGTATTGCAGCCTGCGTTGGCTAACTTGCTAGGCAACCTCTGAACGGAGGCTTTCTCAAGTGTTTGGGAGGAGCTGAGCTGATCTCCTTTGAGCAGGGACAGAACAGAGTGGCTCTGATCCCAAATCGTTATTTTGCTGCTGATTAACTAACAATGGGAACAATTTATTCATTAACTGAATTTGTCTCTCTTCTCTGTTTTAATTTGGGAAAAGCAATTAATAACTAAGGCTGATGAACTAGAGTGTAAATACACAAAAATTCATCCACAAAGCCCTACAGCCTTCCTTGTAAAGAAGGACATCAATGCACCTGTAATGTAAACTTCCGGCAACTTTCCTGCTAGAGCTTGTAGGGATGAGGATGTGGGGAGTGAGTAGTGTGGGTGCAGTACTGACGCCTGTGCCCCGCTTCTGTAGCGTGCTTGGCCAAGACCAGCATGCAGATGGGACTGTGTATCAGGTCCTGCATGAATTTAACAGTCGCTGTATATCCCCGCAACCAGCAATTAAGGGATTTCCCCTTCATCCTTTACCTTTATAAAGCCCTCTTTGGAAGCGTACCTACTTTTACCTTCAGTAGCAGTGTTATTTATGTAAGGGCTGCTAAACCATCACTTCTGGTTATGAAGGCAGTAACCTTTGTTATCATCTCTTGTAGACTTTAGGCATTGCCCCCCTCCAGTTCCTAGCACTCAGTATAGATGAGAAAAACCCTATCAGATGAATCAGCAGCTTGTGGGATCCTGCCCAGGCACTATTTAAAACTAAACGTTACAAAAAATTACGATTTCTACGCTTCTGGGGATCTGTTAGCCAGCTTTGGATAAAAAGTGATTCTAGGTTTGAGAGATCTTAGCAACTGAAGTGATAAGCAGCTGAATGATCATTAACTGACACAGGCAGACAGTTGACTCTTAAGCTCTAAAGCAAAGAGAAAAGCAACTTGGGAATGATATACGTGTTTTTCTTTAAATGTGTTCTTCAGCTGCTGTTTCTTATCATAGTTCAATAATTCTGCAGTTCATTTTTGCAGTAGAGTTTTTATAGCAAACTTGCTAACTCAAGTCTCATTCTTCAAGGGGTGAGTTCAATCACTTTGTCTTGGACTCTCGTGACAGATTAGGCACCTGCATCATAATTATAACCAGACGTTCTCTTTTTCTGAGGACTTTTCTTGTCTCTTTCTCATTGATACCAGAGATACAGTCAAGGGGAGCTAATGACATAGCTACTAGCTTGTTTTCTTCTTCAGTCCTTGGTGAAATGAGCTTTTGTGAAACTGCAGACTTGTTTCACAGTCACTTTTTGGTAGTCAGAGTGTGGTACCACCTAAAAGAGAAAATGAGAGTACAGCTCAGCTTCCATCTGTTGAATGACCTCCATCCTTGTTGGGCAATCTGTGTCACACAATGAAAGAAATGAGGCAGAAGGAGTTGGAGGTAAGTAGGGAGAAAACAAAAATAATGTGTGCAGATGCTGAATAAAAAGTTTCTCTGAGCTCATCCATAAGCTTGGCCTTTTTCCTCAGCTCTTTTGGAGAGGATCTCTCTGGCAATCAAATTATAAGTGGGGACCAAAGCCTGAGTGTGCAGTGGAACAAGATGGCAGCATGAAACCTTGAAACATTCCTCCTTTGTGTGGAGAGGAATTGTCACAGGACTCCTGTCAGGAGGATAGATATGGATTGTCCTCAAAAAGACTGCGCAGAAGGTAGCAGGTAATGAAGGGTCTGCGTCTCAGTGAAATTTCCCTCACTGACACAGCTGAGGGAAAGACTGAGCATTTAATTACAGCAGGTTTCAATTACTGGAGTTCTTGGTGCAATGTGTAGCCAAAGACCTGTATGGAATATATCCTCCAGGTGGCAGAGCTCACTCTCAGGACAAGATACTAAAGGGTAGATAAGACATGACTCAAAACTGTCCTTGGTGACGATGCACTGGAGGGCACCTTGCTGAGGGGAAAGTGAAGTTTAGAAATGGGCAAATGGACAGGTGACTCTATTTTATCTAACACCCCCACCATGATCTATTGTGACTTGTGATAGCTATATACTGAAGTAAATGGAATAAAATTAAACCCAACATAGCAATCTGTGAATGCATCTCTTCTGCCAGAGGAGAAAAAATAGCTTTCAGGGCTCTCTGCTGAAGCAATTGGTTTTCAAAGAGTATTTTTACAAAAGTAAATAAATAAAAATAGAAGCTAGAGACGTAGGTGAATAAGACATTCCTCCTTGGTTTTATGACTCCTTTTCCCACCCTCTCTGGTGTTTGTGTAGCAGACAACAGCAGAGCTGCTGCTCACTCCTGCCCTGGAAACCCACTGTGTGGAATAAGCAGAGGGAATGAGCAAAGGGAAACTTGAGTTGTAACTGGGCAGTTGCACTTGAGGAAAATAAAGAATAAATATTTGACTTACAGCCTACATATTAGTGTCCAGCCAGATCTCAAGTCTGATCAAGCATGACAAACCCCTACTTAGGAAGGGAATCTGAGGCCTTAGATTCTCAGGACCAGATCCAGAGTAGGATTTAGACACAACATTCAGTACAGCAATTCCTCTCCCAAACTCAAAAGCTTGCTTACAGTACAGGAATGCACAGGGCTGACTTCTGATCATTACATAATGAATTTAGGTGTCTAAGAATAGTAGTCACACCAAATGGAGGAGATGAGAGAAAGTTTGAACCAGCCAACTGGTAATGCTGTTGAGACAGGGGAATCTTACCCTCTCTATTGCCTAGATTTAGAGGGTGATCTCAGAGGTGGCATTTTTGGAACAGAGATTCAGATTTTGAAACTGCTTTTGGCAGATAAGTGTTTAGCTTGTATTTTGGGTAAACATTGCTATTTTTTAATGAAACCGAGGAGCTACTACCTTTGCTTCATGGCTAGATTACTCATTCAGGAAGTGTTAAAGATGAGTATAGATCTTCAGTCTGCAATGAGGCCGTAAATAATTATCATATGGGAAAGCTTTCAGCATTTCTCAAGGCTGGGTCAATGTGTGGAAGGTTGGAAAGCAAGCAGGAATACAGTAAGATTGACTGGTACAGTGGCTGAAATACTAGATTATACATAGTTTTCAATGGTTTGCTTGTTCTGCTTATGAAGGTAGAGGACATACACTCATACAACTTCATGCAAAAATATGGATGGGAAGCTGGCATACCAATAACTAGCAAGTTCAAGATTACTTCTTCAATGACAGGTTTCCACCTTACATGTTAAAGGATAATAACTTAATAGCACTAATAGAACTCCTTTGATGACTCACTCTGGCCTCAGAATAAGACATACTAAAGAACAGATGATGCAAGACATAAAATGGCATAGTTTTTTCTTCTTCAGAGCAGATAATATGACAAAAGAGAATTCAATAGGATAGCTATAGACTGACAAACAGCTGGGTTGCAACAGTCAAATATCCTGTGAAAACCAACACACCTTTTCATCTATATGCATTGCAGGCCTTCTTCTATGTCCGGAGTCTGCAAGACGTCTCAGAATTCTTTTCTATGTCCTATCTTCTTTCACATGAGAGGTGATGCAGACGCTTGATTGCTTTGATTTTGAATGACTCATGTTCAGCAACACAAAGTTAAAGTGATTACCAAACCATCCTCCAGGAAATACTGGTGGGTATCCTCAGGAATTTAAGTTAGGTTCAGGTAAACATTTCTCACACTAGTTCTTCTGACGACTGGAGCAATTTGGTCCTTCCTGCTTTCTTTTTCTAACAACAAAGGTGCTGTTCTTAGTTTAAAAAAAAAAAAATGATCTACTTGGTAATAAAAAAAAAAAAAAAAAAGAAAAAAAAAGGAAAAACCAAAATCTTCCACCAGAAAATATAATGATATACCAGAAGAACCATTTATGCATTAAAAGCTCTTCTCAATTTTCCAGAAGGCATCCGCAGCTCATTAAAAGAGGCTTTATTTTAGTGTGGTTGTGGTTTTTCATTTTCTCTCTTCTCAAGACAGCTTCTGTCACAAACGAATCACTTTCTCTGGCATTTTCAAGTACATATTTCCTAGCAGTCAGGCTAATACCATCACAGAAGGGAAGCATTTAACTATTGCTTTTTCACCTCTCCTTCAGCACTGAGAAATTATCATGCAATTCCCATTGATTAGAACTTCTGCTTTATTAATTATTTATTAATTATAGCCACAATACAGCCTTTCACTTAACAAAAACAACCAGCTTACCCAATGACTAGTTTTTAGGCTATGCAAATCTATTCTTTTCCTTGGTTAAATTGGTGGAATGCAAAGAGACCTTGGAGTCAAGTAATAATAATGGGCTCAAGATGTGGCACAAAAACTTGGGATTTTGTTGCAGACTGTTAAGGATCAAACAGGGATAAGGGACAGAGCTATTTCCCAATGGTGGTATGCTTGAACCAAGCTTTTTTGATTTCATCTCCAATCTGCCACTAGCCTGAGTGCCGGTCTGAAGGGGACTTATCTGCTGTGTTTGCTATGTAACGCTCTTATCCAAAATGTTTTCAAGTCAACACAAAGCTTCTCACTGCTTCTAACAGGCTTTAACTGGCTTTTTTTTTTTTTTTTTTTTGTGTTGGACTCTGATTTGAACATGCATGGAAAGCCTCAATTATAACCTTCATCTCCCTGCTTTGAAAATGTGGCCTTGGCCACCCAGTATGAAGAAAGCTTCTTCAGCGCCAACAGCTGGATATTTTTATTGTTGTATCCCCTACAGTCATCATTCAGTGAAGTCTGATTTAGCAAGGTACTTCAGGCATTCTTAATTTTAAGTCAGTTTATGGGCCTCTGTAAATCTGAGACATTTCTCGAATTCGAGTGGGTTCTGATCTGAGTCCTAACAAATACGTAGATTCAGAATAGTCATACCACATCTAGCAATCCTCCCTGTTGCTACTAACTGCTTGTTACTACCTCCTTGTTACTACCACTACTAACTAATACTGCATTACTGGGGAAAGAAGATGGAGCAATTTTCTCTCTGAGGCGTTCTGTTGAAGAGCTGAAACAAAGTATGCAGAAGAATGGAAGAGAAAGAAAGAGATAGCCTTGGAGCAGGGGAGGAGCTCACAGAATTGATGTGGAGATAGTTATTCCAGAATTAAGTCTGTCAATGGAAAGGAAATAGTTATAGAAGACCAGCAATCCCAGAATTAAATACCACAACATAAACTTCTGCCTGAGGTATTGCAATGGATGTAGAAAGTTGCTAGGAGACTGGAACCAAGTTTTCTCATGCTGCTGTAGCATGCCCTAACATCAGTGGAGGTGTTACACTTACGGCTTGCTTCGTGAGCTAAGGTGAGATAGCATTGTCAATAGAGTCTACCTAGTTTACTTGGATTTTTTTGTGCTTTTAGGTGTGTTAGAGTGAGGTTTTGTAGGACACCAAAGGTGTCTTGCCATATCTTTCAATTCAGCAAGAGAGAAGCTTGGTAATTATTCACTATACTATTAGCTTCATTTTTAGCTAGTTTATCAAGTTGAGTACCCTCACAAGTTAGATAAGCATTAGGATGGATTCAATGGAAAGGGCAGCAGCTGTACACAGCTGTGGCAGGAAAAGTGATTCTTCTCTGCATCAGCAATAAAACAAGCACAGCCATCTCTTGCAAAGTCGTCATTTTTTTTGTACCTCTTCCCCCTGTAGTACCGCCTGGATTTTCAGAGCTCAGTTCATTCTTCCTATGTAGGGTAGCATGGCAGAAGAACTAGGACACTGAGGACTGTTGTGCAGATGAAGGAAAGGTATTAGCTCAACACTTTTGATGGATCCTGACTAGGTGTGAGAAATAAGAAACTTTTCATTTAATCTGTCTATGTCTCATAGAGCCCTGACCAAGCGACTTTACTTCCATGAGTCTCTGGTTTTCAGTCTTTATAGGAAAACAATAGCATTCTGCCTTCTAAAACTATAGCAAGTCTAAATTATTTACTTTCCAGAAAAAAGTAGTTGGTTTCAGCTTCAGACCTATCTGTCATTCTCCTGGCTGTTGTGCATACACTTATTTTTTCTTTTTAAAAAGTACAGGAGATGAGAAGACGGGAGGGTAGTGCTCCAAAACAAATTTTAGTGGTTATTACTGTAGCAAATAGCTGGATTTCGTAAACATATGAACAAGACTTTTTTATTCTCAGCACTTTTTTCCCCCCACAGAAGAATGTGAGCCACTCTTTATTAGGTGTAAATTGTGTATTACTGCATCAAGAGAATGATGTTGATTTACATGGGATCATGGCTTGGCTCTCACAAGCTCTGCTCCACTTTTCTGGACTACTTTGGAATTGTAAAGTGGCATCCTACTGATTTCTTCTGCAACCCTATTCGTCACATCTCCCTGACCCTGGTGTTTGTGTTTCCTGATCTTAAAGCACAATGCCTTAATTATGGTCAGAGAAAAGACGTAAGGAAAAAGAATGTCCCAATTCGTCTTTTAACTGCAGTTCTTACTGGTATTTATTTCAAAGTGCAATTACAGGAACGGAAATGACTATGCAAAAACAGCCTTTTCCTACTAACAATCTCAGCTGCTCATGTACATTTGAGTCAAATCTGCAGACCTTTGTTGACATAAGTTTTATTGCAAGTCAAATTTATTTTCCAGTCTCTATTACAAAATAGCCTAGCAGGAAAGTGTTTGGGAAGAGGAATGAAGAGCCATAGGGACCAGCAAAGCAAAAGTCACTACTGTCTGTTGCTTCTCTTGTTGCAGGCAGCCTTTGCTGCCAGATCTGTTAGCTTCTCCTGCCCCCTCGTGCAGGCTTGTGAACACTGCCAGCAATTTTCTTTTGCAGAAATCTGCCAGAGAAACAGCTAAATAGAATAAACAAATATCCTTTGGGATATAGCAGTTGTGTTGAACATTGTTTTGTGAAGGAATCTCATTGATAGCTATGGGAGGACAGCTGTCTAGTCCTGCACTGGAAAATCTCTCAAGTCATTAGAAGAGACAAGTTACTTCTTTGAGAGCTTCATTGTTTCTCTAGGGTGTAGGAAGCAGAGGCCTCTGGAGATGCATTCAGAATTGAAGCTATGTCCAAGAGTGTGATCTGAGAAATGGTATCCTTGGTTTCTTCAGGAATTAAGTGTGGAAAGGTCAGCTGGGCCTTCCTGCTTGTCTCTGCAGGACATTGGGAGCAGCTCTCCCATCCCTGTTCAGCATCTGTTCACTGGCACGTTGCTGGGTCCCGCTGTCACCTGGTGCTCTTTATTCAATGATTTTATATTCACGTATGTCAAGCTAGACATCTGCTCTGTTGGCCTATGTCTCTCACTATGATGAGTTTTCAAATATTTTTAGAGTTCTCTTAATTGAAAAAATGTATCAGGACAAATGTCAAACAGCATGGTGATCAAAGGGTGAGAGAAGCTTCAACACCTAGGTTTCAAACTGATATATCAATGCACAGGTTTATGTATCTACAACAATCCATGTCCTGAAGACGTTTTGTTTTGTTTTTGGCAGCGTTAACTTAGGCAAAATTTCAGTAAGGTTAATGGGAGTTCACCTGAGCAAAGGACAAGTACAGCTGCAATCAGGACTGTGGTTTTTGATCTTTTTTTTCCCCTAATACAAAGAGAATCAGAGTGGATTGATCTGTGTTCCAAAAACATCATAGCAGAAATTATTGAATAATGGCAGCAGCTTCTTTACCTTGTTTTTAAGGACCAAACAGTTTAAGGACACAGAGTAGGTTAGATAATTAATGCTTTTTACTTATTAGATAGCTATGTTTGCTATGGTCTTACATACTCTTATACGTGGCGTGCAGTTGAACTGCCTTAGGAAAAATAACAGCACTAATATTGAGCTGCTCAAGAGAAGACAAAAAGGGCAAAAGGAACCATCAGGAATTACAATCCTGTAATTCTTTTCTAGGGGTCTGTTTAGTAGAGTTTGGGCCTTTTCCATCTTGCTTTGCACAAGAGAAGTGTTAATAACCTCCTCCCTCAATTCACAAAACAAACGGAGGAAATTGCTGCTGTTATTACTACGAACACACCCTGAAGAGAAAACATGTAGGATCTCCTGTTCTCTAAACTGGCTTTGCTTGCTGGAAAACATAGCTGTAAGTTACAGGGCACCATCTTGTTGGGGTTAAACTTCTAATTAAGAAAGGCACAGAAGAAAAATCTGCCAACAGTTGTTAAACAAAAGAATACAGTCATCTGCATCAAGAAGTCCCTAAGTTTCTTGATTGCTGAAACCAGTAACTTTCTGGTAGAAGTGTAACAGTAAGCTTGCTCTGCTGCTCCTCTTACCTAACTGCTTATGCCCCTGCGAGGAGCATGGTAGTCAGATAGATGGATCTTCATTTGATCCTGAAGTTCTGTTCCTATGGGGTCTCTTCATCTGAAACGCAATGGGAGCAAGTAAGCTGTGATCTAGAGGGAAAGAAATTAAGTAGAGGGTAATTTACACACTTTTTGCAGCACCAAGCAGAGCTGGCTTCAAATGTACAAGTAGCTATGAAAGCCAAGAGTTTAAAAAAAAGAAAAGAAAAAACCACAAAGGGATTAATCCAATCCAAATTTTAAATAATTCAGCCTAGAATGATAGAGTGTTGTTGTTATTGCAGGTTTTTTTGAGGCCTCAATTAAGTCTTGAGAAAGGGAGCCAATGCACCTTTAAAACTTTCTGCTTAATCAACTATAGCGAATGTTCATTTAATGATTGTCTTTTTGTACCAACAAGAAGTAACAACGCTTTTAGCAAAAGAAATGGAATAAGAGAGAAATTGCCTAATCAGCCCCACTCATGCAGTGCTTTGTGAGAGAGATTATTGAATTTTCAGTCTCTGCAGAATTTTAATGAAGCTCTGTCTTGCTGGAAAATCCAGCCCTTTGTCAATGAAGTTCAATAACTCGACCACCCATGTAATAAGATGTACCGGTTGAAAACTTTCACTTGCCAGAGCCAGAACCCTGCTGGAATCTCCCTGAAAGTTAAAAGTACTTATTTGTTTTGCGTATTTTCCTACAGTCTGCATGCAGTGGTATTTTTATTTACTGTAGTGAAAGTCTGTTTACAGTGAGGTAGAGAAAAAATTCAGATTTGTTTCAGTATGCTGGTTGCTATTCTAATAGGAATATTTCCCCACTGAAAGGGAGTATGATCATCCTGTGTTTAGTACTGCATCTGTCACACAATGAGAACAGCAAAATGCTTCACTGAGTTAAGAAATAAGTAACAAGGTACTAAGAAAGAACTATAAGCAAGTGAAATCAAAGGCATTTCATGAAGATCTGAGGTAAGAAAATAAATGGGCAGAGAAATTCAGAAAGCTACCAAGTAGCAGAACACTCTTGCACCACTGCAGACCATTGGTATTTGAGAAACAGGGAGAACACTTACCTCTGCTAAATTGGTAAGAACAAATTCAAATGGATATTCACAAAATAAAAGTTAATTTGGTGGGATGGGTAATGGAGAGTCTTTCATGTATCCACCAAAATTTGAAGTATTAAAAAATCAAAAATAAAGGGTCTTGTACTGATGAATAACTTGCTTCTGATGAATAACTGGCCATAGTGGGGACTTATCTGTGCAGCTAGTTTTGAATAGAAATTCCATTTTGAATCTTAAAGATCTTTTCTTGATGAAAGATTAATTGTGGCACTATCTTAGTCCAATGACAAATCGGTTTTTATTAATTATCTTTTTCCAGTGGCACAACTTTTGCTGGAACTATTTCCAAGCTGTTTCTTCTCCAGCTCTGAACTGGTTTTTGAGATGAGAAAGAAAGGAATAAAATGCCTGAAGTGAAATTTGTGTAAAGTAGGGAGGTGAGATTCGATGAAACCAGTAGAAGAAAGTTCAGTACTTCAGATGACAGTACACAAGAACATGAAGAATATTATCAGAAAACAGCAGGATGACACTGAGAGAATTTCACAGTGGCAGATTTGCAGCAGCAGTAAGAAATTCAGAATCATTTCTGACATCAAGGTTGTGATAGAAATGAAGAGAAGAAGCCTGCAGAATACATGTCACAGAAAGCAGCAGTGTGTATGAAGATTTTCTTGTCCAGGTGTCCATGTATGTCTTTCAGATAACTGTTTAAATGAAACCAAGCTAATACCACAAAGTTAGATGGACAGAACAGACAGGAAAGTAATTAGACATATGCAGAAAATGGAGAACAGGCAGTCAAAGAAAAGAAATGCAATGGCTAGTGCCCGTTTTATATAGACAGTAGCAGCCCAGAAATGTTTAATGAAGAGCCTGATAAGCTATGGAAATCTGTCAATCAAAATCGGGTGAGTAGTTGGAATGTTGTAGACTGCTTTGCAGAAGAATGTTCGTCTACTGTTTAATTCAAAGCCTTGTGGATGCATGCCAAAAATGCATTAAAAGTTTTAAAGTGATTGCCCTGGAAGAAAAAGAACTAATGACTGGTGAAACCCTGGTTTTGGGTAGCAATACAAAGACAATGTTTCTAAGTCAGATAGGAGTCTGAAGTTCTTGCTACACTGACCAATATAACTCATCAAGCCATCCAGATAAAAAGAGATACAGGTAACAGAAGAGTTCTGTTCCAAAATTCATCGCAAGTAGTATTATGTATCCTCTGGGAATCCCAGGAAATTCAATCATAAAAACAGAGAGAACCAAGAAAGAGAACAGATAAGCAATTTGATAATAAATATTCAAAAACTCTACTAAGGCTTGAATCAATGGAAGACTTAGTGTGTGAATGAAGGAAAGAAGGCAGAAAGGGAGAGAGACTGGGAAAACGTACAGGAAAGGGAAATTATTCTGGAAGGAAGCAGGGATGATGGTCCAGCTGAAGAGTGATTTAATGAAATGGAACCAACCATCACTTTGGAAGCTAATCTAAACAGAAAGATTATTAAATACTTGCAGAAGAATTGTTTTCACGTCCAGCCAGAGTAAAACCCAGAGACAGGGATAATAAGAACATGATTTGAATTTTTAAAAGAAAAGAGATTTCTTTCTTGAGCATTAGCTAGAAAAGTGGTTAGAGTTGGACTAGCAGACAATTTGTAGGAGAAAGGAAATTTATAAACAAAATAGCGGAAAGAATGGATTTTAGAGACTTCAGGAATAGGCTGGTAAATTAGTGTGAAGGAAGCAGCTATTTTAAAGGTTGTGTATACCGGGAAAGATCTAAGTAAACAAAGCCTGGAAAGGGAAAAAGGGAGAAAAAATAATAGAGGAGGAAACACATGAAAATTCATGTTTGAGACTTAAGACATGGCCTTATAGCAATGAAAAAAGAAGAAAGGATTGTTAGCAGGAGTAGAAATCAGACAGGGCGTGGAGAACAATGAGTTTGGATATTCCAGTGTTTGTTTGCTGGAATCATATAATTGCCAAAGCTTTTGTGGTTTATGTTTTAGAACAAATGTCTGGGAAGTGTCCAGACTTGGTCTTACTGAGTATATTAACCATCTAAAGTTAACTGGTTGTTAATGAACGTCTTCCTCTCTAGTTGCTAGCTCCCCTAAAGGTGAGTGTAGTTGCACAAAACTTTAAAGTCCTGTGTTGTCAATCTCTTGAAGTTCAGACAAGGTAAAATGTGTCATTGAATGATACACCCTAGGTAAGTCACAAGATGTGTTGCACCTTGCAGGTGTCAGTGAGTAAGATTCTATAATTCTATGAAGATACTGTGCTCTTGTGGAAAGGAGCCTGAGAATTGTAAAGTTTCTATGGTTTTAGTTTTACTTTTCATTAACACAAAGTATTATCTCATCTCCTCCATATAGAGTCATGTTAGAGAACCACAGCCTAGTGTGTTATCCATGTCCAGACTACATAGTATTTTCTCAAAAGAAAGATTTTTCAGTGCTTCCCTTTATATTACTGAGTCCCTAATTAATGAAAATACATGATTTTAAGGAGGTGAAGGATTAATCTCCTGGTGTTAGAAAGTGAGGGCACCTGAGCAAAATGTACTAAGAGAACTGGATACTAAGTAGAGAGGATGTGTGTCAGTGCTCAGACTTCCCTTCAGAAACAGCTTATTTGTTCCCTTAATATACAGAATTTCCATACCAGGAGTAGCAATAAAGGAACACCTAAACAAGACTGGAAGCCAGGTACAATGTGAAATGCATGGCTTTCTAAGCGGCAGTCCCCACTATGGGATGCCAGTGCTTCCAAGACAGATATACAGTTGCAGCCTTGGAGATGACAGCTATGTAGGTCATTGTGGATAATTATAAATCTGAGATTCTATTTTCTTTCCTGAAAAGGTGCAAATAAGCTGTGAATAGATGGATACCTTGCTGAATTGAAATTGCAGGGGATATCGAGATTTAATTACATTAAATGTAAGACATTGCAACCTTGTTTAACAGCATGTCTGAAAGGTAAGAAATATGAGTTTCATTCCTAGCCTTGCTAGAGCATTCCTTCACTATGAGAAACTCCCATAGATCCAAACTTTGCTGAATTTACTCTTGCTGAGAAGTATTTCACTTAAGATACTTTGCAAAAAGTAAGGCAGTAGTCTATGGATTAAATGCTTGTTCTTTCTCTTCCCATATGCCTCATTTTATATCTGTAAGATATGTTTTATGTCTCTGAAGTAAGATACTAAACAAGAACAAAGATTAGTAATACACTAATAAAGTGATGCTAATGAGTATGCAAAAGTAAATCCTGCTCTTATAATAAAGAGATTTGATAACCTACAACAAACTGAAGCTATAAAATTGTATCTTTAGTATGGAACTGGATAAAGCAGCAGTAGAGGCATATATAATATAGACCAGTACAGTGAAGGAAGATGAGATTTTAGCACAGATTTATTTCCATCAAAGAAACTGCACCACTGGAAAAATCAACACTGCAGACAAGAGCCGGAGAGTATAGCTGACCTTTATGAACTGTTATTTTTTGCCTTAGGTTCATTTACTTTCAGCTCTAAAATAAAATTTTTTCAGTTTAATGCAGCTTAAGTTGTACAATTAGAAAATGCTTATAATTGTATTACTCTTCTTAGGTGCTGCCTATGGATGTTAATTTTCTTTATCTACTATGAAAGGCTATTTTGTGGTTTTATGGAAAGAATACTGAGAGATATTTCTATCTACTTCCTTTCAAGATATGCTCACGTTCTCCCTAAAAAGGGACGTTTCAACATGCTACATCTCACTTGCTGGAAGAAAGTTTCTTGTTTTTGAAGTTGGTATGAACGGTTTCAAGTACCAACGAAGGGCTTAGATTATATAATAACTGCTAGCACACAACAGGTATTTCACATCTTTCTTTTCCTTCAGTTCTGTATCAGAGATTTCAGAGTATACAAAGTGAAGAGAGCTCTATTATGTGGACAGAAGTCCAAATCACAAACCTCGTTTCTTCTCCCCAAATACCATCATTATCTTCACAACATCGTGTAAGAATCTTTGTTTTCAAGACATAGAATAAGAGTGCTTAAAGAAGTTGGATACTATAACAATGACAAAAATCCTACTTGTGCATTTACTCCTTTAAAGTTTGCTGTCTTATATTTGGCATATACGTATCTCCAGTGTTGTTTAATGTCTCCTTATATGATTACCCTTCTTGAGATATGTGTGGAAGTGTTAGTTGCCTGGTGAAAGCAGATGGCATGCAAGCTCAGGGTAGAATCTTGTTATCTTTTTTTTGTATTATCTCCCAACTTCTCTTGATTAATCCTGTGCTAAAGCTACACAAGGATTTTTTGTTTTCTTGGCCTGACTTACTCATCCTAAAAGGAACTTTGATTTGCATGTAAGGAAAGACTACACAGAAAGGGTCTTGTATGAGTGAAAGGTGATTGAGAAATCTTCCTTGAAAAAGTCTGGTCCTTTTAGTTTTGTATTATACATTAAATTATTTCCTTGTTCTTTTCTGCTATCATTCTGTGCCTTTGGTTTCAGGAAAAAAATATCATTTTAATATACCATAAAATCTCAAGCATGTTTCCCCCAGCAATCTGCAGTTTTAAAATTGATGATAGATCCAAGGAGGAGTTAGGTGTCTCTGGTCCTGTTGAGAGCTGCGGAGAGGTTAGCAAACCTGATCCTGTGTTAGGTAGCTTTTTTTTTATCGACAAAATTTGGAAAATGCAGAAAGTTTTCTGTTTTCCCTCTTTGCTGTATTTAATGTTGTATTTTATATATGTAACTTAGGCTTAGCTAATCCTATTAGCTCTTTCTCTAAAGTCTTTTATTTTTACAATGATACTCCTGCCCTCTCCAACATTTTATTGTGTGAATGGCAAAGAGAAAAGTTGAGGAAAGGAACTTAAAGTGTTTTGTGTCACAGGTTTGCATTGTACTGAATCTCATATTTCAAGTCCTTGTTACTAGTGAAAAACCACTTGCCACAGGGAGACATTCTTGCTGCTTCAGCATGCCAGTGGCATACCTCCCAATTTACATAGGCAGTGAAGGCCCTTCTTTCAGTCTTCCACTAGGTGGTTAAAATTTGTATTACTCCATGAGTAATAGGTGTAAATGTGTTTACACACTGATATGTTTTATGCCATCCATGGGAAATGTAACAGTCGTATTTGCTCCACTAATCCAAAAATTCTGCTTAATACTGGATACAATTAAAATGTAAAGAAAATAAATTAGTAACTGCATGTGAAAATGGAAAATACATAAATTCTGTAATTACCTGAGATTTAATCTGAGCTTTATGTCTTCTCTGTTAGGTCCATTTGGCAGAAATGAAAGGATAATTGTCATAACATGTGAGAACAGTGGCCAATTTCTTTCTAAAGTAGAACTTCTGCCTAGAACTCCACTCTTCCTCAGGTAACTTTTTTCTCAGTGATGATAAATATACTCCCAAAGACTTCCTAAGACTTCTAACTTTGATGAGTAGTTCAATCAAGATATTCAGTTATAACACAACTTCTAATGAATTAGGCAGAATGTTTTTGCAGATACAATTTGGAGGTGTCTCTTTCTATAAATGGTTAGTGAGAATAAGCATTTCTGAATTGTCAGAACAATTTCATCTAAGTCTATAAGCTGTTATAGCCTAGAATTTTAGTACAACTTAATTATGTGAACATTGTAATGGTAATAAGGAAGACTGCTTATTGCCAGCTCACAGCAGAGATAATATGAGATAGGTAATGAGACTAAGCTGGCAGAAAGTAGTAAGCTTGGTCTAGCAAGTTCTCCAGTCTGAATCTGCAGGATTTGGAGCGGTGTGGGCATGTAACCCTTTTCATGGTCCTGTGAATGTTTACGGGTGGAAACCATTCTGGGAAGTGCCAAGTGGTAATGAAGTCAGTGGATGCACAGTAAGTTTTGTGCCTCCTCAAGGTAGGACCCAAAGGACATAACTCCTTAAACCAGTGTTTTCATAGACTTATGTTTGACTTAGCCAGTATATCCATATATACACTCTCAAAGAAGTCAACCGGTGTTATGCAGTGAATGAGCAGCAGCACCCACAGAAGACTTTTGGCAGAACCACAATTTGAATCATCTTCTGTCTTTCTGGCTTATTTCTCTTGTTTCTTATGCAGGGTCATCCACTACAGTGAGAAATAAATGACTCAGCATTCCTGCTTTCTTCCAAGTTGTCAGGATTTGTGTTCAAAAACAAGCAAAAAAACCCACACGACAACAACTAATGAATAAAGGTGTTGATGGGAAGCTGATGGGATGCTGATCCTAGATAACATGTTGCCATTCTGATAGGATCTGTTATGCAGATCTATGCCATTCAGGATCAAGAGACCAATTTTATCTTATGTATAAAGTGGCTGATATGGCACATGTAGTAGTGCTCAGCTGCAAGCCTTTTGAGTCCCTCAGCCCATCTGCTGGTTCTGTACTCCAGGGTCACTGTCAGTGCACAGCCATTTGAATGTGTATAACATAGCTGTATTTTTCAGTGATTATGTCTCAAAGTGACCCTTTCTGACTCTGGTGTCATCAAATACCCCTTGAGCTTTGCACTGCTGGAGTGTGACATTGCCAGCCCCTTCACAATGTAACAGCTGTACTCCAGTGCCTGCTGGCCTCTTGTGTAATTTCTGTATCTGTAGATTGCTCTGCTTCAGAAGTATATGTGAGAAATGGGTCTGACTGCTCTTATTTCATTCTGTCACTGCCTATTGCACTTTGGAAGGTATACAGGGCATAAGAATATATGGTTAGCATGCCACTGAGCCTCCAGTTTCCATTTTTGTACTGCTTGATGTCACCTCTTCATCAGTGGCTTTGGAGAAAAGTATGTGCCATGAAAGAAAACTGTCCATTTGCAATGTGATATTCCTGCTCAGATCAGAATCCATCTAAAAACTGTGCCTGTCACACAGACTTACAGGATAAATAGAAGAGGATACAATTTTTCACATCTTCACAGTCCCCTTCCATTTCCTTTTTCTTTTCTTTTTTTCTGACGTTTTGATGGTTCTCAGTTTAGAGCATGTTGTAAAACAGCAGAGAAAACCACTGTGCCATGGAAACCACCATCCAAGAAGGCTAATTCTAGACCTAGACCTGTATGTGATTTAGCATAACCAGGTGGATGCAGCTGCTGTCCCCAGAAATGGCAAACATCTTGAGAACTAGCGCACAAAACCAACAAAGTAGATAGTGCAAAACATTATTCCTGCTAATATCTGAACTCAGCAAAGTAGCGGTTGTGAAAGTGCGTGGTGTGCTGATTGAATCTGACTGACTGTGTGCATTTGCTCATTCAGATGTGGTGATGAAAAGCATTGTTTTTTTTCCCTCCCTCCCTCTTCCTCCCTTTGCAGTGTGACTTTGTGTGTGTCTACCTCTTTGCAATTGGCCTTTGGCAAATGAAAACACTGCCTGTAATGGTTACACTTCGAAACAATTTTGCAGGCTGTAATAGTCTTTCTATGCAAATTTATGCTAATATTTTTGAAAATGAGTGCTCTGCACAAGGCTGGATAATATGCCAAAGCTCTTTGCTTCTTAGTGGAACTTTGTTTCTATGTTATTTCCACAGTGGCAAAGCAGCAATGTGCTACCGCTATGTACCAAATTCCATATATTTCTTTCATAGTGTTTTTTTTTCTTTTTGTAAAAATGCTTCTTCCAGTTATGTCTAACAAAAGTGTCCAGAAATGTGGAATGACTCTACACGTGTGGCTGCTGTTGAGAGGAGTTTGTTTTATTGTTTTACTCTGCTTCTAGATTTTAAATTCCTTTCAGTCCTCCCTTGCTGAGTTGCATCATCTCTGAATTTTATAGGCTTTATCGTTGAAGCTTACTTGTTTAGATAGCTTTCTGGCCAAAGAGAACTGTCAACAGAAACCATCAGATATATTGTTCAGATTTGTTTTCCTCAGAAAGTTAATCCTCATAACTATTTGTATCAAAGAATCAATTACGCTGAACTGTGTCACATTTTGCAAAATATACCAGACAGTGGAAATACCATGCAAATTGAGATTTAGTAAGTACAGTTTGTAAGAGCTATGTGACTTCTTTCCTCAGGAAGTCACTGAGTTTATCAGCCATTACTTTTAATTTTTGTGCCATGGATTCACAGTGCTATTTGGCTCTGGGAGTTTTCAATCACTTTCCAAAATTCCACATGCAAACATGCAAGTCCTTTATTCATTCCTCCATTCCTTATTTGATGCTTATCACACAGTCAGCTCAATATGCAGGTGAAGCAGGTACTTATTGCCTAGGTCTAGGGAACCAGCATAGAGTTGCTGCTTCCTTTTCCTATGCCAGGGCTCTGTAAAGCCAGGCTTCTTGCATCTGATGCCCTGGGGGATGGCTGTGATCTCTGGTGTAGCAGAAATGAGATTGAGAAGAAGGTAGTCTCCCCAGGGAGCAGAAATTACCCTCCTTGATCCTCTCGCCACTTGACTGTACCAGAAACTGTTCTCTCTGAACAGTGCTTCCTGCCAGTACAATACAGAGGTCACTGTTTCTGCCATCTCTCTTGGTTGCCAAGTGTCAATCACCCAGCCCCATCCCTCCATCATGAGACTGCAGACTGAATGTCAGCTGCACTGCCAGAATCTTTGGGCTTATCACCACAATGCTCTGCTCTTCTGTAATTGGCTTGTTTTTTGACTGCAGGCAAGTCACATCCATTTGCTGTGCCTCAGTTTCCTATGCATATAATGTGAAAGACAACCCCTTCATTTTTGAGGGTGTAGTGAAGGCTGGTTAATATTTGATTAATGCTTTCAGAAACAGTGTTAACTATAACCTTTGTTTACCTCTTCCCTCTTGTGACAGTGCTGTGGTGTGTAATTAGTAACACTCAATCACCTGGAATTGAATAAACAAGTCTAAAAAGCTAAAATGTAGCTGGTGTGGATACTAGAGGCTAAAAACCTTAGCAAGAGATGGAAGTGAGCTAGTTTTGGTGGTTTTTTTTGTTGCTGTTCATGATACTAGTGGGAAAATCATGGACTACATGTAAGTAAACTTGCTGCTGAATGAGAATTTATTTTTCACTTCAGTAAAGAACACCTAAACTTCTGGCAAGTAAGTTCTAACTTAAGAAATCACAGTTCTTTTAAAACTCTCTTATGTCTGCACATGTGCACATGTGAATGCAAACATTTTGTCCCTGAAATGAATTTGGTGCAAGTAGGGGAAGTCAGCAGGCATTTGCTTATGCAGCAGGGTGGGTGACAAGAAAATACTTCTAATGTGATTGAAAGAATGTGAAATCCATTTGTCAAGTGCTCAATAAGGTGAATGCTAGAGATGCTTAACAATTTGCTTTGATGGTGGTGTGCATTTTCTAATTTATTGGAAGCTTGCTTCTTTCATGAAGTAAATTATGTATCATTAATCTTGCTTGGAAGCTGGTGTCCTCAAGTTAATTTAGTGATTATTTTCTTAGATAATTTACCTGCTAGGAAAGTATGATTTGATCAATATAGGGAAGTAATCTGGCTATCAGTGATTTATATACATGCACTTACAATAAGCACCCCACCACACTTGACCTCTCCTCTCAAAGGCATTCACATTTATTTTGAGGAATGAAATATTTTATTTCACATCTTCTGGCACTAAATGTTGATAGGAGCTAAGATTTATAGTGGCAAAGGGAGTATGTTGATTGATCTCCACACTCATCTACCTAAACATTTCTAAAATGTGAGAAATTAGCACTGATTCTTCAATAAGCTCCACAAAGCCAAAGCTACGAATCAGTGTACACTGCAAGAACAGGGTTGTAATCAATGTTAGAAGGACCAATTGATTTTTAATTCAAGAAAGCAATTAAGCATATGCTTAACTTCAAGCACGTTTTATGTCTATGGTAATCAGCTGCCACAAAATCCATGCATCTTTATGGCAAAGCACTGGAGGCCGAGAGGAAGGCCCAGAGACGGCCCTGCTCACCTGCAAATCACATGAGGTTGCTGCAAAAAAGACTGAAATGAGTGGAAAGCAGTAGACTGAGCAGAGAGAGCCTGTGCCCATTTGCCTGCTAGATAACTGTGTCCAGGCATACTCCTGCAGCGTAGGGATGTCCTGGAGCTTCAATCCTCAACTAGTGGGTGGGATGCTTTAGTGTGAGCAGTCTTTGAACTTGGTCTCACCTGCAGCCTTGAGGCCACTCCTGCAAATACTACAAGGTCAGATAGTGTGGTCTAAGGATGCAACAAAGATGAGACTCTGTGCTTTCCTGTAGAAGAGTTTGTTGAATCTGACCCTGCTCAGATGACCTTCAGTCAGCTTCTGGCTGAATAGTACATTGTACAATAGTACATTTTTTTTTTTTTTTTTGGCTGCATTTCTAACCTGGCGTTCCTGTTACAGTAATAAAAAAAGGAAGACAGGATCTAGATGAGTTTGGTGCAAACTGTAGTTTAATGAGAAAGTAAAATAGTTTAGAAAAAGTGTGGTCCTGCCTGAGTCTTCTCCCCAGCTGTGAGCTTTTGAAAAAAACTGGGTAAATAAATATGTCTCTGATAAAGTCCATGTTCACTGCTTTCAGTGAATTTCCTGGTTCCAATTGAAGCTGGAAATAAAATTAGTAATACTTTCCAGTGGCAGATATTTCTATTGTGTTTTTAAGCCAAAGGGACGTTTTGTTTGAAAGTCTCTTCTCAGGAGATTTGCTGCCTGATGAGACAGACAAATTTCTTGTGTAACACTACGAAAATTAAAAGGCCTATACCTTCTCTCCATTACCATCATTTATATCACATAAATGACAGAGGAGCACACTCTGTTTTCTTATGCCATGGAAGAGCACAGTTCAAAAGTTTAAAAAAATAGCTGTACTTTGGATTGTCCATATGGAGTTGATTTTTGAACTTTTAAGGTTTACTTGTCACTGAAGCTAATGTATTTCAGAAAATGCTGCTTCCCTTTATGATCTTCTACTCATTTCTAATGCCTAAATATTCTATTCTATTCCATTTTTTATTTCACACTTCACACTTTCGTATTTGGACGCCATTGGGATGAATGCCTTGAGAAGTGATTGAATTCAAAAGACTCCAACTTTCTCCCTAACTTTAGTTTTATAGAAACCTATTTTTTGCCCCAGCTAACTGGCCTCTTGGAGATTGCTTTCTGACAGTAACCTGGGAACACTGCAGCCTATTATCCTACAGGATCAAAGGACATTTTTTTTTTTTTTTTTTTTTTTTTCCAGTGTAGTCTTTTCTAGTCTTATATCTACCAAAGTAGCTGAGAATCTGCACACAGAGCTGAACCCACTGGGGCTTTATGATACAAAGGGTTATTTCATTATTTTTCCACCTTAGAAGACCTAGCTTGAAAGATAGCTTGGGTTATTTCACAAGATATAATGGGATGAAATTGTGCATGTCACTTTGAGATAGTATATCTCAATGGATGGGTATTATATGACTCCCTACTGTAAGGAGCATGGAGAAAAGACTTATGTTCAAAAAAAATGCCCAAGTTACCTGGGTGCCTACAGGATCAGCTGGTGTTCACTTATATCCAAAGTTCCCTTGATCCTCAAAATTCCTCTATACTTTCCTTTGACTCTTAAATTTTCCTTAATGTAGGAAACTAATGTCTCCTATCGGCCTACTAGTGCATTGGTTTGAGGGTCGCCAGTCCTGGGATCAGAAGCAGAGCTGTACCTTCATGTGACTGTTCTGTATGGTCTAATGCAAGAGTGTCCAACCTGTGGCCCACAGACCACATATGGCCCTGGACAGCTAGTAATCATAAACTTCTATATGTGATTTTTAATGATATTTTTCATGAGTTGGTTAGGTTTAGCTCAAGTGCAGACTGTATAGGTGATAACAGAACACTGTGGAGGGGAGGGCACAGTGCAGTGCTAATTCCACCCCTTGCTCCCACCACACGCACTCAATTGGATCAAAATCTGCATGCATTGCATATTACATGTTCGAGTGTAAAATGAGGTGAGTAAAATGCAGTGTTTACTGTTAATTATATTTCAACCTACCAACACATGCATGTGCCTCTGAAGATGCATGTTTTTTGTTATTAAGAAGACATGTAAGTCTTCTTATTTAATTATTAAACTTGGGCAAATATAAAACTGCCAAAAAATAATGGATCAATAAGATTTCTGAATGCGGACTAATAAAGTATGATGGCTTCTTTGGTGCCATTAAAAGACATAATTAAATCTTTTGATTTGCATGGAGCAGTAAAAATTAAAGCGATTTTCTTTAACCTTTGTCAACATATCTGATATAGCTACTGATGGCGCCCTTGGTGACGGTCAGTAAAAAAGAGAGAGTTTATACATTTAATAGAAGACGATGCAATTGCTGTCGGTAACTCATATTTGATGAAATTTCACTGCATCATACATGAAGAAAATTTACGTGCAAAAGCTTTAAAAATGGATAATGATGTGCAAATTTTCATCAAAGCTGTGAATTTCATAAAGTCCAAGGGACTGAATCATCACCAATTCCAGGAGTTCCTTAAAAGTATGGATGCTGATTATGGGGATATTGTTTACTTTTCTGAAGCTAGATGTCTAAGCTGGAGTAAAATACTATAAACATTTTATGATTTGCAAAATGAAATTAAGCTGTTTATGGAATCAAAAGGAAAATTTGTTCCAGAAGTTGGAAGGTGAGAAATGGCTCACAGATTTAGCATTTTTGCTGGAGTTGACTGCTCATCTAAATGTATTAAACATACAACTTCAAGGTGAAAATCAATTCATTTGTGCTATGTTTCAAAGAATAACAGTGTTTGAAACAAAACTTAAATTATGGCAAGCTCAAATTATGGCAAGCAATTTTATGCATTTTGTTATGCTGGTTCAACAGAGGACTGTGAGCAGCAAAAAATATGCAGCCTTGCTTTCTGTTTTGATAAAGGAATTGGAGAATAGGTTTCAAGATTTCTGAAAAAATAATCAATTTTTGGGTATATTTGCACCTCCATTTTCAGTCAGCATAAATACATTACCTGTAAATTTTCAAATGGAATGAATAGTGTTGCCATCAGACATTCAACTCAAAAATTTGATCATGTCTCTTTACTAGACTTCTGTAAGACCTATCTTACCAGAGGAAAATATCACTCACTTCACAATCACACCCTATTCATATCATTCCTTCTTGGCAGCACATTTGTGAATAACTGTTTTCAAGGATGAAGCACAGGAAGAGTAAAATTAGATCAGAAATCTCTGACGAGCACCTTGAGAGCTTATTATGAATTGCAACCACTTCCATCAAACCAGACACTGATGCATTAGTTTTGCAAAAACAAGGTCAAATATCCCGCTAGCTTTATATTTTTGTTGTTCTTTTTTTTTGTTTTAAAAAAATAGGTAAAAAATAAGAGAAGTTTTATTACTTATATTCATTAACTATGGTGTATTTTTTATATGTGCTCAAGACAATTCCTCTTCACTCAATGCAGCCCAGACAAGCCAAAAGGTTGGACACCCATGGTCTAATGAAAGAAGTGTTCCTGGAATACAGTGTGTGGATCCCTGCACCAAGGTGGATGTTTTGCTTACATCTCTTATCCAGTGATTCAGTCATGACAGCTGTCACTTCAGAGGTGGGAAACTGAGATTTATTTTCTCTATGCCTGGGAAGCTTTGAAGCTGCATCTCTCACGCTAGTGGTCCGACTATCAGTCTATCAAATACTGTGGAATAAATAATATCTTTTTGCCCTTGAAACTGTATCACTTCATATAACAAAATTATTGACTGTGAAAATCTGGATGGGGAGAAGAGGACATTACTGCCCCACGATTACAAAGTTACAAGGGAAATGGGAGAAATATTTGGCTTCAGCTAACATCATGTGTATATTTACTGAAATTATACAGGCACTGGAACTCAGGTCTCCCCTTTGCCAGATGGGTGGCACAACCATCTGTGTTTTTATGTGGATTCCCTCAGACAGCAAAGGCCCTAAAATATTGGTGTTACAATGCTTGATTCTGGTTGCAAGGGCCAACTCCCTTTGAGAATTTAGCACTGACTTTTGCAATAGCTGGATGTTTTATAGTTCGTAATTACGGAAATTATCTATTATAATTTGCATTTTGATATACTCCATTCTCTTAGGTGAGTAATGATAGTTCAGGATTTAATTATCATAAATGCATAGCCTTCCTGCCTCTAATTTTGGTCTCTTCTGCTACACCTGTCTCTCATCTGCTATGTTCATCTCAATTACAATATGAATGGAAATTATTTGTCTTTTCTACCTTTTCATTCCTAAGACTTCTCTCTTCAGTGTCATTGGCCGTTTTGTTCTCTGAGCTGTTCCAGTTTGTGACACCACTCTGTAAAACTTAGAAACTTCTTAGAAGCCACATATTTTTTGTCCTCGATGTGTTTTTGCCTTATTGTAACATTTTTAAAAATATATTTTAAAAAAATACATATTAGCAATATCACTCTCCTCTTGAGGTCTTTACTTTTATAAACCTTTCCTGGATGTAAAGCAAATGGAAAAGTCACCCTAAATGAGAAACTTCCAACAACGCAGGACAGGAATTCTTTAGTTTTGTAAGAAATTCTGAACTTCTGCCTCATTTGCAAATATGAGGATGAAAAAAAGGGCAAAAAATGCTCTGACAAGAGGCCATCACATTAAAGCTATTGACTCCCTCATTTTCTTCTCATTCTGACAGTCCTGCAAAGCCAATGTTTTAAGGCTGAGAGACCTGGGACTGTTCAGCCCAGAGAAGACTGAGAGGGGATCTTGTAAATATCTAAAGGGTGGGTGTCAAGTAGAGGTGGCTAAGCAATTTTGGTAGTGCCCAGAGACAGGACAAGGGACAACAGACACAAATGGGAACACCCAAAGTTCCATCTGAACTTTAGAAAAACTTTACTCTGTTGATGACAGAGGACTATAACAAGCTGCCCAGAGAGGTTGTGGTGTCTCCTTCTCTGGGGATATTTATATCCCACCTGGACTCTTTCCTACGCAACCTACTCTAAGGAATCTGCTTTAGCAAGGAGTTTGGATGTTCCTTCCAACCTCTGTGATTCTGCAATTCTCTCCTGTTTGAAGCTTTTATGTTTGGCTTAGTAGTGTTGATTGATGCACAGTTTATGAAACTTTTAAAAATTTCAAACCAAGGTGATTCCCTCTCAAAGTAGCTGGATATTTCTAGCTCTCCAAATATATATTGAATTTTGCTATATTTTCAGTTCCTGATGAATAACAATACCAATAGATTAATTACAGTGGTGAATCATTCTTGAGATTCAAAGGCTAAAAAAATACTGATTGCAACTGTTGAGCAATGTGTGCAGTTCTTAAAGTTGGCATAAAGAAGGTAGGAATAACAGTCATTATTTACTTCTACTTATATTCCTTTTCTAAATTGGAATAAAGATAGGAAGCCTTTTTGTAAGCGATATTCATAGCAGTTGTTAAAGAACAGAATTATGAAATGAAATCTCTTTGCTGAAATGATATCTGGGACTAACTCATTTGTCACATAGCATCCTTTGTCTTAGTATACCTGTTTATGAGAGATCCCCATGGGTATGATCACTGAAAATGACTGGTGGGTAAAGGAAGTCCTGGCACTTTATGGTTAGAAAATACAATCACTGTGTGGGAATTCTTTCTGGGAGGCATGTGTCTCATTCACATTTGCCAGACTACACATTGTGAAATCTGGAGAGGGACAGAATCATAGAACTGTAGAATCACTTGAGTTGGAAGGGACCTTTAAAGGTCATCTAGTCCAACTCCCCTGCAATGAACAGAGCTGAGAAACTACAGGTTGCTCAGAGCCCATCTAGCCTGATCTTGAATGTCTCCAGAGTAGGAGCATCCACCACCTCTTTTTGGCAGCCTGTTCCAGTGCTTCACTAACTGTTGCTGGGTCAGACTGTGGTCATGGTGGATCTCAAAATGATCTCAAACATCACAACAATTCATAAAGGTGTGATGCTTGACTGCTTTTGGTGAGAGCTGAAATTCAGTATAACTAGAATAAAACTGGAAAATAAAATGACATAAGAACCGTATCTTCCCTGAAGAGAAAAGCAAGACATAGAGAATATTTCATGATGGGTGGCAGACATTGTTTAAGAAGCTTCCAGAGCATATGGCAAAACTATGGTAGAAGAGGAAATTCAATAGTCTAAGTGATATAATCTCTCATGTTTCCCTGTACATTTCCAGTGTCTACAATTAAAGTATGTTCTGATGGGAAAAATTTATGAACAAGACCACTTAGTCACTTTTCTAAAATAAGGTATTCTTTTTCTGGGATGATAGTTTTATTCCATCTCCTGTCTGGACTATGATTAAATGTCAGCTGGTAGTGAGTGTTTGCAGTGGGTAAGATAATAAACAGTTCATGATTCCTCATTCAGAAAATCTTGTTTCCTAAACTAGACTATTCTGGTGCATAGAATAAAAATCCTTCAAGAAAGCAGAGTTCCAGAATATGAGGAATTTGAGATTCCAAACTATCTATCTGCATTTAGAAGTCTGCAGAGGACATCTCCCTACACACCCTCAGACTTGGAAACACAGCTGATGCAGTCTTACACAAGCATGTGACACAGTAAGAGCCTGAGCTGCTGCACAACAAAGAGAATTGCACATGCAGAGGCCAGCAAAGCCTGAGGAAAATGGTAACTCTAATGAATGCATCCCAGAATAGAAGAATGAACCCATGCGAGTTTCTTTTCAGCTTGTAGTAGAAGTATATAATCAAATATTTTCAGGAGATCTCTAATCCCATAAGAACAGGGCTAGGTTAGACAAGATCCAAGCACAAAGGAGATTGAATTAAAAGGTAATTGAAAAGAGAACCAAGGAAGCTGAAGCCAAAGCCTCAACAGAAACTGCTTTTGTTCTTGTAGCCTTAGGGCTGAGTCAGTGCTCTTTCTCGATAATAAAAAGTAAACAAAATAAAATGTGACAAGTCTTTCCTCCTGACAGATGGGTGAAATTGTAATACATCCTACTGATGCTGCAGTTTCAAAGGAGCTAGGGAGCTAGAAGTCCTTTTTCTTTTTCAGCCACTAAATCAGTGTGACCTCTTAAGCACACATCTTTTCAATTTTCAGTTTTCCCACCTTTAAAATGAGGACAATTGTATCGTCTCTTTATATACTGTTTTTTCAGTAGCTCATAATAAGTGAGAGTATCTAGCAAAATGGAGCAAATTGAATCTAAATGCTTTTCATGTTATTGAAATCCTCGCAAGATGGATGGCATATAAACAAGTACTATGCTTATGTTGCTGGTAAATGGGGACACAAGAATACTCTGTAACTTTACTCTGCTGCAAGAACTGTGAAAGTCAGTGTCCCAGGAAAGATTCAAAATGTCTCCAGACACTCTGAAGCTTGGGAGAGCTCCTTGACAAGTGGACTCATGTCTTCTGATTTTCTAATTTTGATGAATATGAAATAAAATGTTTCTACCCCATCTATATAGGAGTGTGTATCTATTGTCATGAACACTGAACTGAATTTCAAGCTAGGCAAGCAGGGGTGAAAATACAGAAACAAACCTCAATATATCACATATCTAGTAAATAATTGTAGAAGAGAAAGCTGTCTCCATTAGGAATTTTTTCCTACCTGTTATCCTGTTGTTTCCTCAAATGGCAGGTGATGTTCACAGCACCATGCTTAAGAACCACTGTATCTTCCACTGTGGGAGAAAGCCCTGCAGTAACCTCTTTTGTCTTCAGAAAAGTTCTAGTCAGGCTCAGATCAAAATGAATTCTCACATGTGAGCATTCCCTGATTTAACACAGGGCTTAAATTTGAACTGGAGCTTTGTAAATCAAATCATTTTTCCTCAAGATTGTTCAGAAGACCTGTTTGCTCTCTTCTTTCGCGCGACTGCCAAAACAGTCATTGCATTAGTGGGTGACCTGCAGGAAAAGCATTTCATGGGCTTTTTGCTGGGAAAAAGTATTCTATTTGCTCTTCCAAAAGCTAAGTGATACCTCAAGGTATCTGCAAGACTGGATGCTGACTTTCACCAGGCTGATGTTTTTGAAGGGTAAGTGGCCATTCAGTTGGGTATCTTTTAATTATTAACTGAATAAATGCTTGTGCTGCAGTGTCTGACATTAATGGCTCAGCCATTTGAAGGTCAACCATTGTTGCCAGGATCTAGCAAAATACTGCCTCATACATGCTCACTCAGAGCCTGTGGTCTCATGTGTCTCCCTCCCATATAAGCTCTATTTCTCCATGTCTTTTTGACTTCTTTATTATGTCATGTAATGGCTGTGACAAGCTCATGTCCAAAGTCTTCTGCACCCAACCTTGACTTAAATTTTTCTCAGGAAAACTTTTTACTTGCCCTTCAATCACTTACTAACTAATGCTAGTGTCTACAACAGCACTTATACCACTGTTTCATTTTTGTAACCATGTCATTAAGCCCAGAAGCTCCATGACCAAAATCTTGTGCTGCGAATGATTTTCTGATTGAAAATTCAGTTTCTGTATAATCCAAATATTTTGAACAGAAAGCTGATTAACTTTGCATAACTCCAAACATATTAATTATTGTAATGTATAAGTAAACGATGTGATTATTGTAATGCACAATGTATATTATATGCAGGAAGCATATTTTAACTTTGTTCAGCAGGCCTAAATAGAATCGCTTCTATAGTACTTTCAACTTCACTTTTTATTGCCTTTTGACTCTCATATGCCTTTTGATCTTTTATAGCTGTAAATTACTCATGTTCTAGGTATAGATGGACCCTCTAAATGAACTTGATATGCATCTTTTCCTATGCCTGGCTGTGGCTGAGTAATGGACAGTAAGCTCTGCACCTTATATCCTGCTCCTCTGGTTTGGGGAGCTAGACGTAACTGCCTATGGGAGTTAGCTGGTCAAGCTAAGGCAGTGTAAGGAGCATCCGGTAAGAGGTTTTTGGATAATGTTTTTGGATGCAAGCTTATAAAATCTACCTAAGTTCCATGCCAGAGAAGTGGTTTCTTGGCAACCACTTCTACATTGCAAACTTGTTTATAGCCCAGCTACATTAAATGATGTATGATGTAAATACTGTTGGTTGATATCAGTATGTTTGGATGGGTAACTAAAATGTGGAGATACGTATATTAAACATAAACTGGAGGCTCTTGGCACACTTTGATCAGGTCAGTCACGGTGTAAACTCCAGTGACAATATTCACAAGACTTCCGGTGATTGCAAACAACAAGTTTGGAGATAATAACATGCAGTCCGATGGATCTAAGCCCCTTTGCTACTTAGCAAAGACGTGTTGCATCTGCCAGATGATGAAATACAGTGCTACACAGGTCTTTCAAAAATTTCTTAAAGCTTACTGCTTAAGTTCACTGGAGAATTTCAAAGAACTTTGCAGGCATGTATTATGGCCCAATACCAATGTAATGTGACTGAGAGTAGTAAATGTAGTGTAGTAGCTCTAAGAGGTTGATGTTATAATGATTTACATTGATGAAGTTGCTGGAAACGCACATATAAGCGGTTGTAATTTTAGGTATAAAGGAGAAGATACAGAATAGCCCAGATACTGCATGGAAATCAGAGACTGCATCAACGAGCTATGAGCATAACGGCTGTTACTTTGCCAATGCTTGGCAGCTAGAATGAGATGTTATATGGAGGACACAAGTCTAAAAACTGTTAAGATCAAATTCAGCACTGATTCCTTCAGGCAACCCTACTCGCATTTCATTTTCTATTCTGCGGTCTCGAAAACATGCAAGCAGATGTTCAGTTTCCTGGAGTCTAACAGGCACTGAGGACAGTAAATACATCTTGCAATTAGTCTCTCTTGCGCTCAGGTATATTTGCCATTTGCTTGCTGCACTGTATTAGCTTTCCTTGGCATGCGCTCTGCAAAAAAAATCCTCAACTCTCAAAGATCAGGGAATTTAATTTGCTTGAAGGCACAGAAAGAAACAATGACAAAACTGAAAACAGGACTGGGAATCCATGCCTTCAGATACCTTTGCAATAACTTTTTGATAGCATACCTTTCTGAAACAGCTCCAGTGCCACGTCCTCCACTCTTTTTAGAAGAGGAACTGTCTGCCAGACTGAAAGAAGTTCAATTAAAAAGTAAAGACAATCAGCTCTTTATGATTTCTTCCAGGAAAGCTAACGACATATCTCAAATTTTCATACTTGTGTAGCTGAAACTGGTTAATTTTGCTCCATATAAAACAAGAAATCAAGAGCCTGACAGTAATGAAACATTCATTTTATTTATCTTTTTACAAGGCAGATAATTAGTAATTTTATGGTTGAAAAAGCTCATTCTTAAACCTTGCATGAGGATGTTATTGCTAGACCTATTCTGATGTCACCTTTATTAAAAAAATGAATGCAACTTGTTCTAAATCTGTTCCCTTCTGAAGGGGGAGAAATCCTCCAAAACAAACAAACTGGAAAACTTGTTTCAAAAGATTTACAGGTCTTTTAAACTTGCTTCTTAAATTTATCACCACAGCTGAAACCAAAAGGAAAATGAACTGTGTACTCTCACAGTAGGTTTTTTTTCACATAACTGGTCTTTCTCTGAAAGTCTCGTATGCATTTTCCTCTTTGAGAGATAAATTTCCTTTCCTAAACATTCTGTCCTGTAGCAGCTCTTCTCATATCATGTTGCACTGAGAGTTCATCACTATTGGTTTGAGTAGACTTCTTTGTAATGTGTACCCAAGGATACAGAAATAACTGTTCAGTTGAATCCCTTTGTTTCAAACACAACTCATGATCCAAGTCCTGTCTGACATCAGAAAGAGTGCTAGATTGCATCTCTGTGAGTCTTCACTGAAAACATTCTGTGAGTCTTTACTTAAATAACTTCTATTTTGTACCTCCCCACCTATAAGCTCTCCCTGAAATGTGAGAAACTACATCCTTCAGGACTTCGTGATAAGCCTGAACTTTCACTCTTGGCTGTTTCCATCACAAGAAAATAAGTCCAAAGGGATGCAGCGTAAAATGTTATCAGAGGGGAAAAGAGGGATCACAGTAAATAACAATGGTAGGAAAAAAAGAATAATAGAACTAAATTCCTGCCAAGGAATCCTAAACTAAAAAGCTTTGATGAGATACCTGGCTCTTACTTTTATCCACTTATGAGCCAGGTGTCAGAGCTGATGTTTTCAGCTTAGAGAACACCAACCTCTGAGCAAACCTGAATGCTTATGCTGTATTCAGTACCCAGAGCCTTTTGATATTTGAACAGCAGGCTGCTCAGAGGGAATCCAAGCTGCTTTGGAGCTGCTTGTTTTGTCTCCCAGCAGATGGTTTGTTCTCCTTCCCAAACCAAACAAGCTCCCTAGGATTTTTAAAAGATAAATATTTATTGAAATTACATTTGAAAGCTGGATGTAACTTAATAGCCTTGCAGATTTTGTTGACCTGTGCAACATAGATTTTCTTGCCAAAAGTGGAAGGTTTACTATTAAACCTACTTTCTGAATGCCTAGAACACTTACTGTCTCAGCTTGCAATGTTGAAAATGAGGGTCCATTCACATCCATAGAGGTATTTCCTGAGGCTCTGTATTAATGAGGGCAAGTTCTACTTTTGGAGTTTAAACTGAAAACTCTTTAATCTCAAAGTGGTAGTCTAATGCTTGTAGTCAATAGGAGACTCTCCCTTAACTGCTTGCAGCCAGTAGTTTAAAGGCGAAGTTTTGATCTCTATTATGTCCGTGTGCATCCAGTCCTTCAGCAGAATGACCCCATGAACAAAATCTTTTCCACATTCCTCCTTTTGACACAATGCCTGGCTCTGAGCTCTGAGCTCACTAGCATCAAGAGATGTTTGAGCACTATGCTTTTAAATTTGTCTCCTTGGTGGTGCGCCTACTCACAGGTACCAGCCCAGCCCATACATAACAGAGGTTGTGGCTGCAGGCTGTACAGTACAAGCAGCACTAAGATATGTAGATTCCTTATTTTGATTAAGGCACTGAAATACTCGTTGCTGCTAATTTGGAGATTATGTACTTGAAACTTTGCAGTTTTGGGCCTCATGCAGTACTAACGGCCAACCCCACAAAACCCAAAATGTGGAAAGTGGAAAAGTATCATCAGTGGCCAGCAACTTGTAATGCAGCTGTGCAGATCTTCAACAGGCCACAGCACAATGAACGTGGCCAAATAGTTTCTGGTTCATGAGAATAATTTGTATGATGACCTCCATTAAACTGATTTGTGGAATGTTGCAGCTTTTCGCAGCTTGGATATATCTTATGAATTACAGGAGTCAGGACCTGTTATATCATCATAACAGTTTCCCTGCAGGAGGAGGTTTGAAACAAATCTCTTCAATACAGTAGAGATCATTTTATGCTCAAGAATATCAGCATGCAATAGCTTCTTTAGACTTGCAAGATTTTTCTTTTGTTGTTGCCTTCTAGAATTCCCCCAGTTTGCCCAATGCCAAACTGCTAGGCTTTACGAGAGCCACACACTGCCCTTCTGAGATATGGAATTTAGTGCTCCTGCTGTAAATGCAACTAGCCTGTATTGAGAAATCTCTGATTTTGATTTTAAAGGAACCCCTATTGTCTTCATGAACAACTAAAACCAAAAATCTGTCTTTCTCTCTCTTCCTCTCCCTCTCCTCCTCATATCACTCCTAAGGAGAAAAACAGTTCGAAGCTGTCCAATGCAAGATAACGCAAGATTCTCTATAATTAATTGAGTTGCTCCAAAATGGATAGGAATGTTATAGATTTTTTTTTTTTTTTTGCTTTAGGATATGTTATTTTTACTTAGAAGCTGTATTATGGGAAAAAATACAATGATGTTATTGAGTACCAAGATCTGGCAACACTGACATTTGCAAGTCTTTGCATCTATACTGATGGAATGAGGATTCTGTTTGTTTAATACAATGTGGTGAAAGCCTAAACAGGATACACAGAACTCTCTAATTTTCTGAAATTTGATATCCATTTTAAACAAAGCTTGCCCTCAATGAAATTTCATCGGAAGTTTCAGAATCAGTAACATAGCTGCTTATACGTGAGAAATGGAAACTAAAGCTGTGTAGAAATTTGGGAAGTTGATTGAGCAACTTTCATTGTTGCACTGAGGAATATGAAAATATGATGATGTAAGAGGAGACGTGGAATTGAGATAAAAAAAAAAAATCCACCTGCTAACTTTCATGCTTCTACAGAGTCATCACCCATGTCATTCAGGTGCCATATCAACAGTTTGACAGATGTGGAAGATTGCCATTTCAGCAAAGAATGGTATTTTAAATCTGGAATAGCCTCCCTGATTTTTCTGGATTTACTTCAAATTCACATCTGCAGATTTCTATGAGCAAATGTGAGTGTATGAGTCTTTTGAAGAGAGCTGCTTTAAAGTCCAGTCTTTGGCTACACCTGAGCAGAGCAGCTCTCATGAGAAAGCACATAGCACATAAACAAGAGAGCTAAATGTTTGTTGTATGGACTGGTGCATGCAAAAGCTCCCTGCTTCAGAAAAACAGCCTGTGGCACTCTTGCTAAGTGACTACCAGTGCCAAGGTTCGTGACGGGTCTGTGGAGTACAAACTAATTATCTCCAACAATTGTGTCTGCTTATTTCTCGCATGAATGGATAACATCTTCAGTGGAACTGGTCACATATCATCGCTCAGGTTTAAGGGCTGTTGGTTGGATAGTGGATGTTTTGTGGCTATTCATAAAGAGGAAGAGTAAAAATATGGCCAGTATCACATTTTATAACTGATTCTGCAGTTCCAGGGTAATTACCTACTAAATACACTCTGAAATCTCGTCTAGTTGCAGCAAATGAGAAGTGCAAAGTACAGAGGATACAGAATAAATAAATGTCTCAATTTTTACCAATGATTTAGGCACTTCTTCCCAATATTAAAGCAGCTCTCTGTCAGCCACTGCAAAGATTTAGTCATATAAAATGCTGACTCCTACAGTTAGTTTTGCACCCTCCATCTCCAGGTAGTTCAGTAGAACATGATTCTGTAAGATAGGGTGTGATCTCAGGTTCAGTTGACTCCAATGAGACTTGAAGGAGCCTTCTAGGAACACATTTTAGAAGTTTCTGGGCACTGAGCAAGGTCCAGATCCCCCAAATGGAGGGAGTACAGGCAGGAATGCAAGCAGCACTGGCTACAGCTGAGCCTCAGTGGTGGCTGCTGGTGGCTCCTGTGTGTCTGTGCTAAGAAGGAGCCTGGCATCGAAGAAGGAGCCAGTGCTCAATGATGGAAGAGGACAGGAGGGAGGATGAGCAGAAGACCAGAGAAGGGGGCAGATCTCTGGATGCCAACGGGTCTCTTCATACTGCAGCAAGCATTGCAGGTAGAGCCAGCGTTTTAATAGGCCAGCTGATGTAGTTGGAAAGAATAAAAGAACAGACAAACTCTCAGGCCTCCAAGTTCTTCTTGTAGGCTGGAAATGGAAGCAGCAGCCATCAAAGCTAAATGGCATTTGAATCACATAGGACTAGATATGAATCAGTTTTCCGGTGTCTAAAAGGAAAACGTAGATGATATCTGTGACATACTGGGGGTTACAGTAAGGACGAGGGACAGTTGAATGATTGTCTTTGTGGAAAGAGAAGGGAGCTCTGCAGTCCAGGAAACCTGGGAGTTAAGGGCTTTGCATATGCATATCCACACACATTTGTCTGCTTACTGAGGCTCTCCCTTCAGAGTAATGGCTAGAACTGAGAAATGGAGTGATTGGAATGAAAAAAATGCTATTAATGAGGTATCACATCTAAAAAGCCAAAACAAAGCAGAAGGGTGGCAGTTTTTCCTATCTGGCATAAACTACTGCTGGGAAAATATGGAAAATTACTTGACTAATGTTTTTGTTTTTAAACTTATACATCTGAGAGCTATTTCATAGCCTTCTGAGAATGTATTACCAAAGTCATTGCTGTTGAGATCATCAAGACTTAGTTCAAAAAATAATTAGTGTGAGTAGTAGGTTGTTTAGGAAAATGGAGAAAAGAAAAAGAAAAGCTTCTGCCAATGTTGACTTCATTTTAAAAAAGTAAAGCGCTTGAGTGAACATTTCAACACTGTAAACCTGCCTGTTTCAAACAGCTATTTCTCTCATCTCTCCCTCCCTTCTCTCTTTTTGCATGACAGCTCCCAAGATTGTTGCACTAAATTATATGGAGGACATTTCTCAAGGTGTCTGCCGGTCTTTCCTTCTTTCATAGTAGAGTTATACTTCTTTGAATTGCTGCTGTCCTGGAAGGAGAAACCAGGTTGTTTCAAATAAGAAATGTCGATAGTACTGGAGCCTGGTCTCATCTGTGAACACCAAGATACTCTTAACTAGACAGAGGTCTGGCTGCTGGGATACAGTCTCGGTTTTGCTGGTCCTGACTGCCAGCTGCTTTAGAACTCTCTGCTTTTTCTATGCATTCTGCTCCTTATCCCTTCTCACTTGCCTGCACAGGGAAGTATTTAGATGGTGTTTGAGCACAGACTGCTGTTTTCCCCTTGTACAGGTCCCTGCTTTGATTCTGCAGATGGCATTGATGGACAGTGCCACCTGCTCTCTTTGCTGGAGGACTCTGTGATGACATGCCATAAGAGAAGGGGAGCAGAGAAAGTCCCGAAGCACCTTTGGAGGTCAGTGAAAAAAAAACAACAGAGAGGAAAAGCACCAGGACTTTTCTCTCTTCTGCAGAACAAGCTGCTTATCAGAGCACCATTATTTTCCTGGACTGCTTCTAATACCTCCTCCAGCTTCAGCTCTTAAAATGATCTCTGATTCAGGCTTGCAGCAAATGATTCATCTGTACCTGAAACTACTCTTTAGGTCAGACCTTGGGACACAGAAGAGAGGCAATGCAGAGAAGGAGGGAGACACTTCCCTGGATGAACTCGTGAGACTTCCTGCTGCTTTGAGTCAGTTTGATAAGTGGCTGTGTGCAGCTTTTGCACTCTCTCTTCCTCTCTCCTCCATCTTTCAGTGCTGGCTCTCACCTTGGAGCTGAAGGCCAATGGCAATGCAGCACATGGGCTCTGCGCAGGGCAGGATCCCCTCCTGCATATGGGGACGGAGAGGATGACTGCTACTAAGCAGTCATTACGCAAATGTAACACTGACCTTTCATCATGGGGGAGGCACACAAGGGAGCTCCCAAAAGCAGACTACTAGAAGGAGTGTGTCTGAAAAGAATTTAACTTATTTGGCGCTACCTCTGTATGAGAAACCAACCACAGAAAAGCTGTTAAATGCTAAGATCATGTGAAATTGTGAGTTGAACTGAAAGAAATACAAAGATGATGCTAAACAGTTAGTACAGTTTGTAAATACACAGTTGTTCCAATATACTGTAAATACACGATAAATATGCAACAGGAATATACAAATGTCTATGAGGGCCCAAGCTGCCTACTTCAGAACTTTATCAATGACACTTCTGACAATGAAGTGTTGCTGCTACTGAGAATCTGCAGGAACTCATGCTAACATTTACTTTTGTGTCAAAGATCGTGTTATTTCAACAGCTATATGCTCGTTGTTCACAGATAAATATGATTCACAGGCTTGATGGTGCCGAAATAGTGTAGCCATCATAGAAGAATAAGATTTCTAATTTTTCATCAGGAAATAAATTGACTACTGGGCAGTGTCAAAGAAATAGTCTAAATCAAGACTGGGAACTTGGACTCTTGGTATTTTGCATAGCGCTTGTCAAGAAAATATAAATTTTACTAGAGTTAGTAGTCTCATGAGCACGACATTTTCCAAACTGGAATTTATTTCTCTGTCCAATATCCTCTTATGTAACTTGTGGGAAATCAGTCACTGTACTTCAATTGCTCCATCTATATTGTAAGCAAAACATAATGTAGAACTTGAGCTCGTGTGCAAGAAATTATCTTGTCTCTGATCACTTATTTGAACTCCTAATTTCCAAGTGAAGTCAATCTGGTTTGTCTCAACAAGTCTCATATTCCAAATGTGCTGCACTCCTGTCTTCTAACAAATGCAGAGGGTTTTTCTGTTTGTTTGTTTGTTTTTAAAGATAGATCAAACTAGGTGTTAAACTGCATTATTTCTGACAGCCATGGTCACTATATTCATTGTACAAAATGACAAAGTGAAGCAGAATGGGTAGCTGACTTGTCAAAGGTCACACATGATGTGTGTAAGTAGCAGAGTCAGAGACCCTGGCTGAAAACACAAGATATGAATATTTATCTCGGGTACGACTTAACAACAACTTGGAAAAAGGGCCTCGCTAAAAAAATAGAAAAAAAGAAGTGCAGGTGTGCCTCATGTACTTGAAGACTCAGGTCCTACAAATGAGACAAGGGTGAAACACGAAACATTTATCTAGTTTTCTAAGGGTACAACAAAGAAAAAGAGGGGAAGAAAGATTGATCAGGAAAGTTGGTGAGCTTGACATGAGGGTTAGGACTTGAGAAATGGATTAAAGATTAGCTTAGAGGCTGATAGGACAAGGGGATGTTAGTGAAAGATACCAGTTAAAAGTTGGAAAAGGCAGCAAGATGAGGACCACTCTTATCTTTCACATGGGTGTAAGTGATCCAAAGCAGCTTGCCATTCCAAAATGCTGAAATTTGCAGATGACTGGGAAATATGGGGGCAGTGAAAAAAACTTGTAAAAACAGGAGGATGAAGGCCTAGATTTCTAATTCTTCAGAACTGTTTGGGTTTATAGCGAACAACGCAAATTCAGGATCGCCTGAGAAAGGTGTCTGTGTTCAAAGGCATTTTGTGATGTAAAGGAATTCATCATGTGTTCGTAGCAACTCTGTACTGTTAAAAGCAGTTCTGTATTGTTATAACTCTTCTCATGTAAGTAAGTAGATGCAAAAAATATTTCCTGTTTTTTTGTCTAAATCACATTACTTGCTTTGGGGGTGCGGTATAGGGTCTGTTTGTAATAGAAACCATGAAAGCTCTTAGCTGGTAAGAAAGATTTTCTGTATTTGATCAGAACTGAGGATTTAAGTCTTACAAGCACACATGCTGAAAGCAGGACAAGACAGTGAAGTGATGTATCTTATGGAAAGCACCACAGGTCAGCTAGTGAGTAAGCCCTTAACAGTATAACTGTCAAGAGAAACCCTTTCTCAGTGTATTCTTTTGGGGATAACAGCAACTCAATTAAAATGAAGTAATTCACAAGCATGGCTTCTTCCAGTCCAGGCTATCTAGGAAGTAAGGTTTGTGATTTGTTTTGCATTGCACTGGGATTAGGGTGGGATATAAGAGGAGAAACCTGGTACAAGATTTTCTGTGGTTTCTCTTCAATAGTTAACCCTGCCCCACGGTGCTGCTCTTCTGCCCTTTGCTGAAAGCACAGAATGGTAGAGTAACTCCATCTAGCATGTGATGTAGTTCTGTAAGCGCTCGCTCGTGTTTGTTCTCAGGCGTGCCATTCTTCCATCCAGTGCCACCAGTCTTCTGCTCATGCTGAAAAGCCAGCTCAATTTAAATGTACCCCTGTCACGATAGCTTTATTTCTCAAATTCATCATGAGCGTGTGGGAAGGAATCACTGTGGCTTTTTGCTTTTAAATGGAATCTGTCAAGATCTCTGCTCAGGGCTTTCTAGTAACAGCTTCCAGTTTACTAATCAGTTCGTTTCTTGAGCTTCAGGCAGTAACCATTTATGTAATCAGCCTTAATACCTGGCTAGGTTCTTTTACATGTTAGATTGCTGTTTCTCCTGGTTTTAGCCAAAACAGCTTTAGTTGTTGCTGAGTGATAGGAACCTGCCCAGGACTGGGGCCCAGCTGCTCTTAAGGAAAGGCTGCTACCATGACGGCAGGTGGTAGGGGGTGGAGCGGAGCCAGGCCAGGTGGCCGGCATTAGGCCAAGGGGCATTCTGTACCATGTGACACTGCACGGAAGGCCATAAAGCTGTAGGGGAGGGGGCAGTAGCAGTTGCTGCTTAGGAGCTGTTAGGTGGTGGTATTGCTGGTGAGTGGCGAGTAATTGCGTTGTGGCTGTATCATTGTGGTAGTTATCATTGCATATCTGTTGTGGCTGTATCATTGTGGTAGTTATCATTGCATATCTGTTATTGTAACCTATGAGTTCTGTGTTGCTTCCATCTCTGTCATCCAGCCTGGGAGTAAGTGAGCAAACAGCTGCGTGATGCTGAGCTGCTGCTGGTGACACCACAAGCTTTTGTTTGCTAAGAGTGAAGAAGTCAAGTGTAAGTGGATGTCTGATTATTTGTTAGCCCAGGAAATAAAAACAGCAGTGCTATAACATATCCACAGCCCATTTTGACTTTAATAACAGCCAGAGCTGAATGCTTCATTGGAAGGTGTAAAATTTCCTTGTATAAATAACTGTATCTCTTTGTGCCGGAAGATTTCTTTCTTATCCAAACTCATTCTATGCCAGGAATCTTGAATAGTAATAGCCTTAATGTTCTTTTCAGTAACATTAATTAGGCTCACATTTTCCATCTATAAACTCAAAATCATCACAGTACAGAACTTTACATGTTTAATGAGAAACTCAAACACTGGGATACCAGGTCTCACTCCAGAGCAAAATACAGGTGTCAGAGTTTCTATGATTAGCACTCAGGAGGCTCTCAGAAAACTTTGTTATTTAGGTGGGGAAATAACCACTGCTGCAGAAACACTAGAGCTACTCCTCTGCCCAGCCTGCTTTTGGCTACCATGGGTTATCCGCTCTGGGTGCTTGAACTTTGTCAGATGCCTTGTCTCCCTGTTGACCCAATGTGGATGTCACTGTACTCTTGTACACTGACTCCTGCAAACTGAAGCTTGGGTGTAGGCACAACCAAATGGTAGTTTGTGGAGGCAGCTTGCTTCCAGTCTCCTTTCCAGTTTTGGTTTCCCTGGGTGCAGGTGCTCCTGAGGTGTCTGTGCAGCTTGCTGCTCCCTGGTGCAGATGCTGGCAACAATTAACCACTTCAGGCATGCTCCATTCATATCTGGCAGGTGTTACACCTAAGGTCAGATGCCTGACTGCATTTTAGATGATGCTGTGCAGGGCCAATGCTAAAGCTGTACTAATAAGTCAGCCTGGACTCATGCTTTCTTGGTCAAATACCAGTACCGTGCTCCCAGACACATCCCATAGAATTGGGATTTCCCCATTCTCCAGAAAATTGAGAGCCACAGAATCATGGATGCTTTGCAGGTTGGGAAAAGCTCAGACGCTAGAAGTTATCTGTGAGTCTTCCAGTCATCTTCTCGGACTTTCTGCCTATCTCTAGAGGCACCCGATGTCCTGCTGTGGAGTATTTTGGTTTCCTACATTGGCTCCTAAGAGAGACAGAGAACTGCTCAGTACTCCCCAGCCTTCCAGTGCTTAACATCTCCTTTTTGTACTCTCCAGGTACTTATTAAAAAAAAAAAAAAAGAAAGAAAAAAAAGTTCAGAATATATAAAAAGTCCTGCTTGAGCATCAGAGAAACCTGGAGAGGGAGAACATCTAAATACAGTTTTAGAGAAACATTTAAACAGTCTTGGGCCCTTTCAGATAATCTCTGATGCAGATGAAACACTCAGGAACAGCACAGGAGGAAGATAGTTATTTTGAAAAAGGCCACTGGGCGCAAAATCTTTTGTAAATAAGAAACAGGATCACAGCAATTGAAATGCACTATTCCTTATGGAGACTAAGATTCTCCAACATTGATTTTTTAGGCAGATGTGGGGAAAATAAAATCCTTTCTAGAATTAGAATTTTAACATATGATGAACTTTCAACATATGCATGATTTTAATTAAGGGATGGAAAGCAATGTGTGCTTACATGTATAGGGTTTTTCTTTGGTATGGGACCTTATTTTTAGAGATCCCAAATGTCTAGCTGCTCAATGTTGAGATCAGTGGAAGCTGCTGAAGCTTGGCATCTCTAACAATATATCTAAGGTGAGAGTAATTTACAATAACATGACTCTAATCCTTCTCTCATCTAAATTAATAAAACTCCTATTTTTATCTTGAACTGAAAATTAAATAGAGGGATCCAGTTCATCTGTCAGTAACTGAGCCATTAAGAGTAAGATTTGTAGTGTTGAGAGCTCACCCAACTTTTCTCCATGTTTGAGAATTTTGGTCCTGCATTTATCAGCACAAAATGTTTCTGAAACCTCACTGTATTGACTTTAATACACTCAGTAGGTACAGAGCAGACTGAAGTACGGTGTTTGCATCCTCTGCTTGACTGCTGCATGTCATCTGTCTCCCTGAGCACTCACTTCCTGGGCCACGCTGTGTCAAATGCATTCCGAAGGACATCACCAATATAACAGCCTCTCCTACGTGAATTAATCCCCTTTTGCTTCTCTTTCTCACTCCCTCCATAATTTGAGAATGGGAAATAGTGATCAGAAAGGACCCAGATACACTTTAAGGATGATTCTTTTGGTTTTTGTAACATAGGACAATGTGCATTGAATGTGATTTTGAATAAAGGTCACTGAAAAATAACAGCAGTGAACTGAGAAATGAAACTATTAATTAAATGAGAAATATAAAAGGAGAGGAGGGGAAGAATTGTTTAATAGAGTACATATGTGCTGATGCTGTGCTTTATCCAGTAGAAATGAATAGCTCCTTTGGAACCATAGCAAACTGTTGCAGATAAGCGTATACTTCAACAGCTTAAAAAGTGTGTATTATTTACCTTGAGCACTGACAAAGAATAAAGGCTGTGGAACGAAGTAGTCTGTCTGGGGTGGATGTGTGTCTGTGAGTGCATGTGTGAATGCTCACGCACCCTCAAAAGCAAACTCATGCACCAGTATATATTCAGTCTGCGAAGCTGAAGACACTATTTATTTTCTGTGAAATACAACTGCTGCTGGCATTGCCTCAGGTCTTATGCATTTCTTCTCATGTTCCCAGCCAAACAAGTCAAGAGTTCATCAATACTTAGGTGAACTGAGATGCTGCAGAAAAAAAAAGGGCTAATAAAGTATGTTCTACCCCAATCTTTCTTGAATCTAATGGAGCAGAGCTCAGGCTAGCTACTTCCTAAGTACCACACAGAAACTCATTGTTTCCATCTTAAATAAACTGATTTTTTATGCAAGAATTTGGTGTCACGTTAGGGAATCTAAGCTAGCATGAACCATAAAGTACTGTTTCTGGAAGCAATACATAATCCTTTATCAATGTACATCTCAAAGCTTTCCTGCTTCATGAGTGGGACTGTGTATGTTGTTTTATCGGAGCACAATTTTGGTTTTGAATTGAAATGTTCTGTGCAAAACCTGCAATATCCACTGGATCTAGCATAGTGCTAGACCAAATGTTTCATACCTTTGTCACTTGACTGCAGAGAAGGTTGCTATTTACCCTGGTTACTGTGTGACCTACTGGAAAAAGGGAAGGGACACAGTGACTGCCCTGATCTTGCGCAGAGGAGATGATCCCAAAGTGCCTGTATGGCAGGAGAGAGACAAATGGACAGGGAGGGAGGGAGTTATGTGAGCATTTAATAGAAAACAGTGCTTCTCCAGCAAACTAAGGACAGACATTGCTAAGAGAAACAGGGAGCAAAGGCATAGCCAGGCTGAGCACAAAGCCTTAGTTGGCTTGGAATCTGCTAGCCCTTGACTGAAATACAAAAAATCTGTACAGAGGAGCACTCAAGCAAAAATGGTCAGATTGTGCAACAGCCCATCCTCCGTGTGGCCACCTGTCTATCAAACTGGGCAAGAAATACTTCAGAATAGACCTAGTCAAGCCAGAAATATTGTTTTCCTTGGCCACTTCACCAGTCATATTTGAAGTATTACCATTGGCAGCATGACCAAACCCAGACAGTGCAGAATGGCAGAAAGGTGGGAGCCCTTCAGGGTGCTGCTTCGTTCTGGTGCAGAGCTGGGAGGTGAGAGCTGGCTCCTGCTAGACAGCTGGTGAGATGACTGAAAGGTTTTTTTTACTGTGCTTTGTGAATGAAAAACTTAAGTCCTTCTGACTATCAAATCTGTGCTATCGGTCATGGAGACAATAAACACTGCATGGTCCTAGCATCAGCGCGTCAGCAGTAGCAAAAGGGGAAACAAGGGAACGTGATTCTACAGATGTAGAATTCTTACCCCAAGTGACTGAATTTTCTTCTATAATTCTGTTGCGCTAACAAAGCTTTGGACCACACCATGAATTTTCATTCTAATTTGTCACATTCTTTTTGCAGAGTTTATTCAATTATTTTCCCCATCAATTAAGAAGATTTATGAATGTTTTCTATTATGTGATCGTTTTTGTCAAGTAAATTATTCATTCCTTTTCCCTCAGCCAGCAAATTATTTGTGAACCATCATTTTCCTCTTTGTTTTTAAACCTCCTTAGACTTCTAGAATGGTGACAGAGTTTATATGCTTGATGAATGTGCGTTGTTCTTCCTCATAAATCTGTAAAATTCCCAAGTACAGTTTTTATAGGCCATAAGATTAATAGTTAAGTCTGGCTGAACCTAATAATGGACACATCTAAGACCCCAGCAGTTATTAGCACATACTATGTTCTACAAAGATGAAGTATACTTTGCTGTTGGAAGGCATATGATAGTTCAGTGAGTGGTAGTCAAGCCTTAAGCGCAGAGAATTGAAGGAGTGGACCTAAACTCTCACACTTGCCTAATAATTACACTTACAGCAAGCCACCAACCCAAGTTGTTTTTGATAGCTCCTTCCAGGGAGTCTTAGATAGAGCACTGAGTAAAAGAGATTGAGAGAGATGTTCACTGGCAATACTGTGGTAGTTAAGGTCATCTCGATGATTTCAGTTTACTGATTGAAGAGGGAGAGGAGGTTTCTTGCAGATGAATATCTACTATATATATCTACAAGATGGCTGTCATTGGATTGTTGGTAGCAATGAACCAAATCATCTGCCCCCAGGATGTTTTTTGTACAATTGTGTACATGAATGTGCAATGTGGGGAAGAGAGATCTGAAACAGAAAACTCTGCAGAGAAAGTGTAGCAATTGTGAGAGGCCCTGGCCCAGGTTCTGTTTCCATGGAGTGGATAGTATGACTAAACTGGACAGCATTGGATTAAGATGCAAAAGCATTCCCCATGGCTTGGCTTTTTCCTATCACTGAGCTGCTTTTCTGGGTTACAGTAAAATGCAGGGCAGGCGAGGTTGCTTTTTATGTTATGCTGGCTATTGGTATCCCTCAAGGATGAGGCATCAGTGCTGAATTATCACTCATCTGTTCCCAGCCATGCCCACATCCCAGGTGGATTGTGGGGACACGTGTTTTGGTGTCTCTGTGCCTCTCTGCAAGCAGGAGAGAATTGCCAGAAAATGGCTGGCATCAGTCATGCCTACTCTGCATTTGATCTATGCATAAAGCAAGCCAGAGGCCACAAATTTTTTCAATAATTTAACTATTTATATTGTTCTTGCTACAGCTATTGTTTTTCTGTTCTTTCATGGTGATGTTTTACACTAGGTTGAGACTGTTTTTAACCTCTGCTGCTGTGGAGTTTATCTCCAGTGCTCATATGAGAATGTTAAAAGAGTATGACACGGATGTGCATGAGGAAATCATCTGTAATCTTTAGCCTGCAATAGCAGAACTCTCTTATCTCAGAAAGGAGGGGGTGGAGAATGAAATTGGATTTCTTGCTCCTCATGACAGTTTCTTTAACTGCACTGTGGTAGCCCCATTGGGTGTGATACAGCACAGCTAACCTAAGCTGCTTTTCTAATTGGGGGCAGCTGTCACTTTCTCTTCAAAACTGAGCAGCGTGAAAATATTTTGTATAAAATCTGCACTTTCCCTTTTCGTTTGTCTTTTCCTGACTGGCATTATATAAACTTTTCTCAATACTTCTGTCTGCAAAAAAGCAAACTCCAAGCAATTAAGAAAACAACCCCCACAGCTTTTTATGGGAACAATATAAAGAGGTTTTACTGCAATTGTGACCTTAGATTTCAGCTGGAGAGATAGACCAAGATCAGATGGTGCATTTGAAAACCGACAGTGAATTAACCATGTACAGCATGTCTTGAAGGTGTTGTAACGCATAACAGAGACGGTGCTAACACCCACGCTTTCAATGACACACGCAGTGCATTGGCATAATGGGAGCAATCAGATGTTAGCACGAGACAGAGAAGCTGCAGCCTGTCATCTTACTTGGAGGTAGCCCTCAGCCTGGTGCAATCCACAGGGTTATTATACTTTCTGCTTCTTAAGTCAGTGTCCTTTGGGGCTTGTAGCAGTGAGGGATGAAGAAAATGCAGCTCAGTTTAGATATTTGACCTAAACTAACCTATTCCCTTCCTCTTTGCTTTCTCAAATACCCTTGCTTTCAGTTGTCTGGTGTAATACTGAAACATTTGGCTTATCCTTTGTCTCATGCTATTTATTGAGTGAGAGCCTTATACCTTTTTACTGCTCTTTTTTGTTGCTATAGCAGTGGTGAGTCTCATCCATGTTTTCTGGCTAAATGTACTTTTAATTGCTTCGATAAATGAGCTTTAAACTTATACAGTGAATGCTAATGTTACAGTTATATTACATCACATGTAATAAGGGAAGTAAAAAACACAAGTTAATAAAGTCAGATCTTCAGCTGCTTCTGAAGCTGGTGTTTTAGCTTTCAGCACTCCACCTTCTGGGTTGCAGCAGGGCTAATTGCTTAGGGTAAACACTTGTGTTCAGCTGAAACCACAGACACATAGGCTTCAAAAGAGCCACTAGAATTCAGAGCCTTGCCGTCACAGGTGACGCTACAACAGACCGTTAGTCCGGAGTGAGGCACAGAACATCCTGTTAGAACAAGTCAGAACGTATTCTAAAATCCTTTAACAAAGTTAAAATCTTTGTGTACAGAGGTAGGGATATTAATGCTGTACATTTCCATGATTATCCTACAGAGCACAGGGAAAACATACAGCATGGCAATTAAATGTATTTCTTTCTTTCTCAGTACTCATACTGGGAAAAGGTCCCCAGGAGTAACTGCTTTTTGTTCTTTTCACAAATAAATAGTGAAGTATGAGTTGGAATAGGAACATGATAGTTTCCTTTTCTGACAAGAAAGCGACTGAGACTGACAGTGGGACAGTGCACTCAGACTGATACTTGCTATTTTTTCCTAACAAACACCAAATATGTGGGAAGGGACAGCAAAGAACTGAAAAAATTGTTTGGAAATAAGAGAAAACATCCTGCAGTGACAAAGCTACAGAATCATCATGTCTGGATTTTTTTTTAAGCTTTAGAGAAATCTGGGCAAGAGTGAATATCTTCCTAAGCAGAAACTGACAGGTGCAAAAAGGCCTTTTTATTTAGCAGAGAGTAGAATTAAGACCAGGTGCCTTCAAATTGGAAATAAAACTCATAATTAAGCTTGAGTTTAGTCCAAGCAGGCAGTCTTCAGGTGAGGATTGGCACCCTTCTAAAGAAGTTATTCTAGTTTTGCACAAGCAGGTGAGCAAAAAGGGGTACTGGAAGGGGAACTTTGACAGCATTTTGTGTATGGATACGTGCACTGTGTTTATATGTTTGTACACACACACAGGCATGTGGCAGAAGTGATGACTTCATGAGGCTTTAGACTGTGAACTGAAGAAAGTGGTAGGCAGCAGTCTCTGTGGCAGGATGAAGGTTTAGGAACTTCTTACAGGAGACTTGTTAAAGTAAGATAGGTGGAAAGCAATTATAACTTCTATTACTAATACTCTGTTAGGTTCGAAAGAAATTATAAAAGAATTTGAATCTTGAACATAAGTATAGGGTGGTTTACTTTGATATGTGAAGGAAACACGGTCTCCTGTAGTGGAGCAATGACAGCAATTAAACCTAGCACTTCTATTATGTGCTCAAAATGTTTGCTAGCTAGATAAAAGATATATTTTTGTTGGAAGGGTTTTCATATGCTGTTAGTGAAGTCTGCTTGAATTTTGGAAAGTTTGATATAACCACTTTTTCTGGGAGGATATAAGAATGTAATTTTAACCAATAGATTAAAGCATATTATGGATATGAAATATCTAACCAGTGGATATAGTGTTCAAATTTATATATAAGTCACATAGTCTGGAGACAAATGTGTTCAGAAAAGTGTTCTCCAAAGAAATTTCATCTCTCTGCTTCATCTTGCTGCTAATAAGTGTTGCTAATAAGAGTTGTACAAGTTTTGGCTGTGCAAGAAGTTTTGACTTATTAGTTTATTTATAACATTTGAAAAAGCGATAAACTTCATTTCTGCAAAGTGTTATTTTTCTGCTTTACCCATGTCCAAGTTTATTTGCTGAAATGAAATATAAGTGTGAACTTATTTTATTCTGCAGAACTATAATGTTTTGTATGACAATTTAATCATTTTCATGCTTTCCAAGTACTTTTGTAGTGTTTAATAATTTTGGGGGCCTGGTGATATTATAATGTAAAAGTGATGTTAACCAGTCTGAAAAGGTTTAGTGTGAAAGCATGCAGCATCTGTTATAATAATTTTATAATTTTTATGCAACTAGTTAGAGGAAGAGACCTAATTAATTAGTTGTTTTGGGTGGCTTGCCAGCTTGCAGCTGGGTTGCACTCCTCATGGTGCTGGCTGAAGCCTGGGCAGCAGCAGGAGATGAAATGCCTCCATGCTCCTCTCCCATGGAGGCATGAGCCTTCTGGCAGTGCTGTGCTCCCCCTAAGGGTTGGGGCCTCAGAAAAGGACGAACCATTGATGACGCCCTAGAACCCTCAGGATATGTGGAGATGCAGAGGATATCAGTTTATGTTAAAATAAGCTAATGCAGTGGCTGTGAGTAGCTAATGTTATACTGAGCGGTGTTAATTTGATGAGTACAGCATGAGCCAGTTAATTTGCAATGAATCATCTCTCACATTCTCACTCCTAAAAACAATGGGCATCTGATAAATCACAGGAACTGAAGTGGCAGGTAAATATGGTGGCTACCGTAGAATTTGCAGTACACTCTATTCCTAACAAAACAATTCTGAAGCAGGCTGAATAATTCACATCAAACAATACTGAGATGCATGTTAGTTGTCTTTCAGTTCATAAATAATCTATCAAAAGCTTGGGAGCTTTTTAGACTTGTCTATATTGAGAAAAAGGATTCAGGAAATAATTGGTAATAATTGGCCTGTTGTATAATAGGCAAAGATGAGATTGTTGCTCTTTTGATGATCAGTTCGTGAGTAATAAAGGTATTTGTGTATTAAAGTATACATTTAATGATGAACAGCTCTTCTTGTAAACCTGTCTCCTCAGAATTATATTAATATACTTCATATTAATTTTTGAATAATTGCATCCACTTAATTAAAGTCAGTAAAAAAATTACATTGGATGTTTATCTAGGATTAAAGCATATGGACAAAATCTGCAGATCCAGATCTAGGTCTAGACCTGCTTCTGATATTACTTAACTGCAGGAACACATGAATCTCATTTGTTTTTTTTAATGCTCCTGTTTCCCCATATATGTCAGATGAGAGCAGTGGTGATGCCAGCCTCTTCTCTTAAATACTTTAAAATTCTACAGTGGATTTCATTCCTTGTGATTTGTCCCCATAACTCATGTTTCACTTCATAATCTCTGGGACTGAATTACGCGGATCAATTCTTTTTTGATGACAGACCTTCCATGCTATTATTTGTTATCACCTCTTGGTGTGGCTGAGCCTGTTTGCAAACTGAAACCTAGAGCCTGATAACAAACTTGTCTTTTCAGCCAGATTTCTGTTTTGTGAGTTTCATGGGAAACATGAAAGTTTCTGGGTTAGAAAAATATACTTTGTGTACATTCATTTTTTTTTTTTTTTGAAGAGTCTGATTATAAGTGCACTAAGAAGAAATGACAGCAATGTTACACTTATGGAAAAAATATTCAGTAGATTGGGCTTTTGGCTGAGATTTGAGATGTTTGCCTCAAAAGCAGAACACAAGACTTGACTACCTGGGTCCAGTTTCCTCGAAAGACGTTAGAGAAGAGTGCTTTTTCTGTGGAATTGTTAAGCATAATCAAATCAGACAGTCTTGTATGAAGCAGCATCTTGTGAATGCTTTTGTGGAACTGCTATTTTCCTGAAAAATGTTTATTCGTCAAAGTGTTCTGTAAGAGAAGACTGTGTGACAAATTCAAAGCTAAAGGAATAGGTCTGGGAAAGTCTTCATAAGCCTTCAGCCAGATGGGGGTCGTGATCTGGTGAAACTCAGCTAGCTGGTAGTAGGTTGTACATACATATTACGCATGTGGCAGAAGCGGTGACTTCATGAGTCTTTCTGGCTTTAGACTGTGAACTGAAGAAAGTGGTAGGCAGTGGTCTTTGTGCCATGAACACGACGGTTGCATAAGGAGCCTGAGTACAGTCAATAAGGGCTATCTGGGCAGTGGAAATTAAAGAGTATGGGGCCAGGGTGTGGGGTGGGTACAAGGGTGAGGGGAGAACCAGAGCAGCCCATGCTGTTGTGCTCACGTTGGGAGTAACCAGAAGAGTTTTGTCACCAGCGTTATTACTCTGATACCATTTGGCAACATTAAATTCACTTAAAGGAGAAAAAAAAATAGTATTATGTTATTCCTTTAATCAAGTGTAATTGCACTGAGGTGGTATTATCATGTATTTTAATGCAATTCTGCTACACTTCTGCTCCCTTTCATTAGGGAACTAGTCACAGTTCAGTAACCATGCCACGCTTGGAGCTTTTTACCTCTCCCCTACCACATGCCTGTCTCTAGAAAACAAACAGCTCTCCTTTCCTCTTCTCTCCTGCTATCCTATTTTAATAAATAAACCAGTAGTCAGAATGTTGTTCCTAATTGGACTGGACAGTAATATCTCCCAATACAAATCAGCACCTCCGGGTGCTTGTGTGCAGGTCTCAGCAGCCACCATCACACTGGGCTGCGGAGGCTGCTGTCTTCTGGTGGCATTCCTAGGCTTACCCAGCCAGAAGTGCTGCACTGGGCTGGTGGGAAGGGGCTGTGTGTCCACTGTGCAGCTGCAGGGCCCACGTGTGGGTGCTAGTTTGCTCTGTGTGGTGCAAGAGACATGCATTATTTAAATCTGGTGGATGCTAGCAGCCTGGCAAGCTGAGCAGCCCTGACAGAGTGAACTGCAACCAGCACTTGGTCACAAAATGTTGTCCCATTTAGTCTTGATGCCCCTCATCCTTTCACAAAAAAAAAAAAAAAAAAAAAAAAAAAAAAACAAACCAACACCGGACCTCTTCCCTATCCCATTGCTAAATGCACTGTCTTTGTCTGAGCTCTGCAACTTGAGATGCAGACAAAAACATCTATTAAAATTCTGGAGGCACATTCGTTAACTGCAGAACTATTTAACTCAGTGCCTTGACTAAATTCTGGCTGTACAAATTACATTGTGTTTCCCTAATCACCTAAGGTACTTCACTTGCAAGACATCCTTTTATTTTTTTTTTCCCTGCAGCAAACCATTAGGCATTACTTAGAAAAAACTTCAAACTTGTCTTACTTTGGAAGATGCTCAGAGTAAATTCCTGTATTTAAATCTGCTTGTGTGAGTCCATCCATGGATCCTATGGTACCAGGACTTGATTTCAGCCATAGGTTGAATTTGAGAAGATGGAATAGCTTGTGTTTTTCTAGCACCTGAAGCACACTCAGGCTAGAATTAGTTATTAACCTGAGCCCCAGACTTGCCTGTATCTAGCAAGGAGGTGTGGATGGCCAGATTGTTCCAACCTACACAGGGTTATTATGTTAAACAGAGATGAGGTTGTGCTGTGGAGATGTTGAGGCAGATCAGTTCATACAGCCTGTAGTATGCATTCCCAGCCTCTTCTCTTTGGGCCCTTGGAATTCAGGTTGGGACAAACTGTTCTAGGGATCTACAACCCAAATGCTGCTTCCTTGTCCTCTGAGGGCCCCAGGGTCCCCTTTCCTGCCTGAGAAGGCCCCTTTCCTGCTCAGTGCTGGTGAGGCCGCAGCTGGAGTGGTGTGTCTGGTTCTGGGCTCTTCAGTACAAGAGAAATGTGGAGCTACTGGGAAGAGCCAGAATTTTTTCAGTGGTGTGCAGTGACATGACAGGAAGAACAGGATAAAACAGTGTCAGTTTATTTGTGTTCAGTCCACGCTTACGAGATTGGGCTCTGTAGGGTATTTAGTTGTGGGGGGTCCTAGGCTGTGCCTCTTAAGCTCACAAGAGCATATGGACTGTAAGAGCATAATAGATACTGTGATTCTGAGGCCGGCAAAGATGGCTGAAGCTCATCTCTGTTTTAAAGGGAACTTTGATTGTTGACAAACAATTGAACAATTAAACACAATGTTTAATTGTGTTTAATTCTCTATCCTCTTGGTTTGAGGTACTTATTTTTGTACATTGGATAACTTAATGAAGATCTGTGCTAAATAATGTCTTCTCATACTTTTAAGGGCACAGTTGACATTTCTGCAGAAAAGTATGTTCTAGGATAAGACATCAGATTTCCTTCCCTCCAAACTTTCAGCTGCTTTAACCATGAGATCATTCCGTCTCTAACCCATTTGTCACTATCCATTCCTGCTAAACTACCCTACAGCAAAAGTTTGGTGATAATCGCTGGCAGCAGTTGCTGAGATCTGAATGCTGACAATGCTTTAAAGGGATAGCCCAGCTACGCAGCCGTAGCAAGACATCTTTGGAGATTTATCTTGGATATGGAAAATAGGATAGGCTGGGAATCCAGGCTAACCCATTTAGGGAATGGAAAAGAATCTGTGATTGAGAGATGCACATACAGGGATATAAGCATAGTTCTGTATTTTAATGCGAATGAGTAAACAGTCAGCACTATAATAAATCTCCAAAGCATTTGATCCCAATAAACCGTCTTAATCCTTAGGGCTATTCTGGCAGTGAGAGATAACTGCTCAGAAGCAGAAATGTTCTTAGCATAAAACTCATATATCTATGTTTATTCTGCATGTTAGAGGGCTTCAGACTCTTTTCTCCTCCTCCCTAACACTGATGTGCACTTCATCTGCAGTCTGCCAGCTCCTTACTCCTCTAATAAGAGCCTTTTAATTTAGATTTTTATTGTTGCCAGCAAGGGCCAAGACAAAAAGAAAAATCAAACCATAGAGTAATGCTTAGTCTGATGCTTCCCTAGTGGCATGCCCTCTGCCTCAATAATGTTTCACTAGGGATAAGACTCTTCATTTTTATTTTTTAAGTAGCCATATATGTGAGCCTGTGTTTTGTAGGAGGTTGTATTTCCACATCTCTGTGCTTAAAATGCCTCTGAGCTGAATGCTTTTTTGACTATTTTATCCTGGTTGCTGCATTGCCTTCATTGTTATCTGCATTGCAGGCAATGGGCTATAGCTCAGAAATGCAGAGGCAATAAAGTGCGGAAACTTAATTTGTTGCCCTGACTGAAGACTGAATTATGCTTATGGTTGAGAGCACGAGGACATCCGGTATCCAGGAAGGGGTGTTTGATCTTCAGGTACCTCTCAACTAAAGACTCAGTTAAAGAGGACCATTGATGTACTGCAGCCCACCTGCAATTCAAGACTGAGACACATGCAAGGTGCAGTGATTTTCCCTTTTATTTTGATAGTAGCATTTGTCCTTCTATATTACTTCAGTCCTTGTGCCTAAAGACATTTCAACCCTGTCTTGTATCTCCTGAAGATACTGTATTTCAGTACAGGAACATAATATCTAATGCTACCAATTTAGCACTAGTGTTCTTCTGGCCTAAACTGTGAGGAGCAGATGGAAACAGCTCTAAGTGGGGTGAACAATCGTTTTGCATTGATGTTTCACATTTAGGCTTAACTCTGTATTGTGTTTTTGGAACAGGCATCTCTAATTCTGCTTCCTGTTGTTTGGAAACAGCTAGTAAGAATTTATATTTAAAAAAAAAAAGCCATGAAATGTAGCTGCACAGATGACACAGTGTCAAATGACCCTTAGCGTATGGGACACATTAGGTCATGCTGTTGGTTGAAAAATCTGTGGTAGAAGGTGTAGAACCTTTAATTTATGTAAGGAAATCCAGACGTGATTGCTGTGGTTAAGTCTGGAAGGGGCAGCCGAATTGCAGTGTCGCTGACAGAAACCATGATGACTGACATGAAAAGAGACTGAAAGAGACTGACAAAAGGGTTGGATGGTCCAGCTGGACACCTCTTTAAAGCTTTTTCCTTAAAGTAACCAACTAAATAGTCACCATTGACTTCAATACTTTTTCTTTTGAATGGGGTTCTTCAAATCCTGTGAATGATTCTCCCACTTTCCACCCCTCTGCTAAAGAATTGTTACCACCGCTTGCTTACTTTGGCTGTGAATTACTCTGAGCTGTAAGACTGAGAACTGTGAAGAACTACCTGGACAGAGGAAAACATTTGGATATAACTAATGATGATTTTCAGAACCTTCATTTCTTCCATTTCCACTTTTATTTTCATAATATGATTCAGTCCTATTCTGTGATCCAGTATTTTAACACTTTATGTAACTACTCTTGAAATCCAAGTGATCTTTTTCATAGTGTTCCGAAGTCTTTGGCAGCATTATTAAATACATTGATATTGTATTAAAAATATTTTCCAGTGAGTTTAATTTTTTGTGTGCTCTAGCCAAAGCTGTTAGGCATAGTGCCTGGCTTAAAAATCACTGAAGAGAGCATGGTTAAGTTTTTCCCAACTACTTGGCTCAGAATTTCACTGGTTCCACATCCAAGTTGCTCCTTGGTTGTCTTCTGTGAATAGGTGGGCAAAAGAGATGCATGGAGCAGTAGATGAAAATTTTGAATGATTTCAAGTTGTGCTTGGTGGCAAGAGTATGGGTTTGTGCTTCTGTTGGTTTTGTACAGGGCTTGGAGTCATGCAATTTCAAATGAATTTAAGCAAATACCATACTTGCGCAGCTCTTTGCTAGTGTGTTGAAGTGGACTTCTCTCCAGGTAATTTGTAGCAGCCTGAGCCACCTCTGATTTTGACTCCCACTCTGAAGGCAAGTAACTCTGTATGCCATATATTTACAGGGATCTTGTCCACCACTTGCCTACGTCATTTGGTATAGGAAAAGTCCAAGCAATTAACACTAGTTGATAAACATTATCTGACCATTACAGTGAAATGTATTTTTAAAGGTGTTTATGTAGCGGATTTTCCCTGTTTTCATTAGGAATTAGCCACTTTTAGACCTTTAAGACCTTTTTCAGGTATGTGCAGTCCAATGTGCGTTCTTGTGTATGCATGCTCTGGTTCTCTCTCATGCTATCCATATGAACAAATTATAAACACTAAGTCCCTGCAGACTAAAATATTTACTGAAGATTTTTTTCGAAAGGTATGACATTTGCTGGTCAGTGAAAGACAACAAGGTCCTTGGGAAGAACTGTATCCCTAGCTGGGGATCATTGTACTGTAATTGTGTCTGCTCCAGATCTTCCGCATACTGGAGCAAGTCCAGCAAAGGGCCACAAAGGTAGATAAGAAACTGGAGAGTCTGTTGTACATGGAGAGGCTGATAGAGCTGAGAGAAAAGAAGGTTCAGGAAAGGGACCTTTATCAATAGTGTACAAATTGCAGATGGGAGGTTGGAAAGACCAAGCCAGGCTTTTTGTGAAGCTCAGAAAAAGGACAAGAAGCAATGGGCTCACATGAAAAATGCATCCCATCTGAACACAACAAAAAAGCTTGCTTACTATGAGGGCTGTCAGACTCTGGAACAGGTTGTCCAAGAGACTATGGAATCTGTGGTGATATTCAAAACATGACTGGACATGGTCCTGGGCAACCCACTCTAGATGACCCTGCTTTGAAGACGTGGGGCCTGGAGTAGATCTCCAGAGGTCCCTTTCAGCCTCAACAATTCTGAGATTTTGTGATCAGCCAAAACCACACAATAAGCATACACTATTTATGCAACGGTTAAGCCTCCTTTCTGATGCTTTCATTCAGCCTCAGTGAGAAAACAATTATTAAGTGACAGAGAAAACAAAAATGAGTTGCTATAGCCACAGAATTAGGATTCTTCAGGCTGAAATTTCCTGCTTCACATAAAATTTTTAATTATATGAAAGTATAACAAGTTTCAAGAAAAGCACTGAGGAAAAAACAAATCCTTTTCTCAGAACATCCACAGCATGGTGATAAGTGACTTTTCTACTCGATGAGAAGAGATAATTGTTAAGTTCAGACCTAGACCTTCCTTGTGCCAGATGACTGTGCCAGTACTGGGTATGTTAGGCATCAGTTACCATCCAGGAATGTCATGATTCTGGGAGAGGGACAAGTATGGAGAGAACCTGTGGTTTAAAGCCTTGTGAGGGATCATTAGGTGTTAGAACATGATTTACCAAAGAGCTGAAAATAGCTAAATGAAAAACAAGTCCCACATTCACATATACATGCATATTCTCACCCATGCAAACAAAACAAAAAGAAAAAAAGGGAGGGAGGTGGGGGGAGGAAACCACAGGGGAACACCTGAACAATGAGTTTATCTTGATCAGTTGTAAAATGTGTCCTGTGGAAAACACTGCTTAGAAGACCTGCAGATTCTCTCTAGGGGGAAAAAAGAAGGAAAAGGCGCTCTTGGTTGGAAAAGAAATGAAAGGGCTGTGAAATGCTGGCTTGGCTGTCCTCCAGATACCTCCAAAAAGTCAAATCCTGCAGGTATCTTGGGAATATCCCATTTGAAAAGAATTACTGTGAAAAGAAGATTTGCACAATTTGCTTAAGACACTTTATTGGCAGTTTTGCACCGGGGCAGAATCATAAGACTATAATGATCAGCAGGACTGTAGGGCACTCAGCAGCTGTGGCATTAGCTTTGAGAACTTCAGTGCCTATGTGGAAGGTAGTGAACACTCAGACCATCTACTTCAGGTTCCTAAAGGTGATCCATAGCACCTAAAGTGAGTAACTTGTATTTCTTAGGTAGTGAATAGTCTCAGTCAAATTCAGAGGGCTTAAGTTAGATCCACATAGAAGATGATACTAACACATTTTCTGTATCAAATTTGCTAGCCAAATCCCCCACATGATTCAATCGATGCAGCACATCAGACAGAAACTCCTGGTCACAGGAGAGGAATCCAGAATCCTGCAAAAACACCATGGGAAAAGCTACATCCTTCAAAGGGAAACTGAAAATAGGCAGCATATTAGGAAGGAAATAGTAAGTCACCGTCCTAGGTGAGCAGCTGCAAATAGGCAGCCAAAGGGGAAATACTGAGAATGGGCTAGGTCCAAAATGCTCTCCATCAGATAACTTGCACTGCTCTGCTGGAAAGCAGATCAACTTTGACCTAAAGATCAAAGGCTTCTCCTTGAAGATAAAATGGCTGTTTTGCTTTCAAATGCAGACCGAGGCTTTTTTTTTTCTTTTTTCTTTTTAAATTTGTCAGTTATAGTTCTCTCTTTTACTGCAGTCACTGAAACCCATCTTCTAGAGAATTGTTCTAGAACTAATCTTTTACCCGCTGTGGTGACGGTCGGGAGTGGTATGAAGTAGACTCTACTCTTGAATTTATGACCCTGCAAAAGAAAGAATTAAGATTCATCGGCCTAAAGAAAGGACAGTAAACATGAGCGTGATTTTGTAATCTAGTGATTAGAAGCTTGTGTTGGATACTTGCTTCAGAGTATACATTTCAGCTCCGAAGGGCTGTAACTTCTCTTTAGTCTTTTGGAAATAAAAACTCAGCAACACCCAGGGTTTTGGGAAGAACATTTTATTGCTAAGCATATCTTTAAACAAAATGCAAATAAGAAAAGAAAAATAATTAAAAAGGAAGAAGAAAAGAAGGGCGAAAAAAAGCAATAACATCACGATAACTCAAATAAAAATTCGTAAGGTTGTCCATAAAGCAACAAGGATATGGTAGAAGCCCACACACAGAAATGCACGTGTTCCCAAAAACTGTCCAATAGAAACTTACACAAAAAAGGAAAGTGTAATTTTTTCCCCTTAACTTAAAAAAGGAAAGCAAAAAGGAAAGGAAGCAATCCGTCTGAAAATCATTTCACAAGACTCCAAGACTCCAAGAACAGCAATCTTTTACAGACATCAAGATATAATCAACTTTATATAGTTTTGGCCAGTTAAATCATCTAAAATCGTGCTTTCATACCTTTTTAAAACCTGTCTTTTTTTTTCTTTTTAGTATAAAAAATAAAAAAAGAAAAAAACCTCAACCTCTCACGCACACGCACCACACACACGCACACATACACACTGAAAATATTTGTTAACATGAAAGCAGCTTCTCTAAATGTTTGAGAAGGCTGTTTGTTTGAATTTAAGTTCCCATGTGCGTGTGTGTATTTGATGACACTTCTTCAAAGTCAAATATTCATGCGACTTATAAACACCAGCAAGAGTAGATTTCTAAACCTAAACAGCTGATTAGTTTTCATCTGTATACAGAAAAAGTGTACATTTCTGATATTCCAGAGTTTTCAATCCGTCTTGTTTTTTTTTTTTGTTTGTTTTCCTTTCTGTCTCTCTCTCCCTCATTTACTGTTTTTGCACATGACAGGCATGACTGTCAAACCACCTGGCTGTTGTTCTGTACAGTAAGACAATCCTTTTCACAGTAACTGGGAAAATGTAGAAACCGAAGAACCAAATTAAATCACTTAAAAACAAAAGACATTCCCAATTTAACCATAAAACAGTATATACACCTTCACGGCATCCATATAGAAATTATACTAGCAAAAAAAAAAGTAGTAAAATATGTAAACAAACTTTCAGATTTTTTTTTGACACAGATAACTGTGACAAAGCTAAAACACACACTCTCTTCACATTTTAAGGTTTGCTTTTGTTGTCTGTTTCTTTTTACTCTGTTCTTCAAGAACACTCTCATTTCACATTAAGACCATAACAGAACTTCTGTTCCAGTTGTCCCATCAAACATACCATGATAAATATATCATCTGTGTGTATATATATATTATTAAATTCCTTTTTCTTTATTATTTTGTGTGTCACAGCAGCTTTATTTTCTTTTATATAAAAGAGAAGGAAAAGGGAGAACAGGGCAAATCGAAAGACAAAGATGATCTGAAATGTCAAGCTACAAAATTAAAATATTACATATGAAAAACAGTTTCATGTCAAAGAAAAAAAAACACTATACATTTTTGCATTCCTTTACAAGTGTTTAGCTTTTCTGACATTTTATGGGTCTTGTCACAAGCTGAACTCCAGTGGTGTCTTTCTGATCTCTTTATTAAACTGATGTACTATTATTTTTTTTGCATGCATTGCAATCAGTCACAGAACCAGAACCTGGAGGAAGGCTCCTTTATTTTTTGCATGGTATATTCAGCTCATAATGACTAACCATTTCTTAAGCATTCTTTTTTGAATCTTCAAATCCTGTTAACCATAGTTTGGCTGTGCTAATGCATGCTATATGGTATTCTCAAATAAAGCCAATGATTGTGATCAGAACAGACCCAAACCCATCTATTCTTCAGTTCATTTGCAAATACTGGAGCCAGATCCAAGGGGACCAGCTTTCCATGATAATTTTCTTCATCATCACCCATCACACACTTTCACCGCATTGTTACCAAATAACTTACTGCAAGACAACGGTTTCTAGAGACAACACAACCAGATATGCAGAGTAAACACCATGGGTAGCTTTTGAGTTCATATATGGCATATATAGTCTCTCTTTATTTATTATGGATTTATTTTTCCGAGATTTCTTCTCATGTCCTGTTTCATGCTCCCCACCCATGGCAACATTCCTCTCCACCCTTTCTTCCCTCACCCAAAAGTAAACAAAATCAAAAATAATCCAAGAAAGCAAACCAAACCAAAATCCAACAATCTCCAAAATCATTTATTCCCCTCCTCCAATCTCGAAAAATTATATGTATGCTGGACACAGCCAGATCAGTTTGGTTGATAATTTTTTGTTGTTTAATCATGTTTACATTTTTTTTCTTTCCTTTTTTTTTTTTTTTTGTTTTTTTAAATAGGTAAACTGAAAAATTATCGATACAGTCAGGGATCACGAACATTGTTAAAGACTCACTTGGAGATATGAAACAAGTAAGCCATGAAGTCTTCTACCTTTGCAGAAAGTTCAGCGGAGGAGGAGATTTGGAGACGTCCAAGTTCACTAATGGGCAGAGCTGTATGCGTCATCTCCAGAACGCTAAGTGTGCTTTATAATACATTAGGGCAGAGTTTGCTGACTCCAAGCGATGACTGAGACATTAACAGTCACTGCTGAATATTTTTTTCCCAATACTTTTTCCCACAAATGATATCTCCTAATCTCGTTCGCTGTAATGGTTCTGATATTTCAGTTATATCTCATTAAGTATTTATATATTTATATATAAATAAGTATTCTTTTTTACACATAATACTCTTTGTCCTTGTTTTTCTGTTTCTTGTGGCCGCTCTTTGAGCTCTGCTGCTTCTCCTTCACGAGCGTGCCATTGCTCTGGGCTGAGTTGCTGATGTAGTTCCGCGTCTCGTCCACCTGATAGGACCCCTCGTCCCTGTTCCTGTACTTGTACATGGCATACAGGAGGATGAGGATGCAGAGGGCAGCAGCAGCCACAATGCCGACGACCATCCCCGTTGTGCTGCTCGACTCACGGACCACCTCTGAGGCCCCCGGAACCCGTCTGATTCCTGGCTCCGTGGGGTTTGCTGTGGGCACATTACGGAACATGGGGGAAGTGATTAGCGGGCTCTTCAGCTTTGTGCTGTCTAGCTCATAGGCAGTGGGCAACGGAAGCAAGACTATGTCAGGCTGGGGTTTGAGCTCACGGTTATTCATTTTGCCGGCTGGCAATTTGGGCACCATCCCAGTCGAGGACGAAGCTGTGGAGCGGATCAGCTCAGGGGACAAAGACGTGGTAGTAGTCCTACCAGTTTCGGAGACTTTGTTAGGTCTAAAGTCCTTGGATTCCCACTTGGGTGCGTGTGCTTTGTAGCCACCTTCGAAGATTGAAGTGGAAAGACTCTTATCTGTTACCAAGGAGAAGGTGGTGTAAAAATCTTCATCATCAGTAGGGGGTAGGTTAGAGTCAAAGGTTTCCCCTGAGCCATACCCAGATATCACCAAGCCATCATCATCACAACCATCGCTGCCTTGGTCCGACAAGCAAGGTAACCCCGCCTCAGAGGTCATGGACAGGGAATCTTTGGTGGTCTCAATAATGGTGAGGAGGGGGCGAAAGGTAGGGGGAAGTGTAATGAAAGGTGCACGAGTAGCAATAGGAGGGATATCTAAAGGGTCTTCTACAAGTAGAGGAATAACTAATTCACCTCCTGGGATGGAAAAGAAAAAGGAAAAAAAAAGAAGATTAGTACATTTTACTGTTATGATGCACTATGTGTAAGTCACTTAACTAAAGGGCAGTACAAGGATTTGGGCATTACGAAAAAGTGTCAGGGATAAGATTTCCTGCCCAGCTACACTACCAACAACTTTCCTGGGGGTTCCTTTGATTCTTCCCTCCCACTCTGCTTCTGATAATGATAAACTGCATGTTCCATTTCCTTTCTCTCTAGCCTATGCTAGATTCGCACAGTGAAACACTACAAATTTTTTGGGACTCAAATTTTTTGCTTTTGAAGATACTCTCAAGTGACTCTGTGGACATCAATTTTTGGCACTGATCTTTCTTAAGCAATTGGTTACAAGACTGTTAAAATGAACAATTTCAGACCTACATACAGCAATGTTCTCAAAGGATTTTACTGCTCATCTTACCAGTTTTTCCTCATATGGCTCTTTTCAGTTAAGAAAACATTGGCATTTGTTTCCTGGTATTCAAGCGTGCTTTCCTTCTGTAGAATTTTCTGAGGCCTTTCCCCTTTGTCCATTTATTCTTGATAGTTGCTTGGCTTTTAAATTGTGAGACTGCTCATGAAGAGAGGTATGGAATAAGAACCAGGTACTTACTGAGGTCCGTGAAGGTACAGAGCTCTACTCAAAGCTCGTTTATTATTTCTTTTTAATCTGTTCTACATCAGACATGTCTCTTGCCTTTCATCTTCTTGGGCTACTAATGTCATATCATTTTGAACTTCAGTTCTTCTTGATATCTTTTTAGTATAACTTGATTAAAACTTCAGAAAAAATTGTGATTGATGATGCAACTAAGTAAACACTCTGATGACCCAAATTAGCATGTGAACCTGCACTGCAGAAGTTGTCTTCACACCTGCTGTTACTGATACACAGATATCGGTACTATTTTTTTCCCAGCATGGTGGCTAGGTGCCTACAAAGGACTAAAAATGGTGCAGGCTGATAGCCTACTCCCAAAGTCTAATAATTCAGCTATAGCTATAACTTCTTTGCCTTACCATACTATAACCTGAAACAAGAAAACTAGAGAGTCATTTCTAAGATTTGGCTTCTGTGCAGCAATATTGCTACTCTTAGTCTAGTAGTTTTGATCTGTCTATATATTGTAATATGAATATATTTCTGCTTTTGAGCCTATGAATAATTAACGCCTGCAGCATTTTACACCAATGTGGAGGCATAATTCATTTCTTTAATTCACTGAGTTGAGATTGTATAATCTGCTAATGTACAGGTTGATAACGTTTTTAGGGCATGCCATATTGCTTTTGAAAGTTTGTGTATAAACTTCCCGTTGGTCATTTTGCTTTGGTTAGCCACTTAAGCAAGTTGATTTAAATGCAGTCATCCAGATCTGTTGGAGATAGCACAACTCACTATGAAATATTTCTAATGCATAGGAAAATTCTAATTTATATTCACCAGTTCTTAAGGAAAGAGATGCAAAATGAAGTTTAGATTCTAAATGAACAATTCTGTCTTTTACTTACGTATTCATAATCGCTCATGAACAGTCTGGCATTGTTATGATGCTGAATGACATTAGGGTCAACATTTCACTCTCTTCTATCTGCATCGGGTTTACACGCACTTGTTTCCCACTGAATACTGACAGAAATGTCCATGACATTTTTATAAAGAATACAATCATAATCAATTGTAAATATATTTGGAAAGCAATATATTTGAACAAATCACATATTGAAGTTAGCAATATACTGAAAAAGGTACTAAACAGTTTGATTAAATCTGTATAGTTGAGCTAGCAATATGGCTTATTCTTATCTTTAATGGGAAAGTAAGTGCTGACACAGTTTAATCAATTGAAACAGTCAGAATTAACTCACAGATACCAGGATAGAAATGAGGCCAAAATAAGGAATGTGGCATTTTAATGTTCCTTGACATACCTTCATGAAAAATGGTTTTTAGACTGAGATACAAAGCACCAATTTGAATATGCTGTTTAGTTTTTTGAGCTTCCTCAGCATGTTCATACAATTTCTCTTTCTCAAGAGACAAAAAAGTAATATCATATGCAAAGCAAAAAATATGGAAAAAGCAAAAAAATGTAGTCTGCCAAATGGGTACACGGTATTTTGTGTTTGTGCATCTGAGCTGCTTTCTGTGCAATACAAATTGGAGCATGTAATATGATTTAGATATGTCCAGAAGCCCTATCCATGGTTAGAGTCGGGCATCTATAATCTATGCAAACAGGTGGTTTCAGGATAATCTTGGAGTATGCCTCAGAGGGAAATACCGTCTGTGAGTCTGCAAAAAAAATGAATAATAATGATATAAATTTAAGTGCACATTAAATCAACTTGCATGCATGGAGAATTTAAGTTCCAGAAAGTCAGGGATAGATAGTGTCACTTTATGTGGTTTTTTGTTTTTTTTTTAAGTATTTTGGTATTAAACAACAGTATTCATCTGTGAATTTCATGCACCATCTGTGACATCCAATTGGAAAAAAAACAGTTTGGCAGCTTTTAATTGTTCATCTAAAGCTTTGAAGTGTCTCTGTTATTAAAATCTATTATACTGGCACATGGCTTCAGTATGCAGCTCATCTGCCACCCACTAGGGTAATATTTTGGGCAGTTTTCTTCTAAAAATGAATTATTCTTGTTCTATTTACAATTAAATTCCTTGGAGGAATCAGAAACATCTCACATTTAACAGGAAAACATTTCTTATGCCTCAGTAAGCCTTGCCTTGAAAGCAGGTAATAGTTCTACAGGTTTTTTGTTTTGTTTTGTTTTGTTTTTTGCTGTCAAGGACTTGAGCCAATGATCAAGACTACTAAAACTATAATGCCCTCATGGTCATCCTGAAATGTCAAGGAAGGTTGATTGAGTTGCTAGGGCAAGTGAGGCTTCACATAAGTGATGGAGAGCAGACTGGAGCTTTTTGATTCCAACAAGTCTGGTGGAACAATAGGACAAAATCAAGAATGAGTTTTATGGACTTTTAATCTCACATTGGATGCAAGAAGAGAAATAGCTTTCATACCAAGAAGGCTGGATTAACTTTGACTTCCCTTAAACTTATCTGATCTCATCTCTAGTTTTATTCTGAAGTACCCAACAAGCCATACCATTTTTGCATATACACTAAAGAAACAGATTTTTAAAGGTCCCTCAATAGGAATCACTTCTCCATTAAGGAATTCATTTGTTACGTTTACTTAAGACAACATACTTTAGGGGAGTAACAGGTAGATTACTTTAGGGGTGGTAGTGATACTTTGAATGTTTGTTTTTTCTTTCTGTCTGCAATGGAAAGAGCTGTAAGACTGAAAAAAAATACCCTGTGGGAGAAGGTAACTTACAAAAAGCACTCTAAGTGTCAAGTGTGGACTCTGTTTTATTGATATGGTAGGGATCTATGCGAAACTCAAAGCAAGATAGAAGTTACATCTCTAATAGTCTGAATGCACAATGTATGGGGTATGTGGTTTATAGAGGAGTTAAAACATCCTTTAAAATGAGATGATAAAAATGCTTCTGTCTAAAAAAAATGTGTTATTTAAGGATGACAGCAAATGTAAATTCTGAAAAGCTCCCAGGAAAGTGTGAGAAACATGGTCACAAACATCTATGGAGGGGAACAAGTGCAAATTTTCATACCATACCTCCAAACAACCATGTTATTGGTACTACATTTCTGCTTGTAAGAAACAAAAGAGGGAGTCCAATGACAGGCAGATGATAAGTGTGCATACAAGGGGGACCATTTTTCACAGAATGACAGCTGAGACATCAGGAAGCTGCCTAGAGCCAGCAGCCCTTTGATGGAGAAGTGGTGCCTCTTGCCCAGGGCTCCAAGTTGCTTTAAAGGTAAGCTCCGGAAGCTTTAAAAGACAAAGTGCAACATCATTGCTAAGTCTGTTCAAACACAAGTGTTGGATCCTGAAAGGTTCTTCATAAAAGACAAGTGCTTTAAAGATTTGGATCTCTGGAGAAAGATAGCAAAGAGGCTCTGAAACATCCTTATATGACGGTTGGGAAACGGAAATACATTTGAGGCAAGTTTCACGTTTTCGTATTATTATCTGAAGTTTGGGCTCTGGATTCAAAACAAATATTCATATGAGACTTTTACTGTTTGTGGATGATATGGACTGTTCCCTGGAAGTTCCATGTTTCTTTCTCCATTTTTTACTGTTGGTTGCTGAGCATCGCTTACCAGTGTTAAGTGGTATGCAGTCAGGATTGCTTTAGAAATCCAAAGATTTCACGAGGACTTTCTGCATCTGTGCTTCTCTCCCAAGCAAGGAACAGATCATTCCCCAAAAGAATTAAGTTTTTAAAAAAGCTCATAGTGACAAGAATTAAATGGAAGGGAAATAAATAAAATGGTTTCCTCTGCAGCAACACAGATACAAAATTTGTTTGTCCATCAACAGCAGAATTTCAAAAACATCACCCATCAGCAAACTGGCAGCAGCTCTGTGAGAACTGAGGTCTGTGAGGTGGGAAACCTTGTATCAAGCAGCCTCCTGCTCTGCTTGGCCTTCTCAATTCATGAAACAAACAGAGCGTGTATATTCCTTAAAAGTTAGCCCTTAAGTCTAGCCCGTATGTTATTTTCACAGAGTTGTGCTTTTCTTTAAACTACCAAGATGATTTGGTCTACTTTAAAAGGTCTACTTCAGCCTTGAAGCTGCCCTGCTTTTTGCTATATATTTATAGATATATAATTCATACCTCTGGGGCTGATCTCCAGTAAGAGTTCTCTGCCACTAGAAAACATAGAGTGTTAAAAATTTAATAGAATCCTTATGAACTGTAAGGATGTTGTGGGTGAGTCATGAATGCAGAGGGCACCAAAAAAAAAAAAAAAAGGAAAAATAAAAACTGAAAAACTGTAGCAGCTGCCAGCTTTCATCTTCACAGCCATGATTACTTCATTGGAGTCCCAGGCAGCAAACTGATAAGAGGATAATAGGCACAGAAAGATGAAGTTTGACTGATGTTGATAAGGGACACACCCTTAATGTCTCTTTTCCAGCTGTATTTGAAGAGCTTTTAAATGACATCCTAACTCTGCAATCAAAGTTTGTCATTTGTATTTTATTCTTATGCAGTTCTGCTGAGGTTTGGCTCCGTTTTTAGTATGAAATACTTGTCACAGAAAATAAAATTCCTTACCTTTTTCTCCTCTGTATCAAAGCAATATCAGTGCCAATAATTTCTTATTAAATGACTGAGTTCATAAAGTTCAGTCTAATGGTGTTTTACTTAATTCTCCTTTGAGCCTTCTGAGAATGAGAAAACGAAAATATTCACAGGAAAAATGATGCTAACGCAAAGCCTAGTAGATGAACCTTATTTTCTACCCTTTGCAGTCTAAGTGCAATTGAAAGTCAGTAGTAGAGAGAAAAAATGTCTTTCCCACAATGGAATACTGCTACATTTCATCTCAGATATCTCCTCTTCCTTTTGGAGAATATAGTGTGCTCAAAGTGATTATAGCTGTACTTCTTGTGGTGGAGTTGTTTGAAAAGCACTATTTAAGCTCACATAACTGTATTAAAAGACAGTAGCTATTGCAGTATTTCCTAAAACATAGTTCATGAACAGTGTGAAGGTACAGACTTTGAGAGGTCACAAATATCATGTTAATGCCGAGCTGTGTTTCACTGCTTCACATTCTTGGTTATCTCCTTGCAGTTTCAGTGAAATAGGTATGATACTTTCAAGAGAGGACCTTACATCACTTTTGCAGGCAGGATTCCTGAGCAAAAGTAAGTATTTTGGTGCCAGACACTGAGTTGCTTTGAACCAACTGGAACATGCCCTTGTCCATCTCCCATCATTATTTTGAACTCTCATGATTAATTTGAGACAGCTTCCTACTCAGTGAGATAATTTGTTCCGTTTTCTGCATCAGTTGTTCAAGGAACTTGAGAGTTGAACCTGAGATACCTACTAAGTACTTAGCACAGCATTGCCACGGAGGAATGCTGAAAACATGCATGCTTGTAAGGGAGTATAGCCTCTTCTTAGTTATACTGGAAGCTCCGTTTTGTTTAAATAAATCAGCCCAAGCCTCTTTTGAAATTTTCAGGGCATGGCTTTCAGTAGGGAAGTGTCTGCCAAATGTAGCATTTCTGGAAGATACAAGCAAGCCTGATACTAGTCATAATATGATGGGTGTGTTTACCTGGTAAGAGTACACTTGAGAGTATCATTTAGACTGGACATCAGGCAGATAATCAGCAGTTAAGAACATTAATAGAAATAAAACACTTTCATTAGAATAAAGTAGGAATGATGTAGAGGTGCAATCAGGAGATCCTGAGAGCTACTGAAATGTTCAAGAAGTCTCATTGGTTTTCCTTTGAAATTAAGACTACAACACCAGGCTACATACAAATTAAGTAGCATGAAAGAAAGTAGCTTTACTGGTGGTTCCTTGTGGGAAAGGGAAAGGGAAAAGAAAGCTCTACAGAGAGACTGATAAAGAACAGGAGCAAACTACCACAGGCTCCTTCACCCCTTTCTAAGCAAAATACAATCCGGTAATCGACAATGCACAAATAGCACATAACATAAAAGCAAATACAAATTGATTCAAAAATAAATAAGTGTATTTATATACTTTTCCCCAAATAAAATCATATACTAGAAAATAAAAATGCCACAGCAACAAGATCAGAGAAAGGAAAAACATAAGTCAATCACTTTATCAACAAAAGAAAGATTAAAACCTACAGGAACTGAAAAATATGACAAAAATAATTAAAAAAATTAAAAAGTAATAAAAATACATCATAAAAATATTTAGAAAGCATACCACATTGATTTCATAACAGTCAACTTACATCAACAAATTGCCCGCATGTTTTTTGGCATGAAAGGAAAAATTTACAAAAGAAAGTTGTGTAAGAATGCTCTTGGACAAGTAGCATTGCCACATTCTTGTAACTTGCTTTTTTCGTTGTTGTTTCTTAAAAACTTTTTTAGCAAAACGTTTATTATTTCTTTTTTAATATAATTGTTTTACAACAAAGGGCGATACAGGGAGGCAACAACACATACATCCACACCACATAACATGAAAAGAAAAAAATCTTGCACCTTAACAAATTCAAACTTTTTTCATCGCTGTTTTTGGTTGTATTTTTTTTTTATCTTATGTAAAGTTGTTAGCATATTACAGTTGAAAAATCCTGTACATTTTATAGAATTTACTTCTCCTTGTTTGCATATCTATATATATAATGTTTTTTGAAAAGCAAAGTTTGTTGCTTTTTTGCCTTTTTGGTCAATTTGATATATATTTTTTTAAACATTTTCTTTTTTTCTATAATTTTTGTGTGTGTGTGTTTTAAGGAATGGATGACTGCACATAAAATTTTAACAATGCTAAAGAAAGGGGTGGTAGAGGGGAATTATGGGAAGAAAAAATGCCTAGGGTGGATGAAGTGGGACTGTAAAAATTCTATGAGTGTACTACACAGGAGATGAAGATGATGGGAGTGAATGTGTAAGTCAGTTGCCATGTCCATGTAAGGGCGGTACGGAGTGATCTAGCAGCATTAGAGCTTCTGGCTGTAAGGAAGGGATGGGCAATATACAAAAACAAATGAGCATATTCATGCCCATCAACAAAAAGAAAGAACAGAACTCTAACATTGACAATCTCACAAACCCTAAGCTGCAACTTCTTCAACATGCAAGTTACAAAAAATTAATAATTATAGTATTAATATTTACATTTTCATTAAATGTTCTCAAATTATAATAGCAGTTTAAACTTTTCCCTACTAAAAATAGCAGTAAGAATACATAAACTAATAATAATAATAATAATAACCAGAGAATAAAACAAAAAAACAAGGAAACTAGTTTTATGCATTGGAATTAGAACAACTTCATCTGTAGCTACCCACAGCCTCCTTCTTCTGAGAATCACATCTTCTGAAGTCCATCAAATTGATATCAAAACTCTCAGTAATTTGAGGCAATCATTTCTTGAGCACAGCAAATCACTGTTTCAAATGTAACGACTGTGTTGGCACACCCCTTTCCCACTTTCAAATTAGACTGCTTTTACATTCAGATTCTCTAGAGAACCTCAAAAATACAGCTGTGGGATTCTGCCAGTGAAGTAGTTCCTTATTTAAAGAGGGAATTAGAGGGAAAAATTGCTGAAAACAATTCATAACTCTTTTTTTTTTTTTCATTATTAGATTAGAACAAACCAAATCTAAGATAGAAATTCAACCACTGAAAAGAAATACATCAAAATATAACTATGTAGAGATATACTAAAAAAAAAAGCAAAAATGAAAAAGCACTTTGTTCCCAGTAAGAAGGGAGATAAGAACAATTGTGGAGGTTTTAAATTTTATTTTTAAAGAAAAAAGTATTCCACACACTTTCAAAGATGAATGAACCAGATGCACACATTGAAAAGGAACAGACAAAGCAGTCTAGGGACACTTTCATCATTTGGATATTTATTTTCCTTTAGAATTTGATTCTTTTCCCTTCCCTCCCTCTCTCATTTAAATTTGTTTTCAATTGTTGGCCAAAACTTCACCACCCTCCAGTGTTGCTTTTTTTTTTAATACATCTTATTTTTTTTCATTGCTTCTTTTTAAAATAAACATGAAGAGGAAAGAAAAAAAAAAAAAAGGACGTGCAGTCTGGATGTACGTCATAAGTAGACATAGAAAAGATAGAAGAAATTGGCTGAGATCGACAAATGGGTTATATAATAGCTTAATTTTACTGTAGGATGTTAATAATAATGCATGCTTAAAGTAAGTTGCATTTAGGGAAAGTAGAAAAACAGAACAGCAAGCAAGGAGTGGGGTGGGCAGAGGAGAGGGGCTGGCGGGTGGGGAGATCATTCCATGCCTCTCCAGAAAGGGCAAAGCACATTCCAGCGGGTTCTCTGCATTTCTAGGGTAGGTCAGAAGGAGAAAAGGGTGAGGAGAGGTCATAAGCTATAGTGGGAAATACTTTTCATCCTGTGATCTTGTATTTGGATCAAATGCATAGAACATGTGGAAGTCCAGATTCCCATCCCTATTCTGGACCTAACTGTCTAGTGTATTCCCAGAATAAGTGGTTATTTTTGCTCCTAGACAGAGCTTATTCCTCTAAGTGATGATCCACTTGAGTAAAGGGTGGAGAATTAATTCTTATATATATACTATACTACGCTGGAAAAGGCGATTGCTATAGTGAATATATTTATTAACGGTAGTGAGCAGTTATTCAGGCATGCTGTCCATGGTTACTACTGGGAGCCCACAGCTGCTAATAGGCTATCAGAATCTAGGTCAACTGAGCAATGTACCGAGCATCAGTTTGGTATGTCTGAAGGAACAAAGAACTATCTGAAGGAACAAACTTGTCATTGGTGAAAGTGACAACTCAAAGTTGCAAACAGTACAGTTAGTAGTATTTGGTACTAAGGCCATATGATTTTGCATGGGGAAACCTTCTGAAGTTAACATTAAGACAGAGAGACTAGTTGTTCCTGTGCTACAAAAGGATTTACAGTTCAAGAAAGTATTGGTACTCAGTCCTACCTGACTCTTACTTAAACTGGATCCCAAACGCTTTATGTCCTAGATGGGTCCTCAGATTCCCTTCAGTTTCCCAGGCTTCACATACGATCTCCATATTTTTCCTGTATGAAGACTATAATCCTGACAGCAGAGTCCTTCTAAAAAGGACCTCAGGGTTCTAGCAAACGTCTGTTTATCTTAATGTTTTAGGATGTATGTACTCTAGGTTTCCATCAGCAATGTCAACATGATCACTCCATTATCAGTCTTAATTGATGGTCATGCTACCACCAGACAGTGGAAGTGGGTGGCTATGCTGAGCTTGAATTTCTGGGAAAAATGGGGCTATCCACCCTGTAAATACGACTAGTGGTATTTTTCTATAAATACAATAATAACAAACAGGGAAGATGTTTTGGTACCTACTAACATAAGGGCCTCTAAAGCAGTTGAGAGATCAATGTTAATTCTGAGGAATGTGAAATAAGCATAAATAACACAACAATTAAATAGCCTAGTTTGTACTTAGATGCATTACTGAAAAGTGTCCGGTTCTGAGAGGACTTATATGAGAAGACTCTTAACTCCTGCTTCAGAAGTGCTGAGGTTGTGCTGAGTGCCAGCACAGCTGGAATGTACTACGCCTGTGCTGGAAGTCTGCACTGGAACTATCTACTACATTCCTCTGGTAAGCATGTTAACAAGGGAAGAAGTTCAACCAAAGAAGAGAAAACCTGGTCAGGGTAGTCTTGGGGACAGAACATGCAGGTTATACGAAGCAAAACATTGGTCTACATAGGATACTTTTGGGGATTCATTTGTGGATCAGAAAAGACTGGCTATGCAGACCTCAGTGGGGATTTTTATTTTGTCAGATTTCAAAGTTAGTATCCCTGGACACCACTCCCTACCAGGATTCTCAGACTCTGGTTTAATTGTACTTAGGGAGTTTCACAATGAGGCATTTAAGCTTTGAATTTTAATCAGTATTTGTCGTGACTTGCAGCTGGATTTTCAGAGCAGTGAAATATCCCCCTTCAGCATATTAGAACTGAGTGCCTTCTCTTTGATACAAAACAGACTGTAAGGCATGGGGCCTGGTTGCCAACTGTGCAGTCTATGTCAGGCCACTTAAGTAAATACTTATGCCCTATTTGATGATAAATGCCTAGCTCATTGCGTGAGGGCCTGGAAAAGCCTTCTTCTGCCTGAAAGATCAAAAGAACCAAAGAACCACAACTGAAGCCAGACACTCGAAGAGATGACATGATTTTGAAAACGAAATCTGTATGTTTGTTAGACTCAAGAGGATCTGAACAATACTAAGCAATTTTTTCCCACTTGGTCAGTACATAGGTGCTTGAACAGAAACAGGATGTTTTGGAAAATGTGGGTCCAGCAATTACTGCTGAGCATAGAAAAATCTTCTGAAGTCTTTTCAAAAATCTAGCTCTTAATAGTCAAAAGTAGATGTTCTAATTTGAAAACTGGGTGCCAAATGTTAACAGATGAAGCTACACAGACAATATTTTATTACTTAATATCTAGCAAATTATTCCCAAGAAAGCAAAGATTAAAAAGTATAACCATTGCAGCCTTTTTGTATTTTCAAACCTTCAAGTAGGCAGAAGGACTGAGAAGAAAGGCAGCTTTACTACCAAGAGTTACAGGCTTCTTCTTAGAAGGATTGGGCCAAGATGGCAAAGCTTTTCTAATGAAAAATTCCACATTCAAAGAATGAAGGCATTTTTGCAAGAAGTCCCTTGCTCAGCAGGTTTAATTATACAATTATATTTTCTCACATTTTGTTGTCAAGCTGCATTTTCAAATGCTGCTGGTGAAGGTAACGAATATTACCCTGTATGTTACACAGCAAGAATATGGGTGGTAAATTAGTACCTAGGGCTGCATTACTGTCCCTGGGATCAGGCTAACCTCTGGAACTGCACTGCCACTCTAGTCCTCGGGCTCCATCAAACTAATGGTTCATCCCTTACCTAACATACTGAACCCCACATTATCCGAGTTCTGTGCTCTGCAACACAACTCTATCATAATAATAATCTCATTATTAACAAGCAGTACCAGCTGCTTCTTCTTACCTAGTTGTCCAGAAACACTGTTGATACACTACAAATGTCCAGGATTCCCTGCTGGCCTACATGCACAGAATAATGTAATCAAAAGTCCCTCCTTATTTGAGATATGTTTCTTTCTGTATTTTTATGTGCTGCAAATGGAAAACTAGGACAAGGCCAGAATTTTTTAATGCACTTTGACCTAATTAGAATGAGACCCAAGACAGTGGCAAAAAGGACCACAGTGTAATCAAGTCTTCTAAACTGCTGTTACCTTTGTGAGTTTACTTTATATATCAGGGAGCACCATCTTGGGGTCATTTAGAACCACATACTTTGGGCAAGGATATTAATGACACACTTCTAAGCAGCTGATACTATCAAAATATCAGTGAAAAGAAACAAATAGAGATTTTTCACTGAACTGTGTTCTGAAAAGTGTTAATTTTTCTGTAAAAAGTTTACCCACAAAATAGCGAAAAGGGCATTGTTAGCTATGCATCTGCTTTTAGCTTCAAGATATGTTGACAGCATTTTCTCCTCTGGACAGAATATAGCAGAAATATATATTAAATAGATAAGAGAGGAAAAATCCTGCAAAAATCTGCATTTCAGGCATATGTCTGTATACTAAGGAAGAAAAGAATCTTCCCAGTTTTCAATTATTTCTCCATAAAAGAAACACACAAACAGACTAAGAAACTGGTTAAGAACACACTGCAGCTGTTTAAAGATTAGCAAATTTACTTCTTCCTAGAATAAACAGTATAAATGCCAGATTTATTAAACTGGATCAGATTGAGGATCTAATTAGCCTAACATCCTTTAAAGCATTGCTTTCCTTATGTACCTTCTTCTTGCTCTCCAGTTTGACCAGCAGGTCCTGGTTCAGCTATTCCAGCCTCTTGCCTTCCATTATCTATCTTCAGTGGCAAATGAGAGAAAATGAGCAGAAGATGGGGGAAGACAGTTTTATAAGACAAAGTCCCAATGAATAGGAGGCAGGTGAGAGATTCTGGCAGGAATCTGGGTAATTATATTTCTAGAAAGTGCTTCCTGCTTTTAGTATCTCCCAAAGCAACCTATTAATTCTTGAGTGCTTTTAACTTTTCTCAGAGTAGCATTTTTCAGACATCCAACCAAATGAATGCTTAACAGACCATAAATAACAAAAAATTTGTAGATTAATATTAATTTTCAAAGCAACTCCTCTTCCCTGCCCCCAAATCAGATGAAAAATCTGTTCCCGTGATTCTCATCTGCTATCTGCACTCATTTAAATTGTAGCAGAAAAGTGCTCAGTTAGCTGGTCCACTACAAAGCACAGAAAAAGCGGCATTACTTAAGGAGGGAAATTTGTTGCACCATTTCCCTTTTACCAGCTGTTTGTACTGACAAAAAACCCCACCTAAGCCTATGGGCACATGTGAAGTGACCAAAATAAGAAAGGTAATCTATATTAAGAATGCTTACATGGGCACCAATGACAAAGTGCCACACGCCATCGTATTTGTTTTTATGTGCAAGAGTTAATGGGGCTTCTTTGCAGCAATGAGGAGCTAGAAAACTATCAAATATGAAAAAACATTTACAAGTATCAGAAGCTAAGGAAATCAGAGGGCTAAACTGCCACAGCTCTTTGAGGTAAAGAATCTTTCAGGTGCTTGCCATAAGCTTATTATCTTTTCACACACTGAACCAAAGAATGTTTTGTTCCTTTCAGAATTAAGCAGCCCATCCAATATCACTGGCCTGAATGCATTCTTCCTGTGCATCGCTACTCAACCGTCTCCTTCTTCTCTCAGAAGGATCTGATATGTTTTTTTGAAAGACTGAAGACTGACATTTGTAATCAGCCCAGCTACACTTTTTTACGTAAAGCTAAGCTTATTTAATTCTGAAAGTTAGTCACATGGGAAGAAGTATTTCTAAATCCTGAGGGATTTTGCAACCACAAACCAGATCCTCATACTAACAAACTCAGTGGCAGAACTCTGTCCAATAACCTAAGTGGGAGCAGGAATCATTCACTGTCTCTGGTTTAAACCCATACAGTCAATGCTTCCTGTGTATTTATGGTATCTTAAAACATTTGTATGCTTTTGCTTACCTACAAACAGAAAGTAGCGTGTCCCTTCCTTTCTTCAGCGTACACAGCTACAAAGCATTAGCTAAAAATGTGTGTCATCAGTTTGTCAGAATGCTAGGGAATACTGCATGACTACCAAATTCCTTCTTGGTAGTTATAGCCCAAGGAATCTTAAATTGTCATACAATTTAACACTAATTTTTGGAATGTATCCAGGAAGCAAATCAAGGCCACTCTCAAGTATGCTGGCTAAGCATACTTGACTTGACTGCTAGGCACATTTGTATATTAAACCTATGTCCTAGAAAACTTACAGAAGATAATTATATGGATAGATTGAAGAAGTGCTTAAACTCTGGACTGATCTGAATGCCCAAACCCTAAAAGAGGCCTGAAATGCATGTCTGCGCATGTTGGATATGCTGTACTAAAATATTTCTTGCAAATAGTACATAGTTAGAATAAAATTATTTTCTAACCATATAAAGACCTAGATGCTTCATGAATGCTGTTTTGTAGCTAATCTTACTGTTGATTCTGTATTATCCTCTGTGGGAGTTGTACACACAAGTTTACCAACACATAGCGTTTATTACTATGCCCCTCTACAGTTATACATAATTACTCATAAATATATTTCAATATTTCATTCTTTAACATTAAGTCAATTCATGAACTTCAGAAGTGAATAGGAACCATTTTTTTTACTCACTTGTGGGCTGTTCATCCCTCAGCTAGCGTAAGCACGTTGCACTCTCAAGTTTATAACTTGTCCAGCTGTGAGTCAGTGACTCCCTTACTTTGAGAGGAATATCCGAATCATAGAAAATTCACTGTTAAAAAGTTTCCCTTACAAAATGGTTTATCATCTTACAACTTAAACTATTTCGATAGTGAGGTAGTGATCCTAGTTCTGCCCTCAAGATCCTCTCTTTAGTATTTCCTGCTCCTCTTACAGACATAAATCAGTGCTAAAAGAACATCCTGCATTTGCAGTTTGAATGTAGAGAAAGCTGCTGTGTTTTTATCTTGGACCTGTAAAAAAACCCCCCTCCAAAAAAAACAAACAGAAAACAAAACAAAACAAAGCACCAAAGCAAAGCAAAACCAGAGAAAAATGTCCACTTCTTGGATGTCTGAATAATCTAGAATTGTCCCACATATTTCTTATCATCTTTGGTAAAGCAGCTGCATCTTATTCCTGAGAATACATGGGAAACAATTACTTTTAAACTATTAACTATTACCTTTAAAAAGTACCTTCAACAATGTACACACTGGACAAAGGAAATGCGTTTTACAAGCTGTAGAAGAAAACAGGGATGTTAGAAAATTGGGCTATCAGAAATGGTGATGGATTCTATCTAAAAACAATATATTATTTCCTTGGAAGTGATATCAAGTCAAGTATTGCAATAACTGAGAAGAAACATTGAACTATGTATCCATTCAGCATTGTGGACATCAGTCCCTGTTTAAATCTACAGCAAAGAAAACTTACATTGTGATGGCTGGGTAGAAGCTCACCCCAGCAGGCTTTCAAGAAGATTCATTTACATATGCCTTCAGACCTAAACTTACTTATTTCACTAATCAGTGCTACTGAAAAGGGCACATTATGTATCTGTGTATTATCTTGTATTGAGTTTGAGCACTTTTACACCCTAGGGCAACTGGGGTGTAAGAGTTTAAGTCTGACATGACCCATTCAAAATCATGTAGAAAAACTGATAAATCAGAGACTTGAAAGCACATCTTCCAAAGGATGGACTATCCAGTGGCACAGCCCTGCTCATAAAGGCACCCTACTTTGGGTTTTGGAGGTCAAAGTATGTTCTTTCTGGTGTGGATTTTCTTGGAGTAATGTTATTTCTATATCAAAACTTAACAATAAAACAAAGTCAAAAAATGCATTTTTGTGCAAAATGCTGCCATGGAGTTCACTAGGCTGAACAAAACCCTAAAGAACACTGAGAAAAAAATATTTAAGTGCCCGCTTCTGCAACTAAAATGAATTAGACATGAGTTAATAGAAATTTTTAACCTGCGTTTTTCATCGTGCTACAGGTCATTGGCACTCCAGAATAGAGGATAAGCCCTTCAATCTCCTCCTCAATCAAGTACAAGTCAAAATATTCCTCATAATTAATACAAAAGGCTAGGCCAAATTTCCTATTACAAGTAAAATGAAGTAATGTTGGGAACACTAAGTGTCTGTATAGCACCTGGGTACCTTTGGAGGAAAAATGTTACGTTATCGTTATGTGCTCTGAGACTGTTACCGATGAGAAGATCACTACCAACCAAACTGCTCAAAGGTTCTACCAAACTACCACTGGGAAGTAGGAGAAAATCCTAGGTAGAATTGTTGATATTGAATAAGTAGAAATAAATACAGCAATTGCTTTTCCTCTGTAAAGCTAAAGAGAGGAACATCAACCTTCCAAATGTTAGGTGTTGTTCTCTCACATCACTTCATAGAATGTGAGATGCTCTTTCCTTTTGATTGTACTAATGTTTAAATGCACCAGAATTCCCTTGAGACCTGAAGTAGGAGTGTTTGGAGACAGAATGGCAATGATTAACAAACCATGCTTTGAAGTCAGTTTCACCAGGCAGTGCTTGTCATCACATCAAAATACAATGGAGCCAACTAATGTATGAACTATCTAGCTCTGAAGCACTGCAAGGAAGCCCTTTGTAAAGGAGCTTTCAACATGTGAGCTAGTTCTGTCTATCATTTGGAATATACAAGAGGGAATATTACTGTGATCCAGGCATTTTGGGATGAGTTTTTGGCAGGACTTTTTGTTTGTTTGTTTTTATGGATAAGTTTAATTCGAGCTGGGAAGTTCAGGAGCATAAAGAGAGGCTGTCATTTTTGCAGATTTCTTTTTGAAAGTTCAGGATTACAGTGGTGAAAGGCTGCTGCAGGCAAGTTTGAATCCTCTTTTTCAACATAGTGAATGACTGGAATAAACTCTACAGTGATTCAGGAGCCAAAGCTTTAAGCTGTTTATCAGAGGTTGCATTATAGCAAGAAAGTGGCTGGAAAGCGTATTTGCTTTGTTTGCACAACAGATTGGATTAAAAGAGAAATATGTCATTGCAAAATTTAACCTTATTTAATATTGATGATAATGATTGTACTTGGGCACACTTCAGAAGGACAGTAAAGACAGCATGTGCATGAATAAAGCCGAGGAGCTGGACACCACAGACACCAAGGACTTTATGAACAAAAATTCAGGATGACTGACTTCTGCTACTGATTAATTCTACTCCTCACTGGTAAGCTAGGTGGGTTGACATCCTCTCTCCCTTACCTTCACACCATAATAAGATAAAGTATATCCCACTCTCACAAATGTTTGTTTTCTTTCTAACTAGCAAAACTTTTTTTTTTTTTTAAAAAAAAAATTTTTTTTTTTTTTTTTTTTTTTTTTTTTTTTTTTTTTTTTTTAATATAAAGCAGTTAAATATTCCTAGGCCACTGCTGATCAGATTGCTGTTGAACCACTATGTAAAGAGAAAAGATATATAGTCATACACTTGAATGTATTCTCCATGTGGCTGCTTACTGCACTGCCTGAAATATTCACATATAAATTTTAATGTCATTGTTAGAAAATCAGCTAAAAGAAGACTTTGCATAGCTATTAACCATCGTGTCTCAGCTTCATAGTTTTGTAATTCACAGGAGCATAACAATCATGAATACCTGTGAAATGAAAGTTAACTGGAAGCCAAGTCTAATAGGATGGAATGTTAATTAAAAGGAGCTAAAAAAACTTTATCATATTAGGCTTTCCTCTGCTATGAAGTAAGATATTATACTGTTAGATTTTAGTAGGAAAGTCTATTACTTTCTCATAGACTCTAATTTTCTTTATCTCGTACGAGAAAATTTTTCTCGTACAGAACTTTTTTTTTTGCTGATGAATTTATTATTCTTACTCATATTCTTATTCCAAGTGACAGTCTTAAGCACAATGAAAACAGAGATGGAATTGGAAATATTATGAGAACAAACACTTTATTTGGGCAATTCTGCTATTGGCAAAACCTGCAAATTTAAAGTTTGTGAATGAATTAAAAAGCTGTTTACATTAGTGCCTTGAGGAACGCTACTGTTTTGGAGTTAAAAGTTTCACAATTCAAAAGACTAATTATAAATACCTGGCTCCTTCCTTGCCTTTTCAAAAAGGACACGAAACATGGGAGGAACATGGACAAACGATATGCTGGAGAACTGCCAGATTTGCCAGTCATTCCCAGTGCCTAAACAATGCATGCTAGACATTAATAGCAAATGTAAGTTTTTAATGCACAGTGGCTTATTTTCACTACCTTCCATTGCATTGAATTATTTATCAAAATGGAAGCATGTCAGAAGCCAAATTATCAACTGCTTGATTTCAGCTACGTGTTGAATAGGTATATCCAAAAAATGCTCTCCTTCTTAAGTGCCTCATTCCTGAATATGCAAATGCCTCATGTTTTGAGAAGTTTGGCTGTTTATTGGTTCATCACTTCATGCAAGGAACTCCAAGCTTCCACTGCCACGCTGTAACTCCATCCCAATTTCATATCATTATTTAAATGTCAGGTAATTTAGTAGTGGTAACATCAGTGGAAAAATAGAGAAAAAGGCAAATAAGGGGCAATTCAAATATATAACTACAAAGAAATGGAAGAATTCAGAGCAGAAGTACTAAGCTTTGGAATAAGATGAAAGCTGTATATGCTCTATCTTCATAGGAAGAGAGACACTGTATGGGGTTAACTGGAAAAGTATGTCTCTTTGACAGCTTTGCCTTTCCCTTAAAAAAAACACATTCCACTTTGAAAACTTTGCCGTGGGGTTCCATACTTATGTCTCAGTGGATGTATTTCCAACTTAAAAAATATTTGATCTATTTCCAGCTTTAAAGATACTCTTCAAACCAACTCTCTGCCAACGCAGTTCAGGATCTGAGTGTCAAGTTCAGGTCTCCTATCATCACCACTCATAACTGAAGACTGTAGGTCAAAGTGTGCCCTCAGCAGCCTTGGAGCTACCCTATTGCCTTCAGGGGTTTTACAGAAATATATTGGTGACTGAACTTGCAATTTGGATGTAGGTAAATGACTCCACCAAAGCAATGAGAAACAGACTGGAACTCAGCTTCAATCCCAGTGCCCCGTAGGCTCTGCAGGGACCAGAAGGATACAAAACCAGAAAAGCCAGAGGACCAGACTCTAAAAGGAACGACATGTATCAGTGAGGATGAGAAAAGACTTTACTTGTTTGCTTATCTACTGTATTCAGGTACAGCCATAGGTGAAATCATTCCTTTTGTTAAAGAAATCTTTCCTTTTGATTTAACAAATATGAATTTTTGTAACGAAAAAAATCATCATATTCAGAAACACTTCTGCCTTTACAAGTGTGATTCTTCTTTTAACCTCAGCAATATATTTTCCTCCCCCCTTCTCTGCTATGTGTCCTACAAATTCTCTTCTCTATGCATCTGTCAAACTTCCGTGCATCTCTCAACTAAAGCTCGTTAGTGAATCACCTAAGAAAGCATCCTCCTACCTTCTCTGATTTTGGTATTTATAAAGTGGCAACAACAGTATTCATGCCCCTTACCAAAGGTCTGTAAAGCCTCTTTTCAGTAACTGCAAAATATATTCAGTCTGAAATAAACAATGCAACTGTACTAACAGCACATTTCTGGTCAAACATAGTACCAGCCATAGTGGCCTGGGTGTTCTGTCAGATCTGACTGAGACAATCCAAAACATTACCAGGGGCAGAAATAAAAAAGGAAGTTGAAATGGCTTACTTCAAAGACAGAGCATACTTCATCTCAGGCTTCATCTCTGCTCTCGTCTAGAACATTAATATGTAGAGCAGAGATGCACCAACTGGGCTCAAAAAAAAATTAAAGTCAGAAGCTGCCTGGTCTCAGAAAATCAACAGGCATGTCCTATATATTAAAACCATGTAGAATAAAGTAGAAGATTGTAATGAACTTCAGTAAAAGAATATGGATGATATGCATGTCATAAGAACAAATGCATGGCATAGTCAACAGCTGAGTTTTGAAATGCTTTGGCTAAAGCCTCTCCTTTATTTTGCACTTTATAGAAACAGTTTATTTTCATACTGAGATTTGAATCTGGCTAATTCTATACAGTGATTTTTTTTTTTTTCACAAATACCTATAGCAACTCAGCTAAATGCTGTCTACTTTCATTAATCCCTTTAAATACTGAATGCACTCAACATTTCACAAGATCAGGCTGCCAGCTTTTCCAGCCATGTTGTTAATGTAATTAGTGATTATGCATGCATGTGCATACATACAGGAATTTACACACAATTATTTTAATTTTTTAGTCACAAAAATATTTAATTTGCATCCAGATTCTGAATGGCTATGGCAATCCAAGTGCTGACTACTTTGTTTTCCAAAACAGAATCAACATCACTTTCATAAACGCTCTGGACAAAAGGCTTGGAAAAGAGTTTTAAACAAGTAAGGAATGCTGTGAAATAGTTCTGCTCTTGGTATTTTACACTTATTATCTAATTTAGTCCCTCTCAAATTCCTTCTGCATTCAGTTTTTTTTCACGCATGCAATGAATTTCACAGTTCATTGCTTCTGATCTGACATTCAGGTCTGGTAAACTACTCTACATCTGAAACTTAAGAGACTCACCTGCTACAGTTTTCCACTTATAGCCATGCTTCTATGCATTATTGACAATTGCAATGGCATTAAGGTGCATAATTTCTTACCTTAGAGTCATAGACCTGAAATATGACATGCAGTCCATCTCCTAGGGACCAATACAGGATATTACCACGTGAGGTATTTGATAGAACTATCTGAAATCTGTCACCATATTCTGAAACTAAATAATGCTTCCTTTTTAAATATATTTCTATGCTTATGTACATATCTATAGGCATATATATATATGTATATTTACACACACATATATACATATATATTTTCCTTAATTCTTATTTGTAGTATCTTTCTCAGTACTCCAGTCAGAGATGCAGAGCTCAAATTTCTTGGATTTTATAAAAGGAGACTGCATTTGTCATCCCTTAATCCTCTGCTGCAGAGAATATTTTTCCTCCACACCAGCTCCCTATGCTTATTAAGCTTTCCAACTATTTTCAGAACTCAGGCTATATAAGCAGAGGCTTCACCGTAATGGAGCAGAGAGATAACAGTGCCTCTCTGCATGGCTTTGTCACTGTTACCCCTGAAAGGATGTGTACAGCTCTATGCACTTCATTACCAGAAAAGAACAGCACAAGACAAAACAAAAGAGAAAACTGATAAAGAACTGCTGTTCAACAAGGAACAATGATCATTGCTCTAAGCTCATGTCTGAAATCTTTAACTTCACTGTAGATAGCTCATTTGTCTTGCTTTGCATTCGCTTAAATCTCATTTGTATAAGAAAATTAATGTAATATGACATACCACAGTGAAAGCTGTCATTGCACTAACATGAGTGGATCCCCAGAAAAATGAACTCCTGGAGTGTGTATTTGACAGAAGGTTTAAGAAATCTGTAGGATCAAGCTGCAACCTTTGTTTAAAAGTGAAGGAGAGATTAATTGAGGTTTGAATGTGAAAGAAAAATTAAGACTCTGAGGTCTTATTTCAAGTCCTGTCATTCATAGAGTCCTTAAGGGCCTGGTCCACAAAAGGATTAACTATCTCTTGTCAGCCTATAAATCTAAAATTTAGACCTTTGAAGCAAGCGCTCAGCTGCGCTAATATCCACAAAGCTCCTCTCAGATGCTGGATAAAATATGGTAAAACAGCTATAAAATTGGACTTCCACACATGTAGCCATTCCTGGGATCTAACTGCTGAAATACTTCTTAAATAAACATATCTAACATGCAGATAGCATCAGAAATCAAATCCCCAAAAATACAAGAAACAAAATTGCTTTTATAGGAATTTTAAGGCAAAAGCAGTAGGTATCAATACCCATTGATGATTCGCCATAAACCTAAGCCTTCATAAAACGTCTGTTTTTAAAAGGAGTAGAGATGACTGGTGCCTTGTTTGGTGCTCAGCTTCTTAGCTAATGAACTTTAACAGAAGCTAAGCAAATTTGATATGCAAAAAAGAAACAAAATTGCTCAAGTTCCTCATGACACTATAAACATTTATGTGTGAAGACAGTTTCATCACACCAGGAATTGCAGTCCTGGCAGCTCGTAAGAGTTTCTTAAACTATCTGACCTGGCAGCTTGTGTTTGGACACTTGCCACCTACAAGACAGGCCAACAGAAAACTTGTAACTTGCCACCAAGAGGAAAGGTCACCTTGGAGGCAAAGAGAAAAAAAAAATCCCCAGATGAATAAAGGAGATATAGACAACTGAGACTCATTTTTCCTAAGCTAACACTTTCTTTTGTCATAGAAAGCACTACCTGCACCCACATTCTTAAGCAGAGAGGTGTTTGAATATCTTGACAGAGAAAGCAGGAAAGCAAATTACCTTACTAGGTTTCCCCACTCATCAGGTATGGAGGGAAGCATTACTATGAGCAGAGTGAGCTAGACACACAAATGGCTGTTTTAGTCTTTAAATGACCCTGCTATTAGAATAGAGGTGCTCCAGGCAAAGCATTTGCAGTTTGTTTTACCAGCTGTTTCTAAAAATACCGCCTCAGTGAAGGAGACTTTTTTCTCTCTCTCTCCGAAACCATTTTTGTTTGCTTTTCCTTTCCAAGGGAAAAATGATAGATATGGAAAACAGCATATGGTGGGAAGATCACACAGCTTCAGAGATGGACTTTTACCATTGCTATTCAAAATATGACAGGCTATGAATGAAACAGCTGAAGATGCTGAAATATACTGGACCAAATCCTTTGATAAATTTAATCAAAGGTTTTATTCTTCACAAACAATTGGTAGAGAACTAGTGACAGATGTTTCCTATGGGGAAAAATATGCTTTAATATTCTGGAGAACCTAACAGGGGAGAAAGGAAGATGAAACCTGAAAAGAATTAGTAAAACAAATCCTTAGTTAGTCAATGGTGAAGGTTATTAGTCATATTTTAGATATGAAAAAAAAGAGACAAGCATAATTAAATCCCCACACAATGCTTATGACTATAAACCTTAAGACACACCTATACGACAGTGGATACTACCCACAGTGATTGTGTCCTCGTTCGTATAAATGCATACATGTTGTGACAAAGATCCATGAAAGAAGGGCATTAAAGATTTGGAAATCTACACCACAGTTACTGAGTCACAAAAAAAACCCCTTGCATTGTTTCCACTTAGTAATGGGCACTCTTTTCACTTTACTTTGTTTATTTTCCAATTCAATCACAATATTATGAATATCTTTTGTGAGTTAATTGGTTTGAAATTTAAAATACGAAAGTTTATTTTGCAATGAGATAGTTTGAATGTGAGCTTCATTTTTTTTTTACATTTCTTTTTAAAACAGATTTAAAACTTGAAATTTTTAATTAATTTCATTAATTTTAATTAAATTTTCATTTTAGAAGTCACATTTTCTCCATCTGAATTTGACACAGACAGTTGAGATAGTGGTCCCACGGTACTTTGCCAACACCAAATCTCCACCTTCTACCAAAAAAAGAATTAGGGAAAAATATTTTTAACTATCCTTCCAGTCTCTGTATTATGTTTGGGTTTACATGACATGTTTAATCATGGAAGTATCAGAAAACAAAGCTCAAAAGTCATTCATCATTTCATGCTCAGAGCTCATTCACTCTACTCCTGTCTGGAGCATGCCAAAGCCCATCTTATTCCCATTGGACTAAGAGTGAATCTGGTAGTATGTCCAACCCACCGCACAAAAAAAGATGACTTTTTTTTTTTTTTGGATATCTACCTGAACTAATTACAGAGCTATTTTTTGCTCTTTTGTAAATGTAAAATTTATGAAGCCGCTAAGAATTTAGTATTGAAAATCACTAAAGTCACTAAAACTACTATCTAAAATTAGTTATATTAACTTCAATAAGAGGAGAAAAAAGAATTATTGACATCCATTATGAAGCATATGCATATAACAAAAAATATTAAATTCAAAATTGCTTTGCATATCTACTCTCTGGCAAAGATAGAACCTATCCCCTTTTTAAATGCCTCCGTCATTCATTCTTCTCATATTGACACAGGCTGAAACCAGTGAAGGCACAGAAGTGTTGGAATTTTCTTATTTCTCTAAAAGACGCTAATTTTGAGATTTTCTGTGCTTGGCTGTAAAACAGTTGCAGATCCTCCTGAATGCCAAAAGAGGAGCTGACGATCCTTATAATACCACCCCAGGGAACCAAATATCTTCATCTTTCCTGAGACTCAGCAGAAGTCCTGTGTGGAGCTTTTATAACCTTTTAGTAACATATTTATTAATGCAATTAAAATGTAGAATACAATATTTTGTCAATTGGTGGACATTTGAGATACCACATACTGATAAGTCAGTCTATTTTTTTTCTTTTTTGCTTCTCTCCCTGGTTTCAAGACCAGCAAGAACTTTGTCTTCTGTTCTTCACACGACATTAAGATAAGTATTAACACTTCACATCACTTAAGAACTGAGATTCTAAGTTGCTTATATATGAGAGAGAGCACTCATTTCTAGCCCTTGCGATTAATAAATTGGAACTGAAATAGAGAGGCAGGATGAGGACAAGGTAATAAGCCCTTTGACCTAATTATAAGATTTGGTATCTTAGGAACCACTTGGGTTGAAAATGGAAAAAAATAGGTTTTTCTGCTCTGCTGAGGTACCATTCCTGCTTTTGTTGTGCACATGAACATCAGTACTTTCAGGCTTCTAATACATAAGGCACCTTCAGGTCTTGGCATGATGACCAGAAAAAATACATAATAAAAGCCTTTAGGAGCAAAACTGTATCTCTGTCCACAGTATCAGTAAATGCTCAGTATGTTTTTTCTCTAACAGAATGCTTCCCTAATCTCCTAAAAGACTCATGAATATCATTTATCGTCCACCAATTAAATAGTTCCTTCTTGTCTAAGGCTAATGAGTCAGTTGCTATGGATATTTAAGGGTCTAATACACATACATTTGCCTTTGAGGCAAAATCTTTTCCTGAGTCATGTGCTACCTCTTCTCTTTCACTGAATGTGTCGTTGCCTATTTTTTCTTTCTTTCCCATACATTTTTTGAAGCTGAAAATCAAAGCTAACAGGGACAAAAAGCAAGTCCCAGCAGATTGAAAATATCATATCTTAGTATTTTAGACATGTGTCAGCTTGATAACATAGGCACAGCACTAGAAGGATTGCCAGAATGTGACAGTGCACATGGCTTTGAGTTTAGAGAACATGCTTATAAAAAAGTCTGGAAGGCAGCAAGGACAAGGTAGCCAGACTGTGGATCTGATCCTGATCTCCTCCTGATCTTACACAGAAAATCAGGAAAACTTACATCAGCTAAGGCAGGCTGGAGAAACTGTGAAGTTTTTGAAGGAAATTTCTGATCAGGACGCAAGTTCAAGTGGAAGTGCTGATACAAAAGATCTGTATACTGCAGTCTGCTCATGGCATTAATTTGTGTAGCCTGAACACGGATCATTCCAATTGCGACTTCTAGAGGAAAAAGTGATATTTAATGAAAATGATACCACGCTGATAATCCCTGACACGGAAATATTTGACATTTGTATTTCTCACTTGCTTCCCTCTGCATTTAATTTCATAGAATTCCTGTCACTTTTGCAGGTTTGTATCTATTTCATAAAAATACATTGTAATGTTACTTGCCCTAGCAATTGAGGATAGTAATGAAACCTTAACAATGACCTAGTTTGCTTGTATATTTTTGGTAGTTAGCAGTACAGAATCATTTTGCTGTATTGAATAGCAACTTGCACCTGGATATCAAAGCCCATTAAAATATTAATTGCATCTTGCTCTTTCCCTTCATCTCTACCTCATTTAGCTAAGAAATATTTCATTTACCCTGCCTTGCAGGTAGACAAATGAGCAGCATCAATGCAAAACCAGAGAAGAAGCCAACAGCTGAGGGGGGAGGTTTTTTCAACACGCTGGTGTTGAGTTTTTTTATTAGGCGCTTCAACCTCAAGCCCCAGCTCTCCCCCTTGCACGGTGACAAATGGCATAGGGGATGAAGCCAGCAGGCCACCCAGGGACAGAAGACAAAAGTATGAGCTATTTCAAGTGCCTCTATAGGCTCAGTGAGATAAAAGGGAGCACAGCACGACCTGCAACAGCACCTCCTGCACTGGAGAAGCCTGTGGCTCTCTGCAAGCAACACAGTTGCTGTCAGGCAGCGCTGACATGAAGCAGCGCTTCATCGGGGCACAGCCAGTCACCCACAGCCTGGAGGTCAGCATCCTGGTGACAGGACACTTGTTAACTCACCACAGTGCTTGGACAGGAAGGTTACCCTGACATCGTGACGCAGGGGGGCAATTCGGATTGTGCTGCTCTGGGAACACCTGTTGCTTAAGCCGAACAAAGTTTCTGTCACTGTCAGTGCTTAGGAAGCCCAGCTGGACTGTTCTGGTCTTTCTGACAGAGGGCAGTATTACACAAAACCATGAGATTGTTGTTCCCATTGTCATTTCATAAACGCTTTCCTTCTCTAAGCAATGTCCAAGAAAAAGCTTTAGATTTGGTAGGAATCAACAGTTGTGAAAAACACATAGAGATCTAAAATATAAATCTAGAGATCTTTAAATGCTGATTCATTTTCACTATAATTAGTAACAGTCAGTAACGCCTCACAGATCATATATAAGTTAGGCAAAGTGAAGAAGCCTAAGATGATTGGTTCTTACTGATGAAAGAAAAGCTATCTTCTGTTTATCCCCATGCAAGTACAGGACACATCTCAGGAAGCTAAATGAAATAGTTAGATGAAATAATTCTACGTTGGAGATATGAGCATATCCCATCACTTCCCTCCTCTGGCAACTCTCATATTAAATAGGGAAGCCTTATGTTGTGCTCTTGTGAGGAAAGTTCACAGATTTTGTCATCTCATCCTCTCTGCAGAACAAACTTATTAGTGCAAATACAGATGAAAATTTATCTAGGCAAAAGGTATGTGTGAGTATGCTTTTTGTGGTGTCCTGTACATCATCTGCAAGGGTACTGGCTGCTTCTTCCCCCTGGAGGTTGAGCTCGTGCTCACCCCAATGCTATCAGATGTCTCCTAACATCCTAACATGGCTGCGGGAACAGAATTAAGGATACTGGGGAATGCAAGCACATTTATGATGCCTGTGGCAGAAGACGCTCCAGATGTCTTTCCAAAATTGTGTGCAGCTTACACAGGCTAACAACAGCAAGGTAGTTTCTACCAGCATCAGTATAGAGGCAGGTACCACAAAGTAACAGAGGGGAGGCTGAGCCTGTAAAGAAGCACTGCTTTTAGCAGATCCTGTACATCCTACATTTTTGTATCCTAAGTACAAATGTGTTACAAACCGTGGATTTTAGAAATACATTCACACAGGTATCATTTCAGTTGGATGTACACAGCAATATTTCCTTCCCAGGACTGCCTTTTATAAAAGGTCTACATACTTTCCATTTAACACACAGCCTGCACCCTACATAGGGTTTCTTGGCACCTCCAACACAGATAACAGGAGTTCTTACCCTAAGTTTCCTAGAAAGCCATTCACGTATAAGTCACTTTACTGTTACGCAAGTCATTTCTAAGAGTGAAATAATAACAGTGTTTGAAAATCTTCCAGCTGCAAACTCAACTTTCTCAAGAAGCTGAATGGACACCTTGCAACATCCAGCCCAACACCTCGAGCTGCTGCTCACAGCCCCATTCAAAGCTTGTGCCCCTTTGTGGACTCCCTGGGAAGGTCGGTTGGGAAGGAGGGGAAGGGGAAGAGGGAGAGGAACAACAGAGCGCCAGGGAGCTGAACACCAGCGTACAAACAGAGAACAGAATCACATAACAACACAGGACCAATGGACCTCAAAACACACTGACAAGACAGATGGACACAGACAAGACATAAGATCACTACTGAGAAATTAAAAAAAAAAAAAGAGCAAAAAACCCATAAAATAAAGTAGATATATAACACAAAGGCTGCAATAAGCAGCCAACGGTATTGGCATTACACTTCTAAAAATAAAAAATTAGAATATAACTGAAAATGAAAACTAAAATGATATCCCCCCAAATCACACGCTATGGACTTGTTTGGTTAGCCTGAATGCGTAGCTCTGATGAAACACGAGATATGGCGTCATCACAGCCCATGCACGGATTAATGAAGGCCATGGTTAGTTAAACCAGCTAAACTACAGCATGCCACAAAAATGATCTTGCACTGACCCAGAAATAAAGGATACAACAGATATTCTGCATTGCAATAAAATACTTTTTATGCCATCTGCAGTTTGTAGGGTTCTTTTTTGGTTAGAGGAATTTTTCCTGGGAGAACGTGGGGATAAAAGGGGCTCTCTTTTTTCTTCTGGATAGTTTTCCTCAGAACTCAATTTAAAAAAAAAGGGGGGGGGAAGGGGAAAGACAGGATAGAGACTTTTCAGAAGTTTTTAAAAAGGTAGGGAAATGAGAAGAGAATAGAAAGATAGGAGGGGTGAGAATCTTCATTCTTTTGCACACAACTTTCTTGGGATGTCTGAAAATGTGGATTTCTCAAGGATGGCAAGAAAAGATTTTGTTGCCTTTATTGATTTGCAGATCTATATCTCTTTCTTGAGATGATTAAATCTTTATTTTGTTGGAAGAACTCCAAAAGTATAAATCGAAAACTACAGCAATGATTTAAAAAATTAAAAAATAGCAGTATGGCACCATTAAGAGCCAAAAAATGGGAAAGAAATACAAAAGAAACTAAAATATCAATCACCAAAAATTCATGCGGCACAAGATGAGGTGAAACGACAGAAAATGTTCTTCAAATATATACAACGTATATATCTATCTATATATACACGGAATATTTGTGCATATATTGATGGATATACCTGTATAATTTTTTTAGTCTCCCTGCCCCACTCTACCCAAGGCTAATTGGTAGATGAAACTATTGATTAAAAGTAAACAAATAAATAAAAGGAAGAAAGAAAAAAGTCCAACAAAAAAGAAAGTTACGTGCTTTGTTCACCAAGAAATAACAGTATCATGCATCTGTCCACGCCAGCGGATGCCAGGGTTAGATGAAGGCATGAATTTCTGTGTAAACATGTGATTGGAAGATAGGGGCTACTGCTGATATTGGTCATTTGTTACTTTAGTATATACATAGATATATACACACAGTATATTGTGCATATATAAAATATTCTCATAGATAGGGCCTTTGGAGTGTACGTAGGAAAAAAGGACCAATATGCTGAAAACCAAACTCAATATAATTACTAACATAAAAAAGAAAACAAAAGTCCCTGTAAATTGTCCACATGATTGATTAGTAAAACTTGTTCCTTCATTTTTGTTCTAGTCGGAAGGCCATAGCTAGGAAATTCCACCAAACAAGTGATGCTATTACACACTGTCAAGTACCACGGAGCAAACTTTCCTTTGGGCTAGTGTGGCATTCAGACTGTAAGATGGGAAGTATCCTTCACAGCACACTCTGAGACATGCACCCATCTTTAAAGGGCAGTCCTTGTTCACAGCATGAGAAAGGGAACAGAACTTCTGCTTCACACAGGGAGAGACTGGGGATAGCTGAGCATCACATTTGGGGATGGTGTTTCTCTAAGGAGAGCAATGAAAATTCCCAGGGTACTTCAATAAGCTTGATGCAGATTATGGTGGACAAGAACCAAGTCGGAACATCTCTTGGTCTCTTCAGTCGAGATTTACACACTTCCAGCATAGTGCTTTTTGTACTATATTGGCTGCTTGCAGACTCTTGAAAGAGAGATTCTACTTGTTTTCTGCAAATAAATCTGGGATCCAGGCTGCCTGCAGGTACCTGGTTCTCCAGCTTACATGAGTGGGAGCTTGATCGTTCTGACTCACTAACTCATAAATCAGGAGCCTGAAGTGGATGGGTGCAGGCCAATTAATTATAGAGAGAGAGCACAGCTGTAGGATATGCATCTCTTGAAAACAAGTATATGCTACACAACACTGTGTAACTTCCAGTAGAAAGAAATGTACTTTTTGGGCACTCTACTGCTACGTGCAGTCCCTCATGGGAAAGGCTTCCAAAACTGCCAACATTATGATGTACGAACCCTTAGGGGAGAAAAAAATACACAGAAAAAATTTCTCTAGTAGGAAAATATTCACCCAGGAAATCGTTAGGCTGATAAGAAGGAGAAGCTGGGAACAAGATTGGAGAAAAGACAGCCTGCATCAAGCCAGGTAGCTGGGTTTAAGTCACACAGAACATTTCAAGAGATTGCATTATGGGAATCTGGCTAAGTGGTGAGTGCTTGGTTCTTGTTGCTTTGTTTTGTGCAACAAGCAGTCTGGGCTGCAAGTCCCAACAACTGCCCGGCTACCAGCACCCAGCCTTGCCTGGTGCTGGAGCACTGCACTTATGGACACACTTAATGGGAACAAGGGTAACGGGAGTAGCACACAGCACTAGCTGTCAGGAAAGCGTAACTATAATCTTCAAGGCTTTGAAGTTTCAATGAGATCAGGTTGTAGGGATGCTCCTCATTTGACTGGAGACAAAAATGCTTTCTTTCTTCATGGCGGCATAGTGCTTCCTAGCTAGGAGGAAAGGGGTATCTCTTACAAATCTTTTGTTCTCTAACAGCTGCCTAGTGACCCAACCACCACCACAGAGCTGTGTTCAACAGTGCTCACTCAGGACCCTGTCCTCAGGTTTGAGAAATCTGAAGATTTGACCCTCATATCTCTCTGGAATAGGCTAGAACAAAGTCCTATACTCATACTAGACAAAAGGATCGTGTTTATGGCACAGAAACCAGAAAGCTCTCAAACATATATTGGGACATACAATGGTTCCACAGAGAGAAGAAGAGGACTGCTCTCAACTAACTGTAAGTACATGTTTCTTCAGGGCAGATGAACAGTTGTGTGCCCTTTGTATCATTTACAGTAAGTCATCCTGGTAGATCTTGAGATCTAAGGATATCTAGGCTTGTCCACAATAAGAGGAATATGCCTGAAGCTGCAATGACTTCTTTTTCATTACGTAAAATAAAGAAGTTTTTTGGAACTCACTGCCACCACTACTGTCGCTTGTTAGAATAATTCCTTATGCACACATATGTGCTTAAAGGGGATGCCTGCAAGATACCACAGTCAGGACAGGACTCCTGTTACAGCTCCAGGTCTACAGAAATTCCACCAGAAACCAATTCTGGAAGCACGGCACAGAGGTGTAACCAGCCTGCTATGGTGAGTGTCAGCCTAGCCAGGAAAACACAGAGGGGAGAGGGGTGAAGAAATCACCTCTACTCCATCTTCCTTTAAAGAGATGCAAGTATCCAGATGCAGATCATAAGTTTATTGAGATTCAGGGATTCAACGGACGATCAGAGTTAAGTGGCAATAAGATCTGGCAAATGGTTCTTCTAATATATTTAGGCTCAAAGAGGACATGGTTTTATGTCTTCTGAACTATCTTTGAGTGTGCTGAAACAAGTCTTCAAATGGACTCTGTAGGGTGCAATCTCTGATCCAGGACCAAGTCCAAAGCAATATATTTAGAATTTTCGATTTGATTGTGATCCATATGAAATCTGAACACTTTTGATTTGCAGGGCAGCATCTCGGCTGCCCTTGTCTTGGTTGTAGCACAGCAGGTTTACAGTGATGTATCTCATATCTCACAGCTGCAGCAGTGAGTTCAGTAACCTTTGCATTACTGGACCATAGCACTGAGGGTGATGGAAGGCCAAGTCCTACTGTTTGGCAGAAACTCAAGAGCTTTAAAAGCTACACATTATCAGAGCAACAAAGAGGGGCCTGTGCTGGGTTGAGTCATTTCATTTTCAATTTGCTGCAAAAGCAATCAGGCAAGCCAGAAGGCAGTGTAAAATACACTGACCTGTCAACCGAACTGGAGGAAGCAACTTCAAATGGGCCCAATTAAAAAGAAACACCAACAAACTCACACACTAGAAAATACAGGCAAAATGATCAGCCTCTTTTCTTTCCGCTTGGATATATATTGAAGTACGAGACCTTGGCATATAGCCAGAATCCTGACTTGACTGGTAAAGTGGAAAGGCAAACATAAATGCTCGGCCAAGCCAGCACCCCTGGATTTTGATGAACTGGCTCAGATTGCTTTAGTGTTCCCCTGTGGCATGGGCTGTGGGAGTTCTTCAGTAGTGGGTGCACTGCAAACACAGTTCTGCCTTCCCTGCATGCAGTGGGAATGGTGAGAAAAAAGACATTCAAAGAAACCTAAATGAGAAGCACCACAAACCTGTCACTGTCACATCATGAACGAATGAACTAAGTTTACACTTTAGAGGCAGAAAGGACCTGCACATCCCTCTGCGTTCTGGCGACTTTTACACCATGCCTCTGAGAGCTGGAATCCTCAAAATCTGGAAGTGCAAATGTCATCAGCAAGGACATTTGGGAGACTGCTTTTTACATATAATCAGACTAAGTTTTATTCTCAATGCCACAATAATTCCCCCCAAAGAGATTCAGGACTCAGCAGCTCATGCGGACCACCATCCCACAGAGAGGGAATGGGATGCAGTAAAAGAACATATAGTAGCTTAGGAGAGTACCTCCAGCAGATTTTCAGTGAATCATATTATTTTACATGGCAGATATTCAGATGTCTGTAGGCACTTAGAGCTGCCAACTGTAATGCGTAGCAGGATTTTCAAAAGCAAGTCATTTTGTAAATCCAGTTTGTACCTGTTTGTAGCATTAGATATCTGACTGTGTCAGGAGTGAGGTATTTTCAGTATGAAAAAGCTGGCACCCTTAAATTTCATGCTAAACACATCCTGTTTTACCAAATTTCTCCTCAAACTTTGATTTTTCCACTGGCAGCATGCGCTGAAAACATTGTTATTGCAATTTATAGCTATTGAAGTAACTGTGATTTCTGCATTGAAACATAAATAACAAAAATATACAATAGGAATCTGATAAAGATCCCACTTCCTCCTTTAACTGAAATGCTTGGCAATCAGAATAAATTAAAAAAAAAGCTGACATCTTGAAATATTAGTGAAGCTTTAATGAAGGGAGTCTTACCCACTCATTTGCAAATCACTGTGGTGCATAAGCCCTTTCAGCATGGTCCTGTAAACATCATGCCTCACTTTCATGATAATCACTGTGCTGGTATTTCACTACTGCCTTATTTAAAGTGCTGGTACCCACACACTTTATGCTTTACAACCCAGTATTATTTGGACTGTTCTGTTGCCAAGTAAGGAGTTAAAAACCCATAGAGCTCTGTGAAAAAGAAGATGAGGGTAGACTGAGGTATCTGCTAGCACCAGTCATCGTGTTGCTGCCTTTCCTGCTAGCTCAGGGAAGCTGAGAATTCAAAGGCTGCTACTTGGTGGAAGTTCCCAGCTACAAGGCATCGCCAATCTCAGGTTACTGCAGGACCAAGTTTTACCAAAAAATGCAGGCATAGCATGACAAATTGAAAAGAAATATGAAAGCACTAGCCTTGGGTAAATTTTAGAGTTATTGCTGTATTAATCAAATTGCTTCAGGGAATTAGGAACAGAACATTTATAATGCATTTTGGGAATTTTTTTAAAACAAAACAAAACAAAATCAACCCAAGTAAATTATAAAACCAAACCAAATCAAACAAAACAAAAAAAACCCTAAGCTATTTTTATGTTTCACTTTTAAGGACATAAGATTCTAACCAAACTCCCTTTCTTTTTTTTTTTTTTTTTTTTTTTAAATGTACACAGAAATTCGATGATGTCTGTTCTCTATTACAGAAATGCTTAATTCATGGCAAGCCTCAAAAAAGAAGACTTGAAAAAGCCTGTAAGAAATAAAATAGACTGCAGTTGCCTGCTGGATATCACATCATATATCTCACCAGAAAGAAAAGCCATCAATTTATCAAAATGTATCTGAAAGGGAGGAGTTGAGTCAGTTCAATACGGCCAGTCCTCCTGACTCTTAAATGGATACATTTTGAAGCATCATTGCAGATAACATGGCAAGAATTACTACTAATTTTGTTATGTTGGAACAATGTTTTGATGCTCCTCAATTTTTTGGGGCTCACAGAAAACAAAATTAGCATCAATACATTACCACGTTAACTGTATTCAAAATCCCATGGACAAATGTATCCTTGTACAGACCATCTTCAGAACAATTAATGAAGAGTAAACAACACTAATGAATCACTATTGTTTCATTTTTGTTTCTCTGCTGTTTTTCAAACATTATCCCCCCATACACTTTATAAGACTTTATTAGTTGCCACATGCCACTATGATAGTTTTGCTTTCCCACTGTGTCAGTGAAGTGACTGCTACAGACATGTAAACCATTATCTAGGATCACTTCTGAGAAGTTTGGCTTTCTATATGCAAACAACTTTATATTAACCAAATAGTGACGACATATCTTTGTTTTGCTGTTGCCAAGTCCATGGGATCCGATGCTTGGCTGTATAATTTTTATTTTATATACAGTGTATATATACATAAGTATATATATACACATATACACACACAAGAATATACATATACAATAATATATGTATACATTCACACATATAAATATATGTATGCTTTGTTTTTTGCAAATGAAATAAGAAAGCAAGCAAAAGAAGACTGACCTGACTTACCTGTACTGGGTTCACAGTCAATGAAGTCTTCATCATCACTGGAGCATTCAGCTGATGAAACAATGTCATCTGTTGTCTGGCATGTGAAGGACAGGAAGAAAGGAAAAAGAACAGAGGAAAAAGATATAAGATGCTTGCAAGTCAAGAGGCTGTTTTAGCAGCAGCTAAGTACCCTATTAGAAATGTTCCAGAATGGTTAACTTATAAAATATTTAACTTGTACCAAGCACTGCAGCTATGCCTGTGGAGCCGGATTCCCCTGTCGGAAGACTCATACTAATATCGTGCTGTTGCATATTTCAGGTGGGCACAGGTGCGGGCCTGCCATGCCATGCTGGTTGGCAGTGGGAGGCACGGTGCTGCTGAGCACTGCGGGGACAGTGGGCCCAACACCTGCTTGGCTGGCAGACAGCACCCAGCAGCCCATGCGTGGGACTGGCAGGAGCACGGTGGGCTCCTTGATAAACACCAGACCCAGACGGAGCCTGCCAGAAGGCACCTGCTGACAGACTGGAGAGACGAGGCATGCCCAGGCTGAACATGCTTCCTGCAAAGAAAAACGTACAAAGTAGGCCCAGATAATATGCATCACCCAGGCAGCTAACAGCACTCTGCTGTGTTGTAAATGCATCACTTTGAGGCAGAGGTACTTTCTGCTCTGCGAATGCGCCCCGTGGGATGGGAATCCTTTGTATTTCCCCAGCGAGGACATGCTTGTTGCATTGTGAAGAACTGCTGCACGCTTCAGGTATGCCCACCCGACATGCAAACAGACCTGCTTGCCAGCCAGTCTGGCTGTGACTGGGCTGACAGGCTGACAGGGCCAGTTCTGAAAGGCTAAAGCCAAACTGTGACTGTTCGTGGCCCTGACAAGTTTCAGCACATTTCTTTGCATTTCCAGCTGGTCATTTTTTTCATTCTTTTTTTTTTTTTTTAAATTTTTATTTTGCTGCTGGTCTAATTAATGAGCAGCATGTTCCGCAGCATGCTAGGGAGAAGTGTACTGGCATCTCCTCTCAGCAGCATCTCTGCCTGTAATTGCTGCAATTAGTTGAATTAGTAAAGCAGACCATTAGGGAGAGAGTCTGTAGCAGCCTCTGGACACAGGTTGTAACATTCCTGCAAATAGCACAGAATTACCCCAGCTCAGCAGCATCAGCTCAGGCCACAGCTTCTGCTGAAAGTGTTTCCCTTTACACCTTCTTCTTGCAGAAAGCTGCCTATTCCGCTAAGCAGAACTACGAAAATGTTCCTCACCAGGCAGGAAGTATTTCTTAAGCCACAGCTCCTTGGGAGCATGGCAGTTGTACTGCGGTACGTTGTACTTCAGTGCTCCAAGTGCATATTCTTGAGGATCTCACATCGTGAAAAGCCTTCTATATCCTTATTCCAGAAAAAGACGTTCCAGTTTTAAATAAGGTCTCCTTCATAATCATATGCCTCCTACGCTGCCCACAAAATGTCACATTCCCTCCTCTCTTTATATGAGCAAAATGTTCTGAGGTCCCAATATTTTCTTTAGTCCACTGTAGCCCTAACGCCAACAAATTTCTCTCTGTCCAGAAGTACCTTGTTCATTTTTTTTTTTTTAACAAAAAGAAAAAAATTGAAAAGAGAAGAAAAATGGAATTGAGCAGTCAGTCAGAATGCTCAGGTCCAACCCGATGTTCCTTCATGCTTGATTTCAGAGACTTAAGAGTGAGAAACAAAGTAAAAATATGACTGTTCAACTGTAAATGAAAATTATAAAAATTGAGTACCTGTAAAAACACAGCCATAAACTAAGGGAATATCTATCATATGTATTGCTCTTGCACCAGCATTGCTGTACAGCAACATTTTGTAGGATGCAATCTTGCAGTAATATCGTGCTTAAGTACTTCCACAGGGAGGCAAGATTAAAGGGAATTGAAGGTGACACGTACAAAGTAATTTCCTGCCTTATGTGTTAAGGTCATTTTTTGGCATCTTGTCAGTCACAGAAAATGGAATAACCCTTTGGAAATCCTGGTGCTGAATTCTCTCTTGAAATGAACTGGCTTTAAAAGTTTGTGTACTCAGTGAGAGGTCAAGAAAGGATGAACGAGCAAAATAAAAATTTACTTTCTATACTTCTGGTTTTGTCACATATATTTTATGAAGCATTATTAATCCCAAAGGACAGCAAAACACTTTTTAACTTCTGAAAACAGTGATCACATCCTGCAAGAGTGAAATGCAGCTGTCTCTGGGTAGAAAGATATCAGTTGTTAATTGTACTATTGTAAATTAATTTTGCATCATAAGGCGATAAAACTATACTGGAAGAATTTTTTTTTAAGGATGTGAAATGTAGCTATTGACACTGCAGGTGTCTAAAGCACTTGTGTTGAGGAGTATTAAGGATAGCACTCTGAATAATGAATAAGTTATCCATTACCAATTGAAGACCTTACTTAGACAGGACTAAGACTCTGGCAATTTTTTTGATTTTCAGGTTGAATTTAGAGCATGTGGGTTTTGCCCCTAGTTGAAGATCAGACAATTCAAATGTAGGGTCTCATAGAAGAATAGCAATAATTTGCTTGAAGTAGGAAATGAACATAAAAATTTTAACAACATGTCATTGTCACTTACCAATTGCTATGCCTATCCACTTACCCACTCGCTGATATCTAAGGGCTTCCTGTGATATTATCTTGGAATCAGATCCAATTGAATTGACAATCTGATTCAGTATTTGTAAAGAACAGGGAGCTCCTTTATAACACTTTTTTCCCCTCTTCATTATTAAAGCCATCATACGAAACCAGAAAGTTAGCATTTGAGAAAAAAGCAGAGATGATATTTCTTCTCACAGTGAAACGTTTTTTTAAAGTGGGGAATTCCTTGCAACAAGGCACTGATGGGTGATAAAGGTTTAGATGCATTTTGAAAATGATTGGCCAAATTAAGGGTAAAAATACCCATCCAGAGCTACTAAACACACCACATTTAGCTTGGAAAGTTCCTGTGCCACAGAAACCACAAATAAGTATTCACTATCTGTATTGTCCTGTTCAGGACTCTGTCTCCAAGGACCATATGGCCAGAGTCAGAAGCAGGGTTCAGAGTGAGGCGAGCCTTTGGGACATCCCATCCACTCACACGTGTGACAGATCCTGAACATCGGGAGACACAGAATTTTGAAACAAATATGAGGTCTGANCAGGACCTTGCACTTGGCTTTGTTGAATTTCATGAGGTTGGCATGGGCCCACCTCTCAAGCCTGTCCAGGTCCCTCTGGGGTATTAAGGGTAAAAATTAAGGGTAAAAATACCCATCCAGAGCTACTAAACACACCACATTTAGCTTGGAAAGTTCCTGTGCCACAGAAACCACAAATAAGTATTCACTATCTGTATTGTCCTGTTCAGGACTCTGTCTCCAAGGACCATATGGCCAGAGTCAGAAGCAGGGTTCAGAGTGAGGCGAGCCTTTGGGACATCCCATCCACTCACACGTGTGACAGATCCTGAACATCGGGAGACACAGAATTTTGAAACAAATATGAGGTCTGAGCAAGAGCTGAAAAGTCATGAAGTCTGGTCCTTGTTTATCTCGATGAATTTCCCATCTAACAAGCAGCTTAAAAACAGTAAATGCAGCATAGTTATGCTGAATGCTTAGATACATTTTTTAGATTTTCTTCTACAAAATCCTCCTTCAGCTTATGTTGGTTCTGAATAGAGAAGAGCACAGCCAGACTCAGACAAAATGTCAGTGTACGATGTGCAATACTCACCAATCCTGCCAACTCTGACCTGTGCCTGCACTTTGTCACGACTAGTTCCACACTTGATTCTATCAATAATCTCTGTCCTTTTCTTCCCACCTTCACTGCATGCTATTTCCCCTGATATTCCAGTTTTCTTGCACTGTGACTGCTGTTTGTCCAATGCTACTGATTGTATATGTATAAAAATGAGGGTGAGAAAAAGAGAAAGCCCTCCAGAAGTGGTGTTAGACTTAAGTCAAGGTCATTAATGAGATCTCTAGAAACCACAGAAGAGATAAAAACACTAATCTGTCTTGCCATTTCCTATCTTGTACTTATAATCTCTGTACTTTCCATCACAACTCATCACTAACTGATTTTCTATTCCCATCACCTATTGGTTTTCCATGCACCTTCTGCTCAAATACCAACATCTGAATCATCCCAGAGAAATAAAGCTATTTCAGTGAGAAGCAGCAGAAAATTTCGGACCACAGAAAGAGAGATGAGGAAACCTCCAGGACACCGTAACTTCTGGTAACTGGAAACTGTACCTTTCCAAGGAGAATTTTCACTGGCTGATTATTAAATTTCTGCTTGCACAAGACAGGACAAGCAAGTGAGCAGCAACCCCAGAAATCCCTCCACCATCATTTAGTCTCATCAGAAACAGCAATAAGCAAAACCAGCTATTCCATTTCTGCTTCCCTCTCAGCATTTTTGAAATTGGACTGATTACACTCATCCATTGGCCCAAGGATTCATTCTTTAGTGTCTGTCCAGTAATCCAAAAATGGCAAAAGCTAACCATTCTAATGTACACGCAACATGATAGTAAATAAAGTTCCCTGTATGCTATGATGGAAACGATGTGTTTTCACTGGAGAGAACACAATATTTTCCTATTCCATATATTAGCTAAATTCTATATTAAAAATAATAATTCATACTATAGTATCTTAAAATATGTATTTCATTTTTTAAAAATCCCAGCTTTGAAATTACTTGGCCCTGTATTAAAGGCCATAAAACTAAAGATAGGTATTATAATAACTTTCAATAAAATCTCTTTCTGGCAGGAACCCTTTTTATTCCTTCCTCTGAAGGCATTTATGGCATTTATATTATTATTTTTCCTCTCCCTCTCTCTAGCGTTTAATGAAATTGCCTTGGAATAAAACTGGGGTAGGAGAAAGTGCTAAACCCTGAGTCTACCCTAGAGGATTTATGGGCATATTTACCTTCAAATTCTTTCAATTTCACTGAATCGGTTCCCCATTCCTTTCCATGAATTATTAGTACTGTAATCACCTCCTCCTAATTATTCATTCTAAGAGCCTCTTCAATCACGGTGATAGTTCTACATCTTTGTTCATTAAATGGTACATACTGCTGTGGGATATAAAGTGTTGGGGAAATTAAGATGGCATGGCAAGACCTACTCAAGATGACTGCATTGTCGTTCAATCCTTCCAAGTGCCCAAAGCCCCAATTTATGTGCCAGATCCAAAACCTTTGCTCCTTTGTTCTACACAAAATGGCAGGTGCTGAATCTTCCCTTTTCCCCACTACAAAGTTTTTTTGACACCTTGCTCTTAGGGTGCACCATTATGTGAGAAAGATTAGGCATACTGGGTAAAATAAGTCCTGTCACAGAACAGCTTTATGAAATTATAAATAACACACCCAAGAATGATGGAGTTCTCACTTCTACTGGGAAAGAAATGACAAGGACCCATAAATTCAAACCCTGCAGACAAATTCTTCTGGAAGTATATACTTAGCAGCTGCTTCAGTCTCTAAAGTAGGATTCAGTTTTCCTACTTGCCTTTTGCTCGAAACTCTTCTGCAGACTGTACACACTACCTTCACTTCAGCACCATTATTTGAAAAGTGACACTTAATGCTTTGTTGCAAGAGAATTGTAAATCTCTTTGCCACCAAGGATTCACAATTTACAATCCTTCTTGAGATATGACCACCACAAAATGCCAGGTACAAATACCTTCCCAACACCAGGGAAACACAGTTGTATTTATGAGCAGTACATTTGCATTTCACACCTAAAATGCAGAGGTGAAACTCAGTAAATTTTCCCTAAATCTGATCACTTGAATCCCTTCTCCACTCCCATACTGCCTCATTTCCTAAATATTTAAAACTTTTTATGAAATATGGACAAAGTATTGTCTTCTATGCATAACAAAATACAATGTAAACGCTCTCCCACTCTGTCTTTCAGAAACCAAGACACTTCTTGGCAAAGAACAAGCTCAAGACACTTTCTGCCTTGCCAGTGCAAGACAGCAGAGGAAATTTCTATCTCATTAGGTGTAATTTCTAGCTGGAATATTCAACCTTTTCTACTTTGATAACTGGGCTTTTCAAAATGCTTGTATTCTGTCCACACTATTTCAATTAAGTGGGAATCCTTCATCTGTCCTTTCTACATCTTATATTTGTTTCTTACTTTCTTTTTAATCGTTATTTACAAAATACCCTAGAGGTCATTACAGCATAGCAGACCTGAGAGACTCAGCCTGGACAAATTCAAGCTACCATATACAGATAGAAAAAACACAGATGCAAACGAGAAAATATTAGAAATGTTACTCCGATCATAATGAAGTATAAAAAACAACAGAAATTTGGGGCTGTATAAATTATTAAAGATAGTTCTGGATCTCTTATCGCTAGCTAAAGGATGTAAATCCTCTCTAACCTATTAACACTGGATAGTACAATGTACTTTCATATCATGACACAGTCACAAAGTTGTGCAAACTATTTTTATTTCACCCTCACCCTGAGGTGGAGCTGAGGTCACGTCTGCCTCTGCAGAAGCAATGCATCAAAGAACATTAAACTATTAGTTTTTCTCCATACAAAGAGAAGAGGGCCTGGCCTTTGTTGGTTTATATTGGCATTGATTTCAGCTGGTCTATAACAATTTACACCGTTATACTCATTACATTTGGTTTTGTACAATTCAATGCCAAAAGACTTAGAGTAATTGGAGGCAACTCAGAGAAGAGCCACCAAAAAGATGAAAGTACTAGAGAGTTGTATGAATGAGACAAGCTTAGCAGGACTAAACATCTCAGCTTGACTTAATAAAGACTATAGGTGTAATAAACATCTACAGGTTTCACAAGGGTGTAATAAACATCAGAAAGGAAGATGAGCTATTTAGAGTGCTTCAGAAAAGGTAGTGGACAAAATTAAGCCAAAAAAAGTCTAGGATTACTTTCAGCAAGAAAAGTCACAACAGTGATCTTTATTAAGTGTGGAGAAGTCTCCCCAAGGAAACACAAGAAAACCAACAGCACTGAGAGTAAGCAGCCACTCAAGCCATTCAGATACTAATTCTTTCAGTGTGTACAGCCCAGCAGGGAAGAGGTTGCCTCATCTATCTTTAGTCCAATCTAACCAATCTTTTGTCACTATGTAATATAGATTTCTCTTTGTCATTCCAAAGCAGGTAGTAAAGCCAACCAGCACAGCTTTCAGCTAGTTGTACTCACAGAAAGGAGGTGTTCAGATTATGGGAAAAAATCCATCCCGACATTCCCAGGACCCTATTTGGCTGGGAGCTGGGAGGTAACCAGCAAGCATGTACCCCTAAACAGTAGCCCAGCAAAAGTGCATTTCCTGGTTGTGTGATCCTGGCTGGACATAAAAGCCAATTTGCTGTCAAATTACATCACTCAGCAGGGATAGTGAGAGCTACCCCTTAACAAAATCAGCCATTTGTCCATTACTACAGCAGACAAGAGATTAAGTAACTAGTCAGTTAAGTGAGAGAAAGCAAAAAATAATCCCTCCAATTGCATGTCAATCCAGAGTCATGAGTAGTCATGTTTAAAAAGAGCCTTGAAAGCTGAATTAGTCCTTTGAAAACTGAAAGCCTGCCTCAACAGAATCAATAGTTCATTAAGAATGTAAAACCTGACTCTTCTTGACCAGGTTTGATGCCAAAGCCAAATTTCAGGGACATTATTCTGTCCCTAACTTGTGCAAAGATGACGGGGAAAAATCATGTTTCTGCCTTTTGTCTCTACCTGCTTGCAGTGGGAAGGGTGGTGATAGTGTTGTGAGGGGTGTGAGCAGAGAAAAACATGGGTAAACAGAGGAAAAAGAGAAGTGGGGAACATTAATCCATCTCTTCTTATAGGCACCCTGACTGGGGAAAGAGAAGTATTGAACCACAGCAGCTTAACTCAACTTCAACGTACCTTCCCAAACGCAGAAGGAATGTAATGCTACGTGGTGTTCTGTTGATAAGCAAATCCTTCTAAATCCTTTCAACTTATTTCTTGGCCTGAAGTAATTACATACTATTTAGAAGCTAAATAAATAAATAAAACTTCATCTCCAGGAATCTAGATTGGATGTTTATTGATTATATATGCACACAGTCACTTACTTTTCTGTTTCTTTCCTTTCCCAACAGAACAGTGTTCTTTTCGTCCTGATGTGGTAAGGATCAACTGGCAGGTCTTTTCCAAACTACTCAGTATAACCCTCAAGACACGCAAGAGTTTTGGACTGGACTGTAAAATGTAAATTCTTGGCTTAGACACAAAAGACATAGAGTTAAAGTAGTCTCTATTCCCCCTTATCAACACATTGCTCCTTTCCACGTTCATATGCCTGCTTTCAAAGGGGCACCTTGAAGATGAAGGTTGTGTCTCTATATATTGAAGTCATTATCTGAGTATAGTGCTTGTCAGAGCAATCACACAGGAAGAATTTTCACACCAAGTGTCCTTTTCATTATTTGATATATCCTGTTCCTCTTCTCTGTTATATTTTTATTTCTTATTGAAACAAACGTATCAGTTGAAACACACACCCTCAGTCCTCTGTTTTAAGCATAGCATTGGTTATGTAGGTGGTGGTGATGCAGATGAAAACTCCATAAGAAAGGTTACTAGGCTTAACGACTTTAAATTAACTAAATAGCTTGATCGTTAAAACAAAGATACTATAGCCGAACACACAACAACTCCCATTCTGAAATCAGTGAGAGCTGCTGAAAGGGCAAAACGGCTGAAATTCAAACATTGCTGAAAGTTTCGGACTTTCTGAAAATCACATCAATTTACACAGTGTTGTTTCTCAATTCTTGTCCAGGAGTTGTCAAAAGGCAGACATTCCAGCAAAAGGTGAATAAAGATTTTCAGACATATGCAGCTAAAATCCAGCCTATTGCCAGAATTCAGCATCCTGACAGTACAGACCTTAGCACCTGGCGCACACAATCTGATATATTAACTTAAACTGCCACAGAAATCATTTTATTAATATGTTGGGCTACGATCTATACTAGCTGAAGAACAAACACATTAACTACTCCACCAGCAGAAGGGCAGGGCAGACCTCTGGGGAGCAGTAACTTCTTAAATTGCCCCAGTCCAAATTGCTAAGGACACTGAATCTAAACCCTCATGCTGCTTGATTTTATATTGCTCATACTGTCATAAATTCACTGTCTGACATCAGGAAAATTGCCTGTTTTCCTCATGCTTCTATTTATATTGCTATAAAATGGGGAGAAAGCAACTTCTCTGCTTACTTGGTGTACAATTAAACATTTTACATTCTCAAAGCAGAGCCTAAGTACAGAAAAATCCTTTACATTTAGTACACGGAAGCCGATGTTTCAGCAAGCAAGCCTCCAATGATCTGAGATGAATCAGCTGCCCTTTGAAGACTCAGTCTCTAGTAAGAGTAAATGGGTTTTCTTTGCGTGCTAGCTTGCACTTAATAACTGTGTCAGAAGAATATTTTTCATTTACACTTTGCTCCTTTGCTGGAAATCAATATGTCGTTTGCTGGCATTTTCTCCTGGACATCTTTATTTAGCTTGTCTTTTCTTCCTTGGAGAGGAGGGAGTTGTATTTGATTTTGTTCTGTTATTGATTGGATCACTCTGAGCAAGAAATAAATAACTAAGTACATCGCAGTAGCTTTAATGACAATCTCTTAAGCCTTGAAATCAGCCCACCATGTTGCACTCCCCCCTAACACATGATTTAAAAGAAAGGAAAACTGTAAAGTGAGGTTACTATGTTGCAAAAACAAAGCAGCAGTGACATATGCTATTTAGCTGGCATTTCTATTTATGTGCTCATTAACAAAACCACATAAGTCCTGTTTCTATTTTTAAAGCACTACTCCTCTTGCTGTAGTACTCAGTGTTGGGATCTCATCATCTCTTACAAATGAGGCTTAACGAGAAATTAGATACAGGAGACCTTCTCCTAGCAGACATCTTACCCTCTAGAAAATCTGAGCATGCTCACACATTTATCACCCGTGGCAAGTGACAGTATGGCCTAAAGGGCTGCAACAGCCCACTCCAGTAAGTGATGGTGAAGAAGCAGTTGCCGTGTCCTGGCTGTTCTGAAACTCCAGACAGGCCCACAGCATCCCTCCCTGCATAAAGCAGACACGATGGATAAGCAAACAAAACAATATACCACGGTAGGGGATGGATTTTATAGGAGATACATCACTAACATTTAGAAAATTAAAGACACCTGAACACTCATTAGAATAAGGTGTGTCCTGGATTTTTATTTGAGCAGAAACTGAGTTCGTACTTCTAGCCTGTATAATTTTCCTGATAACTTCAGTTCAGTATTCCTTGCCTTGTACCGGACCATCCTTTAGTGATGCTGTCCACCAGCAGCTCCTGCACCCCATCACAGACACAGCTGCACTGGACTGGGGCTGCACAGTGATCTCTACCATTTGTTTAAACTGGGGTGTTTTCCTCCTCCTCCCCTGCTTCTCGATTAATTTCTGCTGCTCTTTATTATGTAGGTCACAGAAAGCTGGCATATGTAATGATAAATTCACAAAAGAGAAAAAACCTTGTTAGAAAAAAACCTGTTCTATCGTCCAAACTGTGGCACTCAAATTCTAATGTGACAGGGTATGTTATTCGTAAAGTAACAGTGAACGTAATCACTCTGAATAAATGTGCCTTAAAACAGCTTTGGCAATTACTGTAAGTACCTCTGAGTCCAATAAGATAAACATCTATCTTTGAATATTCTCATTAATGCACTAGACTTCTCTTTCCAGTCAAATCTTCCTCTTTCTCTCCAAACATTAACACATGCATAGAAAATGGCATTGAAATTCTGATACTTGCAGGAGACACACATCTGCTCACAAAAGAAAGGGGTCACTACACATATTTAATCACAGCATAAATGTAATGCAGAATAAATAAATGCAGAATAAAACCTTGCCCAGTATGTAGACAGCAGCATCTAGAATTGTTCCCTGAATAACATGATGTATACAGAACAGTTAACAAAGGAAAATAGCCACTAAGTACCTATATATAAGCGTGTAAACAGTATACCCATTTTAAAAAGACCACAAATAATTTTAGACTATAAAGTATAAGAAAGTTCATAAATGCAAAGGAGGTCACAAAGAAGGCTGTGCTAGAACACAGATTTCCTGGGATCAGTGACATCTGCTTAACCACACGTTCATCTTTCTTCTTCTAATATGGGATACTAATGACTGTCAGCAGCTAGTACAGAGATACTTGCACACACAACTGTTAACCTATTAACATATGAAGTTATTAACATTATCAAAATAAATTCTAACAAAAATAAAGTTAAATAGTTCCAGACATTATTCCATTCAGGAATACCTTTGCCAAACATCTGATGCTTAAAAATAATGTTTTGCTGCCATGAACATTTTTCTTTCTTTTCTTTTTGGTATGGAAATAGACTAACAGCTTTACTGCAGGGACAGGGACTGACTTCACACCACGTTAGTGAAAATCAGCCAATGAAGAAGTAGATGAATAATCCAAACCAGTGCCACCACCAACAGGAATCACAGGGGAAAACTTATGAAAGTTAGAGACAGACTTTCCTACTTTCACCCACAACCTACTGAAAGTGGTAGCATCTGGGATGAATGGTTGAATAGCCACATGTCACTCCTACTAAAATCCTACGGTTAGATCTCCAAATCGTACTGTTTAGTCAGCAAACAAAAAAAAATCAGAAAGTTTGTCCATTCTTCCCTAATCTTAAGAAAAGAGATCTACATAGTACTTCCATCAAACATATACCCACCAGCTTAAATATATTAAATATATTTGGCCATCAGGTATTGATGCAGCCAGGTAAACTTCAACATCCTGAGCTGCTGAACATAACATACGTCTCCTGGGATCCTACTAAATTTGAACTGAACATCACTTAAATGCCACATCAAGTGCTCCAAGCTGCAAATGGTTGTCATGCAAGAAATTCAGCGTTGGGTAGGCAGACACCCATGCACAACAGGCACTGTGAACACTTATCCTCGCTGGGTTTCTCTGCAGCCCCCGCCTAATCAGAACATTTGCTCTCTGTGATGGATAAGAAGGCCATTTTCCTTGCTTATTTACTTAACTCTCTATTTGGTTTGATTAACTGTAGTAAAGGCAAATCAATCTTTTGTGTTTGTGTAAAAAAAAAAAAAAAAAGGAACAAAGTTAGCTTTAATGGCCCAATAGATGCTCAGCTGGAATGCACTTACTGAGCGAGAGAGCTCAACAAAGGAATTCAGGCAGCTTTAAACACCACTGGGAACATGCTGAGCTCATCTATATTTCTACCTGTTTAAAAGAAAAAAAAAAAAAGCCCCCTTGAAGAAACTTTCTGTGTCTCTGAAATCTAGCAAGATATCAAGCACTGTGAGGTTTTTCTCTTGCTCTCTTCAGCTTTCCATGGCCAATGGTGGGACACATTAGGAAACCAGCATCCAAAGGAACACTGCCAGCACTGCCAGAAGGAGAGAACATGAAGCTCTAAAGCCTTGAGAATACTTCCTCCACTGTCAGTAAAGCTGCTTCTAAATTCTGCTTTGTTTTGTTCCGTAACATTTCAGACATCAGTAATGTTATGGTTTGACTCAGCAGATAGCTGAGTTCCACACAGTTATTCACTCACCCTCCCCCCTCCCCAAATGGGACGGGGGAGAGAAGTAGAGAGATATGCAGTAAAATGCGTGGGTTGAGATAAATGCTATTTACTAAAATAGTAAAGAGAACAAAAGAAATAACAGTACATATATATATATATATAAAGAGGATACGCAGAGCAAGGGCTCACAGCCACTGGTGACCCTTCCTCCCGGCTAGCCCCTTCCGTAACGAACGGAACCCGGAAACGCAACAAACCAATCACATGATGTTATATGGGATGGAATAGCTCCTTGGCCAATTTGGGTCAGCTGCCCTGGTCCTGTCCCCTCCCAGTTCCCAGCTCCTTATGCCCCCCTTAACTATTTCACTGGCAGAGGAACGCGGAAGTGAGTTATGTCCTCGGCTCCGTTCAACACTGCCAGGATGTTATCAGTATCTCGGAGGTACAAGATAAATTCATACTAGACACTACGAGAAGCGTAACTTCTGTTAGAAACTAGGACAAGTAACCTCTGGTAAGTATTTCAAGATAGCGTGAAATTCTTGAGTATGAAATGAAGAAAAATTTGTGCATTAATGAATTGGAGTGAGGTGCATCACTTCAAGACAGCACTCTGAGGAAGTTCTTCTCTTGTATAGTCTAATCGTGGTGTTGCATGAAGGAAATGATGCCTAATTTTATGCAACACCCATTACAAGCCTTTAGTAATATACAGAAATACTCAGTCCTTCTGGACTGTGATAGCCAGATATTAGCCCACAGGAAACTTAACCTCAGCCATAGGAATGCATAAAACAGGACAGCTTATTCAGGACAGGGGCCAAAATGTAGTGAGATGGATTTTCCCCCACATCAAAAGCACTCCAGCTCCTGCACAGAGATAAATGTGTGTGTGCATAGGCTTCTTGCTGTGTCTGTTTGGGCCTTTTAACAAGAAGGGAAAAAAAGCAGAAAGATTTTGACCACCCTTGTTTTAAGATGAAATTTGACATTCCCTTTCTGAAACAGCTATGACAACAGGTTTAGGATGATGGAATGTCTTCTCCCGGGAACAAATCAGTTCACTTTTCTTTAAAGTCCTTTCTATGTGCTATCATTATTGTAGCTTCCAGAAACAAGTCACGGAAGCCACTGGCATTAAAAGGTGATGCCTTCTGGTGTTTTTACCACCTAATTCTCAGACTTCAGTCTTATTTGTGCCAGAGAGCTTTACTGGCGTTACAACCATGCTGTATCCAAGCTGGCAGATCTGCTCCCTTCAGATCCAGCAACGCTGACAGAAGGAGGGGTTTTGCCGGCATGGCTACACCACCTCTGAGCGCTGCAAGCTAAGCTGACAGAAGTTGGCATAGTTATATCCATATCAGGCTTTTGACTTGCAGCAGTGTATAAAATCAAAGCATGTGCATTTTGGCGCTCTGGGACACTGTAGTGACATTGGCAGAACCTTGCAGTATAAGAGTATTACTCTGAAATGCTATAGATGGCAAAATAGCTTTTAAAATATCCCTTAATTGTCTCCATATTGTTATGCATATAGCTGCACAAACACAAGTTGGGAGTTTGCAAGAAAAGGACTGCAGCCAATGGGCTATTTTTTTTGATTCAGAGATCTCAAGGTCAGAAGGAATCATTATTTTCACCTGTAGTAGTGTAACCTGCCTTTAGATTTACACAGAAGAGCCTGGTGCCAGGACACCTCTGCCACTGATTTGCAATACCTCTTGACAGGGCAGCCAGCCTGCCAGCCCTCCACGGCTGGGCTTAGACAGTGAAGATGCATGTGCACCTCTTGGAAGTAAATGTTAGTTGTTTCAAGAAGACTTGAAGGAGAACGCTGTGTAAAGCACCAGAAGAAAGATGCTGTGATTGTACCCAGTTTGTTGTATTCTCTGAGCTCAAAGACACCGAGCTCAAGTGGAACTCCCATATGTACTAGAACAAACCGTTATGTGCAGCTGAGGTAGGAGAGACCTAGGAAATAATCTTCTCTCTTCAATGTTTCTGAAATGAAAGAAGTACTGGAAAAGACTGCATATTCCTGAGTAAGAAAGAAAAGAACTTCCTGCAATCTCTCCTTACCTGTGGGCAAAACCTGCAGTGCCCAACTACAGAAATAAACTGCAGCAGAATATCACACCATCCACCACCAAAGGCAAATGACTCAGAAAAACACCCCTGCCTCAGTGGACTACCAGCACTCATCCAGTCAGAAAGCAAACCCTGCTTTCAGACAAAGCACAGCTTTTCCAACAGGTGCAGAGAAATGCTCTGTGACCTCTATACCGTGCAGCTTTGAATTGCAGCACCTCAGAGGCAGTGGAACAAATTGCCTGGCTGGTCCCAGGGCATCCCTTGTACCTAAGTCTCCCACTTACACACAATGTGCAAATGATCGAAACAAACGCTACAATCCGACACCATGGAGTTCTCGACAGCTGTCAACTCATTAAGTTCTATTCACTGGCTTCCCACCTCTTTGCCAATGTATTACATAAATTGCTTTTTAGCTGGCAGCCTTTCCATTTGCCTAAAACCAGTTTGCACTGAGTATGTTTGAGTCTGTTGTTTTTTAAAAAATGCATTTATTCCTTCCCTTTGGTGATTTGCCTTGCTTTGCAACAGTTTGAATGGGCTGCAGGATACCATTTCATTATCAAGCTGCAACTGGAAATGAATATTTTATAGCAGCTGAACAAAGGTTTGGCTGTAAACGACTATATCATAATTAAACAAAACAGAAAGAGAGTAAGACAGAAAGAAAAATGAATTTAATTAATGAAATACTGATCCAATTTACAGACAAAGGCCTTCCCATTTAGTAGGGAAATTCACATTCCTGCAGTGCAAATTTTTAAAGAATTATAGAAAGAGTCGGAGGTTTACTACCTCCTCCTTTATTTATCTAGTGATGTTTAACATTTCATTTTTGCCTTTTTCAGCCTTTTTAAAATGCCCGAAGGTATCTTTGGTATCCATCAGTACAAAGTCACAATTACAAGTGCTTGAAATGTAAATATATACTTATAAAAACTGTGCATTAGGAACATGCAAAAACAGAACATAAGTGAAGTCATGCTAGCTCAGGCTCCGTCTTCATTCCACCCCTAGCATTAGCCAGTTACTTGTGTTTGTTCAAGAGAAGGAATAAAGGCAAGACAAACATGCTGAAGAACTTTTCTCTCTTCTTACTCCACATATGTTAATTGTAGTGGCAAGTGTTAAGTATAGGAAGCGGTTATGCCTGTATCTTTGTGCTTCACAGACCGTGTATTTCGTAGTTCTTAACAGGTTCTTCTACCACAAACTGGCAAATTAGCTTTTGAAATTCATTTCTATTTTTTATTTCTACAATATTCTGCGGCAGTGAGTTCCACATTGTGTAAAAGTACTTCCTCCTGTCTGATCTCAGCCTGATAGTGCTTTATTTCACTCCTTAATCCTTGTTGCATGAGCAACTGAAAAGTTATCCCCTAGTCACAATTTATCTGCACTGTTTTTCTTTGAGAGACCTCCGCTGTCCCCTGGCTTAGCTACCAATTTTTCAGCCTGAAGAATGGCAGCCTATTTAATTTTACCATAGGTGGACACCATTCGACTTCCTTGATCACCCATGTTAATCTCTTTTCTAGGTATCATAGATTGGTTTTTGAGAGGCAATGACCAAAACAGAGGGCAGTACAGAAGGCAAAGAAAAACATAGATTTACACAGTGGCACAATGACATTTTCAGTTTGCCTCTTTCCTAATAATTTTTAAAATCATTTTGTCTTTTTGAATGTGAACACATGTTCAGAAGTTACCAAATCTGGCCATTTGTCAGTATATAAAATCACTTTCAATGTTCAGTGTGGTTAAGTACATACATAAAACAGTAACCAATGATGCATTTCCTCTGTTATGGCCTAATTTCCTGACATTTTAAAATTAAGTCCCTATAACTGGATGGGATTTATTGATTCTTGAGATGCCTCAGAAGCATCCGCTCAATTGTAGTTTGCTCCAAAAGTAATGCCTCCTATTTATTTCCATGGAAACTACAACAGCTACAAAGAGCATAATAACACTGTTTGATGGAGCAAATTCTCAGTTACAAAGCACTCTTTTTTAACATAGGCACCATCATTAGCTATGCATTTTCATCAGCCATGAACAAAAGCCTGCATGCCGTGCTTGTAAACACCCACATCAGCAGAGGTGACCGGCTGTTGCCACTGGTGAAACGCACCACCACCACCTCACTGTGCTCACATCCACTATTTGGTCTCCATAAACATTCAGCAAGTGTCAATGAATGTCAATGGGTGCCATTGTTTCCTCGCAGAGGAATTCAGTTTCACAATTTTGCTTCATCCACATTTTCATATCAGACACCATCATGTCAGAGAGCCCCTCTGCTGTCATCTGTGGCTCAGCAACAAAATGGAACAGAATATTGGCGGGAAGGTTCATCCTCTACTGCCAACCCACCAACATCTGCCTCTGACGCCGTGGGCCAACACCATAAAATAGGAAGCACTGCTTTTGGAGCAGCCCTCGTATATGGCAGTGGGGTCTAGAAAAGTGTGATAAATCACTTGGGGGATGCTGGATTTTCTGGCACTGCAGAAGGCACCTGAGTAAGCTCAAGGGAAACCTGACAAACTCACGTTCTCAGGAGGCAGAAGTAGTGCACTGCAGTGTGGCCTCACTTGAAACAGGCTGGAGCCATCCTCCTGATGCACACAAGATCAGTAAGAGAGGGAATTCTCAGAATTTAAATTAGAAATGTGAAATATGTATCTATACCTCCCGGTATAGGGGAGGTCCCTATGTGGACCACTGGGGGCAAACTGTAGAATTTGGTCCATATTTCCCAATTTTGCACCCAATTTCCTCATCTCTTTTTCATGGCTAAAGTTTTTTATAACTTGTATGCTGTAAGGTGACTTAGGCTTAACTATCAAGTCAAAATGCTGCCTGAATCTAATTAGTAGATAGCCCTAAACTTTATACAACTGTACTTCATAGCCCAACAGAGAGGGGAAAAGGGAAAAATTTTGGCTTGTGTTTGCCCACAATGACCTGCTCTCCTCATATCATTTTATCACTTTGGGTGACCACGACATTTTACTCCAGAGCAAACTCTAACGGTGCTGCATTGCAGGTCACTCACAAAATACTTCTAAGGAGCTGCTTTGGTTTAAAGTTAGCAAGGACAAAGAGAACCTCAGCCTCAGAAAAACGATAGTCTTCAGAAACCCAGGACAGCAGTTATTGACTCTCATCAGGATATCCATGATTTTGCTAGCTGAATATCAGTAGGCAAATCTTTGCAGAAGTTATTGTCCTGAAATCATACAGCCTATAACATTCTACAGTCACAGTTTCTTCAAACCCAGCATATCATGTAAGTGTAAAAGATATAAATGAAAACATGTAATTCCTATACAATTCCCTGCCTTGTCATTCACTTAAGCAAAAGAGGAGAAACTGTATCTAGAGTGAAAGAATGAAGTAAATGGATAATAGGCAAGACAAGTTTGGAAGCGAGACAGATGCCTTTCACAGACTTCAATTACCTCTCTCCCTATGCACTCCATGATTTACTTTCTAGCTATTGCTAAAGGAAGATTTCAGTCTCCATTTCCCACTCAGTGTTCCCACCTTCAGCCCAGAGCTGTCAGAGCCTTCCTGCTCCCAGTGCACCTTGCACTCCCTTGCAGTATTACTGAAGCTCACAAGCTTTGCTCTCCCACTTCACCATTACTCCTGTTTTTCTCTGCCATCTCTTGTTTTAGACTCTCAGGAAAACTGAGTGGCTCTTTAATATTTGTGAATATCAATCTTGAGTCAAACACTGATTTTTAAATTTGCAGGGGAAAGTCTTCTTTAAACTCCACATTGTTGGAGAACATAAAGTCTACATGTGAATATACAATTTATATTACCTGAATTTTAATAATAATGATAACCTACAGCCTTTAATCAGGTCAAAGTCCCAGTATCTAGGTACTGCAGTAGCAATGGGATGAAAGAGACCCTGTTCCAAGTAGCACTGTTTAGTCAAATAAGCAACATATTTAGCACAGCTGACAGAATAACAGCTCAGTTTTATGATCAATTGCAATGCTGAAGTATTAGCTTTTGTTCCACTCTGGAACAAAACTAAATATCCTTTAAAAATTACCTCAGAAAAAGAATTGCATCCAAGTATTGGTTTTCAGATAACAATCTAAGCTTTTTTTTTTTTTTTTTTAATTTGCATCTAAGTTTGAGACATCCTAGTTGGCATGTGCAGGAAAACAAAGCACCTACAGGACATGTCAGATGGTGCAGACCTCATAAAGAGGGGGTCTTTCGGCCCTGTGAAAAGGATCCATGCTTGACATCCACGACTCTCAGTCGTTCAAAGCAGGGTGATTTCCTCCTGGATCACTCTTCACCAGGAGAACATGAACAAGATCCTACAGCATCTAGTTTTCAGAGCGGCATCCTGACTGCAGCCTGAGGTGATGAGAAGACCTCCCATGCCCTCCCCATTACAGAACACACAGCACCCTCTGTGCTCCCCTCCCACCCTCTGTCCGTGCAGACACTTTACGGAGAGCATGACATGAGCAGAAGGAAATGCGAACAATGGCAGGAAGACAGCTTTAGGAAATTCTGGTTATAGACAACAGTATTAATGGTGTGGAGGAAGTATGGGCAGCACAAGATCGATTGCTTGAACATGGATTTTTTAGTCTGGTGAGCCTGGAATACTTCTGAAGAAAGTAACAAAGGCTGAGCTAAGGAAAGCAGTTAGTGCAGCTTTAATGTTAACTGAGACTGTACCTTAATAATCTACAAAATAACACTGCTAAAGATTATATTCTTATGCTTGCAGGGCCTTATGACAAGAACAACTTCAGGAAAAAAAAGGAGAGAGAGAACAAAAATGTAATTGCCTGCCTATCAGCTCCACTATCATAATTACCTTCAAACTCTGACATGGGTTGAATCAGATGAACACCAAATCAATTTTTGCAGCTAGCAATCAGTGCATTCGTAGCTCATAAATTAAAATGTCACTGGTAGAATGAGTACAAAATAATGCCTGTTTCACTACTTCACACTGCAGAAAGAGCAACTTACTTCTTTTTCCATCTGTTTGATTCAATAGCCCAGTGAATGTTGCTTGTATGTCCTTAAGCACTGTACAGTACATTACACTCATCTAATTCAAAACAGAGTTGGCACAGCTGGATGCCACACATGAAAACAAAAGAAATTATACACTAGCTGTGGAGTGGGGTAAGTGCTACTCCCCTGGGTATCCAGAGCCCTATTCTACATGTGGGTAGATGGCAGCATGAGTGTTCTTCCAGCATCTGCACTTCATGAAATGTTGGGAATTTGCTGACTGCACATGGCTGAGGGGGAGGAAATGCCTTAAGGCTACACTGCACTGTCTTTCCCTTCATCCTACTCTGACCTGCTGTGAACTTCCTCACACTGAAATGAGCAGAAAGCTCTACAACATAAGAAAAATTCTCACCCAAAGTACGAGTAGGTACCTACTCATGATTTCTTTATGGACCAAACTGAACAATCAATGCTGTATGTCGAAACCCAACCCCTACTAATAAAGTACTTAATTTCATGTAACCTTCTGGGCCTTATTTCTGAGTCTGAGCAGGAATTATTTCATGGTCCTTTCTGTGCCTAGCACCCTGCCTATTGTTTTTCACTCTGCTTCAAACCACAAACTGCTGCTGAGGGGCACAACACCAGGTTGAGTTTACCTCTCATGGAACTTGAGTTATCTAATGTCTTTCTCCTTTTTAGGGACTTTTGCACTTTATGTGCACTTTTAGGTGCCCTTCTTAATCTTTTCATAATGACTGAGATAACTTGACTTCATGCAACATAACCAGCCACTCTCCAAATTCACTGTGATCTGGCTTGCTCTAACATCATATTTACTTTCCAAAAGAGAAAACTTTAAGCACCTTCCTCTCCCATCCAGCTGGAAAGCAGGTTTGAAGGTCAACATAGGCTCCTCCAAAATTCTCCTCCAAGGTTCCAGCTCCAGATACCACTGAACAGGACATTCAGCTGTACTAGCAAATCCAGCTAATCATGTTTAATGCAGTTCTGTAACAGGCAATGTCATTACTGAGAGTACTGCCTCAAGTGATATCTTCCAAGAGCTCAGAATTTCTCTTATGCTCTTTCAAGCCTTCAGAAGCTGAGCTATAAACTTATTGAAACCTGAATATAAAATACTTCCCCATTTATTAAAAATAGGAATGACTATCGCTTCAACCCAACCAGCACACAGTATACAGGATTTATGGAGTGATGCATTCAGGAGAAGTCTTCTCTCTTCCTTGCAGTTGATTACTTCTGTGGTTAAGAAAGATAATTTTCACTTTCAGTGGAATAGCTGACTCTTTATCTAATGATTGGGGTAATTTTACCTCATATGGTGTGACTAGCCAAGCGAACAAAAAGGTCTTATGTACTGTGTGTATGAATGAGTTGTCTGCAACTGTCTGCTGTGGGGAAATGTGCATCTTATTGCGAGAGTCTCTTGCTCAGCTGCACTGCCTGAGAGCTGACAACTCATCACCTTGAAGCTCAGCAGAGCTGTGCGACAGCAGCGCTTTATACAGTATCTCTGTGATATTAATATAGTGCTAAAAAGGCAGTAAGTGCAGACTCTTCACATACACAAATTGCAGGAAAATTAGAAGGAACCTGCGAAATCTTAAAAGCTAACACTCAGCTGCTTCAAGACTGCATTATAAATCTATCAATAAACTTATTCTCCTAGACCCCTTCCTCCAGAGGAATCCCCTTTTGGATAGGAACCCTTTCCAGCTTTGGCCTATTCACAGCTGGATAGAGGCCATTTTCCCTTGGGCCATGAAACCCTTCAGCTTAAATAAATACTTGCCCTACCTCCTCTTTGTAAACATATGGTTTCAGAGAGCAATTATATCTCCTTTATTCCTTTAGTCTGCAAACTAAAGAAACTAAATTCTACCAATCTCTTCTCCTAAAACAGATACCCCATTCACAACTTTCAGCCTTTTTAGACCCTCTTTGTACCATTCTTGGACACGAGCAGATGTACTTTGAAACAGCACTGAGAAAACTCAGAGAAAGAGATTTAAAAAAATATTTTGGAGAACAATCTTGCTGTATTAAAATGAAGAAATGATTTAAGAAGTCTTTATTTCCACAGATAAAGGAATGTGGCCAATTATGCTCTGCCAGATAGAAAGCCTGGTCTGCTGCCATTTTTAACTAGGCTGCTATTCAGAGACAGAAGGATTTCTAGTGGCTTAAATGGAATGAGGCTTAAAGCTCAGCCCCACGTACTCTTGAGCATCTTGAGCAGACCATCTACAAAATGGCTGGAAACAGAAATGTATGCATTGTATATGCACAGAAGGAAGTAAAGAGATCAAATTGGAAAAAATAGGCAGTTAATTTTCAAACTGCCATCTTTTATCTCTGAAGAAACACAAGAGACAGAACTGATAACTGTCTTGATAAGTTATCACTCGTGATAACTACATTACAGAGATGCAATACAAAGTCCTTAGAAATTCCAAACTTACAAATCAAATATAATGAATAAGTGAGAAAGCCTCACTTTCCATTTCAATTCTACTCTCCTTATCTGCCTTACTAATATTTAGAAAGTAATTATTGCTCTTGATGATTAGACTTTTTTCCTCTCTTGAAATGACTGATTTTTCTTTTGAAGTCTGCATCGCCCTGAAGGGAAAATCCATTTCTCAGCAGACTTTTTTTCTTTTTGCCTTGAAAGTAAAGGAGATTAGAAAAAACAGAATAAAATGAGAGTGAAAAGAAAAAGGGGGAATGGGAAAAGTGAGAAAGGAAAGAGAGGTCTTTTTTTCCAGTTTGAGAAATGTCTTCAGGAATTCATGAAGAGGAAGAATTGGAAAGTGATGAGCTCATCTCCTATGGTGTAGCATCCTGGGCTGAAATCCAGAGGTTCCTATACAGAGCTGATACACCTGACAGGTTATGGCCAGGGTGACGTTAAAATGAGTTCAGTATTAGCAGACCAGGCCCATCAGCACTTGGTATCTTCATCATACCATATTACATATAAAGTTCTTAGCAGAACTATTAAAGCTGGGATAGTTCTCCAAAGTGAGAACAAATACATTTTCTCCTATTGTCTGACTAGCATGATCAAGTTAACCTGGCACAGACAGAAAGGAATTCACACTGTAATGAGGAAGGGACATGGATGAATCTAGATGGTTGAATACTTGTGTCAATATAAAATTTTGAAATTATGGAACCTTCTCTGTAAGTATTAGAAACTCAAGATTCTCCTATGGCATACTTTATAATAAAGGGGAAAGTAAACAAAAATTAATATAGTATAGGATACACCACAGACAAAATATAGATCTATGTGACTACTTTTCTACAAAACTTCTCCCATTAAAGTGGCATCATAATACATCATTTTACGGGTCCTATAATATACTGAAACTATAAAATTAAAAATCTCTCAGAACCAAGCCCATGCCCAGGAATGTACTTACGACCCACATGCCTCCTCCAAAACCCTGAACTCAGTGCATGTGAGGCTTGGCCTTCTAATTTACATGGATGTCATTTTACGTAATGTAATCACATCATATGCGAGTGCAGTGCCTCTGCACTGCTGCAAAGGAGATGATTGTTTTGTACTGGTCTTTCTAGAAAGCTAACATGAGCACCATTAAGGATGAAATAATCTAGAAACTTCAAAACACTCTTCAGAAAGAGTAGACAAAATATCATACATTTCAAACACATTTCCTTTTTCTCATAAAACACTAAACCCCAAACTCATCAGTAATTATTTCCAGGATAAGAAAAGAAAAAAAATAAAGGAAAAAAGGAGTGAGAGTTCCGAGATGAGAAACTGACCATGGTTCCCAGCTATACTCGCTGACAGCCACGGAAACAGCTACTCAAGCCAGAATATATTTCATGAAAACAACCTGGGGGAGAGCCAGCACTGGAGGAAGCAATTGGCTTATTTCAGAATATGAAGTGCTTCTTCTTGGTAGCAAGCCATGCTGAGTGTCTTTGGGGAGCTGCTATAAAGCAAGTTGAGTAAAAAAGACCAGAAGTAAGACAAAACACCATTTTTGGCCTGTATAATGGATGGTCGTTCAATGCACTTGTGTTTGCAAAGTAGCCTTGTTAGTAGAATCCAAAACAAAATAAAGGTTTTCAGATGCTAAAGGGGCTAAGCATATATTTCTTGGACCCATTGTTAGTGTCTGGTATATCACCACTGACTTTTGTCATTGGCGTCCTCTTTATTTTAAACACACTGTTTCTGATGTTAATAAAATGACTTATTTCTCCCTTGTGCTAGGCCATTTGCATAATGATAAAGAGGGTTCATGGAAGAGAGTCAATCAGATAATTCCCATATGCAAATTAAAGATCTTTCAATTAACATGGCAGGACTTGTGTGAAAACCATGCTAATGTAGCAGAAGATATCCCCAGTGGCAGTTGAGCTCTCTGCCTGTATGCCAAGACATCTCTTTGTCTCACTTCACTTTCCTACTAGTGGCCCCTGCGTGGGCAAGAGAGGGTGATGAAACAGAGCAAAAAGGTTTATTAAAGATCTTTACTAAACTGTTACTGGTGGGGTGGGTAAACACCCCCAGTAAACCTTGTTTCAGGCAAAAGTCAATCTGGTTGATGAAACAACTGTCTTGCCACATCAGGGCAAAATTGTGAGAATTTGATTTCCAGAAATTCCAGAAAGAACCTGATATCCAGAAAGGTCTTTCTATCATCAACCACTTTGCTTAGAGTTCCTCTACTAGAAGTAGACTTCTTTTACCTTTCTTCAGTAATAAGACACACTCCCTCTTCATAAGGCTTTCCTTCCTTCTGAACCCACAAGTGTGGCCCCATAGAACATGAATATTGAGATGAAATACACATTTTATGAAAGTATTATATCTTTCCTGAAACGACAGGAAATGCTAAAGACTGTTTACCAGAGGAGATGGATCCTTGCCTTCTGCTGTGGCACCCTGTTAGCTTTCTAATCACCGAATGACCTTTCAAAAGCAGCTCTTGCACAGGAGAAATGGCATGCCTGTGTCTTCCAGCAAAACAAAACAAACTCTCTTCTGTTTTAGGTGCCAGCCTCTCTTTGTCCCTGAATTAGGACCAAAACCAGGAGTCCACATGTCTGGAAAGTAAGAGTCCTTATGTGAGCACATCAGAACTCCCCCCACCAGGAAGGCATCTGCAGCTCCAGCATTGCTCTGACAGCCTCCCTGAGGAGCAGCAAAACCAGCACAGAGAACCCGCTGACTGCACCAGGTAACCATTCATTGAAATATACATTTATTTGGATGATGAAGGGATGTAACAGTGTCAGGAAAAACAAACAAACAAACAAACAAACAAACAAAACCCTCTATTATTTTAAAGAAGAGAAAAAGATATTTTCTGAATGATATTTTCTGAAAACATATTTTCTTCTAATGTGAGACACTCAAAAGAAATGAATACAATTTTCAGAAACAGGAATAATCTCTTAACAGCTAAGTGAGAGCATGAACTAGTACTGGTGTTGGTATTAGCATGTCAGTTATATTAATCCCATTGTCAAACCACCTGAGCAAATCAAAATAATAGTAATAATAAGGTCTTGGAAAGCTTAAAATGGATTGTGTATGATTCCAGTCAGCCCACTGTGAGGTCTTCTGGTAGTTACTTTTCTTCCTATTACTGAACTAGCAGGGAGCACAACCAAATTCCACTAAGCACAAAACTGGTAACCATGAACAGCTATCCTAAGGCCCATTGCTCTTCTCCCTGGAGCTCATACTGAGATTCTGGTGGGGCAGACCTAAACCATCTTTGTCTCATCTCTGCTTTTACGGCATACCACTTTATCATTCACACCTTAGTAGTCAATACTCAGATGGAGGTATTTTGGTGGGTAAATCCAGTTGAGACACAAGCAAAAGAAACCTGCTAAGTCTGCATGGGAAGTTTTCAGCTCTCACATTGAGCATATAGCCTTTGAAGTGCTTGTGTTCTCATCCACTTATCAGCATCTAAGAATAAAAAATTATAATAACGAAAAGTGGCTGTATGCATTCCTGTGCTTCTGGATCTGACCAGTTTACAGAGCAGTTCAAACTGATCAAAAGTTTTAAATGTTGTATTTGTGGCAACCAATAAAAAGCAGGAGTTCATTCTCAGCAGTCTATTAGCTTTATAATTATTATTAATACGAGTTGCTTTATTATGTGGCCTTAGCAAAGTAAACTCAAGATTTTTCAGCACATTTTGGCTTTAACAAAGCAATTACTTGAGTCAAAATCATTTATTAAATTGAGAAACTCCTAGCAAGAATTATATTTCTGACTTGAAGTCTTTGTTTTTCAAATAGTAATGCATAATAAGTTCTTCAGGACTTAGTAATCAATGTGTCACTCCTGTAAGTAATTATTTTACTTGAAACAACTAATAAGTCTGTGTTCTCATTTGAGGGCACATGTAATTGTAATGTATTGTTAATTCTGCAGTCTTTTGTATAGAATGAATATTCAACCTTACTAATCATGGAAAACTATCAAACTATCTCTAGTGTATGTTCTCTTTAGAAAAAGAATAATAAAGGAGAAAACATACTGAGTATCTTTTAAGTGCCAAACTTCAGAGAGAAATATGAGTTTATTGAAATGCATCCTCTGTGCAGTGTTTATGTGCACACTCATCATGTCCTGTTTTTTTCTTGATGTTTTGAAAGAAAGCTATAGGCCTAGAAGAACGTGGAATCAGACGTGCTTGTTTCTTTATGCTTGTCTTTTTCATTGCATTCACTGTCAGACTAGGAGCACAGCACAAGGCTCTTCTCTGTCTCAGTTTCACTCCCTTTAAAATGATGAAAAATAGATCTATCGTAGGGGCAGAGAATATTGTTGTCATGAGTTATTGTTAAGCACTTTAAAATCAGTAATAGAAGTTCTTAGAGAAGCACAGAGCTTTACTTGTTTGTAAAAGATAATAAATTAAAATGAAATATAATAAGATTTTCCAGCTGCAAGATATGTCTTAGGAGACTTTGATATCACATTAGACCATGAAGGCACATTTTCAATGAATGAAACTATCTCACATGAAACAAAATTATATACAAACACTACACCAAAGCACAAGGCAAGACTTTCATCCTGGAGCTGTTCAAGACTTGACTGAATGTGACTCTGAGCAACCTAACATTAGACCAGCTTTGAAAAGGCAGCTGGTGTAGTTCCTTATTCTAGCACAGTTGTAAGATCCTTCTTGAGCTGGCCAGAATGTTCAGTTCATCAGAGGTCTGAACCTCATATGAATGTGCAACTCCACAGGACATCAGTGAAAGCCTCGATCCAAACAGAGTACTTGGCAGCACATGGTGCAGACAGCCGCACCTCTGCTTCAAGCCAGCTCTGGTCCCAGAGATGATTACACACATTACCTCATGGCTGTGTCTGTGCAAAGAAGTCTTGCCTCACAGCTGGACTTTTTATGTGGGAATTGTCGTGCATTAATGTAGCCAGATGGCCTCTCTACTGCAGCTAGCTCAGGGAGCATGGACAGCTGTCTACACCTGGCCACACACACTGCCTGGATTGTCTTCTCCCATCACATAAAAGCACCATCTATCCCAGGCTCCAAAAGTACAGGTGCCACTGTTGTGTCTCTGTCATCACCTCTTGGAACCCATGTGCTTCTCGCACCATGCTGGGGCTTTAATTAGCTTCTGACAGGAGACAAAACAGTAACTACTCAGTCATAGAAAAGTCTGTGAGCACTCATAATGCATCACAAAACCTAGATGAAACGAGCTCTCCAAGCTGGACACTTGCATTATTGTTCTTATTTTGTCTGTTTGTTTGTCTGAGGTTTAATGCCTATGCTGTTAATTTGAGGGCAATAAATAGCTTTTTGAGAAAACTAATTTGTACACAGCTGCAATTAATCAGTGTGGAGAAGAGTGCAGCGGAGCTGAACACCCTGCTGAAACAGATGGCTGTGCTGCCGCCATGCAGCCCTGCATTCCTGCGAAGGTTAAGCCAAATTGCAGAGCCCTGGGAGTCTGTGCTTGCACACATGCTGGCTCTCCCCACATCAGGCCTGCTAGGGAAAAGCTTGAATGATTTTCACCTGGAACCCTCCTGGGGCTTGCAGCCATTACTTGAGAAGTTTAATAACCACTGGCAGGGAAGAATAAAAAAAAACCAAACAATTCACTGAACTTTTCCAGCCACACAGCTGAATTTAGCAACTAGTCCTCCTCCCAGCTGTCTTTTGCATTCTGCTTGATACTCAAAACCTTCCTGGTATGAAAGTGAGAACAGCAGCTGCTGTGTACAACAAAGCAACCTGAGAAGTCAGCAGTCCTAGCTGCATGTACTAGTTTCCATCTGTATGCAATAACAAGTTAATTTTCCCAAAGAAAGAGAAATTGGGGTGCAAAGAAAAAAATATAATGGTATCTAGTTTCTGGATTGCAAGGCAGCTCCCTGCAAGTCTTCAGGACTGACATAAAGCAGCAGTAAAAGGCGATGTGCTGATTCAATTGGAATTGATAGCTGATGCCAAACAGAACTTCTTTGCAATGAAAAAAATTTCACAGTGGGCCCCTTCAGGGCACACAATGACTTACACAAGGGCTATTTATCAGGTTATTCACCACTTGCCTGAGGTGCACCCAGTGTTATCAGGAAGAGGTTTAGCAATCACTTTAAAATTTTGTGATTTAAGGCAAACATTGGGTGAAATGTGATTATGTTTGAAATTTGAGCTTTTAAATATATGGATGCTCTTCTACATAGTCACTAGAAGATGACTAATATCCTTAAGGTATTACCAACTAAAGTGGATCTTAAATACAAAAGAACAGTGACTGTGCAAATGTCGTATCTATTATGAGTGATTTTTCAAAGGTCAGAATAAAAGGTCCTCCTACATGTGCCATTATATTAAGGATGATAGTCCCAGAAGAGACAACAGACGAAGCAATCTCTGCTTTAATGTTGATTTCAAAGCTGCTTGAATCAATTTTTACGACTTGATTGGGAAACAAAAGGCAACACAGAAGCCAAATCCTGATGGCTTGCTGCAGCCATGGGAATAGGATTTAATTTTGCTCCCCATTTTCCTTTCCTGTACAATGACAAGGGTAGCACTTCAGCTGGAAATTAAAAAGAAGGTAGGCTGAGGAGTTAAAACCTATCAAGCTACTTCAAATAAATCTGAATCTGAAAATTAGTGTTAGTTTTCTTCTACTCGCTTCCTTGCTGACTCCTCAATGGCTTCAATATCTTGGCTATTATCTTACAAAGGAGTGATGAGAAAAAAGGACATTCACAAATGGTTGCTTAAAGATGTTAGCTCTGTAGCAGACACTTGGGGAATTCTAGTCACAGGGCAGAAAGATATCTGCATAGCTCTTTAAGGAGACTGAACTTGTGAACCTCAGAGTAGAAAAGCTTTTATGATTCTGCACAAGTCATGTACGCTTTTCTTATGGCCAGGACCTTGCCTTTCTCAGATGCAAAAGGTAATTACAATGATGATTCCAACAAAATCACAGAGATGTTTTTTCTCTCCTTCACTCAAAGTGCATGTAAATGTATTTAACAGTCTAGTACAGTTGGCAGTTGTTGCAGGCAAGTAGAAGAAGTCACAGTTCCAAGATGAATAATAATAGTGGTGATCAAAACAAAAGCAAGGCCCAGAGATGACTGACACTTCTAAAGGTAGAGAGAGAGATTCAGTTCTGGGCTGTGGGTAATAATGACTGGCACATGCAACATCAGCTGATCAGCCAGGAGTTTAGCAGGAGTTCTCACAACAGTGATAAAAAGACATGATGCTGCAGACCTTATAGAACTAACGCATACTGTATTCTGTTATCTAACATTGCCAAAGACAAAGCTATAGATCAAGTGCAATTTAGTTATTTCAGTCAGAGACAGAAGCCCAAATTTCAGGTTTCTGCTCCTAGCTCTGATATTACACTTTAACTTTATAGTGCTACCACTGCCATTGCATCTGAACACCTTTTGTGATTTATCCTCATAACTGATAATAAAGACTATTAACCTCACTTTCAGGAGGGGAAGCAAGGCACCAAAAGGCTATCTTCCCTAAGATCATATAGGAAATTCATAACAGGAATGAATATACCCAATTCTCCCAAGACTCAGGTTTTGAATTCTCTTCTTTGCTCATATTCACTTGAATGGCCATAACCCCAGCTAACTCTGGATACGACTGTGTTTTTTCCAAGATGAATAAGAAGGCTGAATTTTAAAGCCTTCTGAGTTGCTAGGATGAAAGGCACTACAAAAGGTGCAGTGTACTATAACCATAATTGCCCTCATATCTTGCAATGGTGAAATTCAATGATTACATCATTACATCATATTATTCTTTAGATAAAAATCACTTATTATTTCTACCATATTTGTATTTCCGCAATGCTCAGCTCTGCAACCATCAGGCTCTCCTGTTTATTTGCCAAGCACCATGCCACTGCTACAAATCACAGCAGCATCTTACTGTGGAAGTTTTGGGTGGGTACCAGTGGCCAGACAGCAAACAGTGGCAATAAAATAAATCTCTCTATTTACTGTTATATACAGGTTGTCTTCACTCCTAGTGCATTGACTGGGTTTTTATTTTGACCAAAGATAAAAAGTAAGGAATATACTACTGGGAGTTGTATACCAGTATTACGAAGCCACCTGACCAGTCCTACACAAATCAACACACACTGATCAGAATGACAATGAGAAAGGAAGGTAAGGCATAAAAGATACAAAAAAAAATTACAGCCTAACAGTGGCCAAACAGGTTTCTCACTGTCCACAACAGCTCAGTTGATGCAGAGTTTAACACTGAACCTGAGATGCTCCACTTTTCTGTGACAGTAGTTCTCTCAAGAGAACTACAAGAAAAAGATCCCTCAGGCTAAGCTGGCAGGAGAAGTGCTAACATCTATCTGAGATGCACTTTTACAATAATAGAAGAAGAGTGCTGCTACCAGCTTTTTAAACAGTTATGGGGAGCTAGCAAGTATCAGCCCAGCAGAACAAATTGCCTCATTAAGAGCTCTTTCCAGTAAAGCAATCATCACCCTCTGCCTACAATTTACATGAGCTCTTCCTATCTACATCAGAGCTGAAAAGGAAATGGTGTGAAAAGGAAAAGCACTGATATGAAATAAAAATTGCACAGAAGTCCTAAATCATATTCAAGTGCTTGCTGTTAGATCTATTCATGAGACCCCACTGCCCCTCTGGTACAAAGTCCCCTTTATAAGGTTTATAATCTTTCTGCATTCCCCTATAAAAGACAAAGATTGAGATTTTCTGGAGGTGATCCTTCTGCCTTCACTTTCAAGTGATAGAAAGCTTTTTCGGGGCTATGCTAATGTGACCTGACTACACTTGTGTGTGCTCATGGGAAGCTGTGTCTACTATGTATGCTAAGTGTGAGCGTGGGCTCATATGTTTCTCAGTGCCTACAGCTTGCATAATGAGATCACTGCTTGTGGGAAAGAGTTTGCTGTACCTGAGAGCATTGATGGGTGTGGGTGAGGAAGATGACATATAGGAGGATGTAGTACACAGACATGAGCACGTGTGGATCTGAAAGATATGTACAGCAGACAGAATGATATGACTGTGAACTTTTGGAGGACCGGTGTCTACTCCCTGGGCAAACTGTATGTGGTCATTTCAAGAGCATTGTAAAGTAACGCGTGACTATGTACACTTCCACGAATTTACTGAGGACCTCTAACCATGGGTTAACCTTTGCCCGCTTCCCAAATATACCATTAGCGCTGGCCAGTATGGGAGAGATGGATGCATTATACAATAAGTTTTGGTTATGCAACCTAATAGACCACTCCTCTCTTCCCTTCTTGGCCTTTTTGCTCATCCACGTCAGGCTGCTCAATACCTGTGCCTGCAATATGCTTGCCTGTTTTTCCCATTGCGTACACAGAATATGCAAGAAGTGTGTACTTCTTTGGGACAGTAAATTATGGAAAACTTTCCCAATATCACCAAAGCTCTTCTCTCCACAGGAACCAGGCAGGAGGCTGATATGAGCTAGACTAGATGCCTCTAGCTATTTCGCCTCAGATTAAAAATTAAACCTTCAGAGGCATGGACATGAATTGACTTACATTTCAAGTGATTTTAATACTGTGTCCCTCCTGCTCTTGAAAGGAAGGGTGACCCTTGCACTTTGCTTGCCCTTCCTTCTGTAGTTCCAACTTCTACTTGATCCTTGCAAACAGAAGCATGTATAATGTCTCCCTTCTGTGATCAGCAGTCTGTGGGGCAAATTCATAAGCAATTCCTATCAGTGCCTGTGCAACAGAAATTCACCTGGTATTTACAAACCAGAGAAGAGAAAAAGAGACTGGAGTGGAAAGGAACCCTTTTCAGCAGGGAGCTTAGCACAGCAAGGAAATAAAAAGATAATAAACCTGCCATAGGCTTTTTCTTTATGGAGCAGAGGCACAGTTATTAGGTACCCGCAAAGAAGGCATGCTGGATATATGACTCCTAATACATCATCTATAATATACCACTGTGTAGAAGGCATACAACTTTTCAAACAGTTGTCAGAAGCAGAAATAAATACAAAGTCTTACTGGGAAAAAATGACTGAAAGGATTACAAGTCAGCATTTGGGTAGTGGAGGTAAGAGTCAGACAGCTATCTCTGAGAGCGTATTTTCATACTTGCAACTTGTCAGAAACAGGAAAATTATTAAGCTTTTATTATTATTTTTCTTTTAATAACTTAGATGACTTTTTTACTGCTCATAAAATGTGACAGATCGATAGTGCTCACTAGAAAGAAAAAGCCACAAAGTTCTGCCAAATATATCTTCATCCACAACTGTGTCACCATCTTTACTTCAGACTAGGGTCACACCACCCCTTTGAAACTCTTGATTTGACTCACAGCTTCCTATTCTCAGTTATCCCAGACCCCATAAACCGCCAATATCCCAGGCCCCACATAAACTGACAATTGTCCTCACTGCTAGTGTGCAACTTCCTACCTCTTCCTCTCTTCAATACTGTCCTGCTGTGCCAATAAAGTACAGTAGTCTACACCCGTATTTCTCTTCAACGCTTTAGGTCTGAGTTCAACTGCATACTCTATCACGCTCTGTAGCACCCCATCTTATCCCAGTACTGATCCTGTAAAAATGATCTGCTAATGTAATTTGTCAGTTGCAATATTTATACTTTTTCATTCTCAAACAGATATAGTTTACGCTTAACCAAAAACTAAGTTCACTGTAATGTCCCGTATTGACCCAAGTGTACTGCAAGATAGAAATGGAATGCTTATGAATCATAAGTAATGCATAAAGAAAAATAGAAATCAGGGGTGGACAAGCTTAAAAATATCTGAGAGACCAGACAGAAGGTGAACAGGGCAATCTGAGACACACTGGCTGTGGCAGTGTGTCTGAATTGAGAACATCTCTAACAATTTATCTACAATCTGACAGTTTTCTTTGGGAAAATGTGTCAGCCTAGTGACTGCCTAGGTAGAAGGTCATGATCCAACTTGATCCTATAGAACTGTAGAAAATTTTAGGTTTGAGGGGACCTCAGAGGGTCTCTACTCCAACTCTTTGCTCAAAGCATGGCCAGCTTCAAAGCTAAAGCTTTGAATCACGGGATCACATCCAGTTAAATTTCAAAAATTTCCATCTGTCGAGATTCCATAACTCTTTTGGGTACTTGCTCCACTATGAAACCACTTTCATCCTTAGATTTTTTTCTTATATCACTGGGATTTCTCTTTATGCATCTTGTGTGCGTTGCCTTTTGTCCTTTCACCTGCGTATTTTGCAATTTTTGGATCTGTCTCTAAAAACTCCTGTAAGTAGTAGAAGCCTACAATCAGATCCCTTCTTCTCTTTAGGCAGAACAAAACTGGTTCCTTCATTTCTTTCCTTGTACGTCACATTTTTCAACTCTGTCTTAGCGGCCTCCACTAGTCTCCTTATAGTCTGTATACATCCTTTGGAAGAAGCCAAAAACCGGACACAGCACTCCAGGCACAGCCTGTTAGGATTAGTCCTGAGAGGACTAATCACCTTCTTCAGCCTGCCAGAAATGTCCTCAGGGCTGCAGTCCACTGTGCAGTTAGCCTTCATCCCTTCAAGTGCACACTGCTGACTCATACACAACAAAACATTTTCCACCAGGATTTCCAGGTCACTTGCTTCAGAGCTGCTCCCTACCCAGGCAGTCCCTAGCCCATATTGGTGAGAGGTTATTAAGTTCTAGGCTCTGGACTTTCAATTTGTCTTTTCTGAACTTGTTTAAGCTCCTGTGGCCCATTCCTCCAGCCTGCTGAGGTCCTTTGCCCCTATCCTCCAGCACATTGATCACTCCCTGCTAGTTGGCATCATCCGTGAATTTTACGAGAATGTATTCCATCCCACATTCAAGCTGACTAAGAAATTAAACAGTACCAACCCCAGTATCAACACTGAAAAATACCTCTTATAACCTGAGACTCATCAGACTCTGAATGATCAACTAATACTCTTGAGCCGAATAGTCCAGACAATTTTTCACTCACTTTGTTGTCCACCTATTAACTTCATATCTCTCCATTTTGTGACAAAGATGTCATGTATATTGTGTTAAAAGCCCTGCTACACACTTCCAGAAGACTCTTCAGCAGTAGTACTTCAGTTTTTTGAGGTGCTCTATTCCACTTGGAGCTGTGCCATAGTGGAACAAAGACTGCAGGTTTCACTGCAGCATTAGTACCAGCAGGGCCATCACTTGCAGTGGTTACTGCACTGTTAGGTATGGAAGAAAAAGGAAAGTGGATCCTCAACACTGCTTCTTGTTCGCAGCATAGTTTGTGCAATTTATCATGTACAAGCCTTGGATGAAAACCATAACCAAGACTCTCCTTTCAACAGTGGAAGGTTCTAATCCTTGAGCTACACAATCACTGTAGTATATCCTGGTGCAATAAAGCTAAAACTTATGTTGCATACTGGCTTGACTCCCTTCAGATGATGGAAGAAAACAGTTCCTCCATCGCACAGTCTTACCGATGTGACTGTTGGCCTACTGCCACAGCATCCCAGACTTAGGCAGGGAGGAAGAAGTAGCAACATATGCAGGTTAGTTTTGGACACAAAGATGATGGCGATGGTCATCTTAGGAATGTTCAGGTAAGAAACAGATGATGTTTGTTATGTTGTTACAAATGCTGAGTGGGAGATGTTTTCTACTGTAAATTTGTGTATTAATACTTTGAGCTAAGTAACAGTCAAAGTAAGAACAAAAAAGAAAAAAATACTCTGCTAAAATGCCTTTGCTATTGTTCTTTATAACATTCAAATGTTATCATTAATAAAAGTCATACATAATAAACATAAGTAATATCTAACAACCGTTGCTTATGCCATCATCACACCATTAGATCATGCTGTCTCTATGCTAACTAAGAAGAATTGATTCTGAAATTAGAATCTTGAAGACCTTTTCTATTCTTTGTCCTCCAGTCTGCCATTTGATATACGACAATTCACACAGGAACTACTTCAAGAGCGCAGCACATCCTAGCCCAAATTTCTTTATAGGCAGCCTCATTTCAGGCCTTGGTCTGAAAGAGAAAATACCGTAATTTACAATGATGGATGATCTCAACAGCAAAATTCTGTCTGACCTGCTGCTAAAAGCAAGAAGCATATTACTGACTTGAGATAAGTTGGTTAGGATCAAATATCAAAAAAACCCAGAGCCTTCAAACGAAACTCAACTTGCATGTGAATTTGAAGTTTTTTTCTGAAATTTAGAAAAAAACTTCTTTATTTTCCTTACACATTGAGCAGTGTGTATCAGAGCTCCAGCTGAAATGACAAGTACAGTACCACCAGCAAGATAAAACTGCTGACGATCAACCACAATTGTCAACATTTGTTCACCTTCCCTGACCTACCTATCTTTCATTCCCGCCCCCTTTCTGATTTCCTCCTCTGATTTTTCCATCCTGGCCTCACATTTTCCTCCTCCTCCCCAAAACCTTCCTCACTATTTCAATAATACTAGTACATAATACAATAACTCTCTTATATTATAACAACATGTTATGAAAAAATACAAGTAACTTCCTATGCCCTAAAAAGTAAGCAAGAAACTCATTGAATTGAATATTGAAAAGGAGATAAAGGATAACAAGAAAGGTTTTTTTTAAGTATGTCAAAAGTAAAAGGAAGACTAGGGAAAATGTGGGTCTGATACTAAATGAGGTGGGTGTCCTGGTGACAGGGGATGCTGAGAAGGTGGGGATACTGAATGCCTTCTTTGCTTCGGTCTTTACTACAAAGACTCCCCCTTGGGAATCCTGGACTCTGGAGGTATGAGAGAGATTCTGGGGAATGGAAGGCCTCCTTTTGGTCGAGGAGAAGAACATCTAGGCAAAATGAACACACACAAATCCATGGGCCCCGATGGGATGCATCCACGTGTGCTGAGGGAGCTGGCAGAGGTGATTGCTGAACTGCTCTCTATCATCTCTGAAAGGTCTTGGGGAATGAAAGAGGTATTTGAAGACTGGAGGATAGCAAATGTCACTCCCGTCTTCAAAAAGGGCAAGAAAGAGGATCTGGGCAACTACAGGCCAGTCAGCCTCAGCTCTGTCCTTGGAAAGGTTATGGAACAGCTTGTTCTGGACGCTGTCTCCAAGCAATTGGAAGAGAAAAAGGTTATCAGGAGTAGACAGCATGGATTCACCAAGGGGAAATTGTGCTCGACCAACCTGGTAGCTTTCTATGATGTCATCACTGGCTGGGTAGATGGGGGAAGAGCATTGGATGCTGTCCACCTTGACTTCAGCAAGGCATTTGACACTGTCTCCTACAACGTACTTACGATGAAACTTAGAAAGTGTGAGACAGATGAGTAGACAGTGAGGTAGGTTGAGAACTGGTTGTTATCTGTGGCAAAAAATCTTGTTGGAGGCCTGTACTTAGCAGTGCTCTTCAGGGGTCAGCGCTGGGACTGGTCTTATTCAACATCTTCATCAATGACCTGGACGAAGGGATAGTGTCCACCCTCTGCAAGTTTGCTGACAATACGAAGTTGGGAGCAGTGGCTGACACACCAGAAGGCTGTGCTGCCATTCAGCGAGATCTGGACAGGCTGGAGAGCTGTGCAGAGAGGAACCAGATGAGGTCTAACAAAAGCAAGTGTAGAGTCTCGCACCTGGGGAGAAATAACTGTAGACATCAGTACAGGTTGGGGGATGACTCGCGGAAGAGGAGCTCTGCAGAGAAGGACCTGAGTGTCCTGGTGGACAACAGGTTGGCCATGAGGCAGCAGTGTGCCCTGGTGGCCACAAAGGCCAATGATATCCTGGAGTGCATTAAAAAAAGTGTGGCCATCATGTCAAGGGAGGTGATCCTCCCCCTCTACTCTGCCCTGGTCAGGCCTCACCTGGAGTTGTGTACCCAGTTCTAGTCTCACCAGCAAAAAAAGGATAGGGATCTCCTTGACAGAATCCAGTGGAGGGCCACAAAGATGATAAAGGGCCTGGAGCACCTCCCTTCTAAGGAAAGGCTGAGTGACCTGGGTCTGTTCAGCCTGGAGAAGACTGAGAGGAGATCTTATCAATGTCTTTAAATATCTAAAGTGCAGTAGGCCAGCACGAGGCCAGACTCTTTTCAGTGGTGTGCAGTGATAGGACAAGGGGAAATGGCTACCACTGGAGTGTAGGAAGTTCCACACCAACACGCATAAGAACTTCTTCATGGTGAGGGTGACGGAGCACTGGAACAGGCTGCCCAGGGAGGTTGTGGAGGCCCCATTCTCTGGAGATACTCAAGACCTGTCTGGATGCCTACCTGTGTGACCTGCTGTAGGGAAGCTTCTTTGGCAGGGAGTTGGACTCGATAATCTCTAGAGATCCCTTCCAACTCCTACGATTCTGTGATTCATTTCTGACCCGAAGCATGGCAACTGGTAATACTCAGATACAATTTTCAAAAAACGAAAATGAAGTAGTAAAGACTCAAATAATGCCAAAATCACAAATTGCATTAGTTTCTGACTGGCTTATAACCAAAAGTACAAAACGTATTCAGTCTTAGAATGCATCAGTTCTTTCCTAACTATGGAAAATTACACAAATAAGATGTAAAGCGAAACAATTTTTTTTTACACCAGCTCTTCCCCATCCCATTGTGCTGCTTGGAAGCTGTCAGCCTGTTACTTTGACCAAAGATCTTTTTTCCATTTATTTCTTCAGAAAGAAATACTTAGAAATGTATAAATCTGCAGCTTAGCTTTCTGGAAAAGGCTGAGGCACTGAAGCATGATTTGTCCTCTCAATAAGGGTGAGTGACATCTTCACATAATTAAGTCCTTCATTCACTCTGCAGCTAAGCTTTATTCACCACATTTTTTTAATGTAACATAAACAAGTTTTATGGGTCGTTACTCAGACAGGTGTGCTGCACACTGAGTCTCTTAGATTTGTAGGCCAGATAAATGGAAACTGGTATGGCAAAATTACTTGGCGGCAAACATTTAGGGAATGCTGTGAAATGTTTAATGACACACAGGTAAGTTTCACATTTTATTTTTATAAAATTCTTTTGAAGTTGAATGTTATTCTTATTTACTCCTCTCCCCTTTCTTACCTTTTATACTCTACTGAAAACAGCATCTTCCAATTATCAAGTAGGGATGAAATAACTCATTGCTTTCCTAACATCATAAACTAAATGCTGAAGAAACAAAACTTTCACTTCCCACGGAATTTAAAATCTTGTTAATTTGAACCCTTCACAACGCAATCTGCTGTCCATATCCGATGTGTAATGCTTAAGGGAAGATGCTCCTCTCAGTACAGTGATGGCTGCACTGTTTCCTTTTTAATGTATAATCATATCCTAAAACATTATTAGTTGGACTAACGCTAACTTCTAAGAGTCAAAATGAATATGCTGCTGCAACTGCATTAAAACAGCCTGAGAATTTATTCTCCTTTAGCTTCTAGATAGTGCCAAAAATGTCTCCTGATGCATAATTTCCAGAGAGTTCTATTCAAAATAAAAGCAGTTTCACTTAATTACCTTCATTGATGGCTTTGATTAGGGTATTTTGTACTGCAGTAACAGTACTGACATAGTCAATCACTGTATCTCCACCAGGGCTGGTAATTTCTTTTACCATGCAAACTATTTTACACGATCATAACTATACCTTCAGCATCCTGTATGATATGTCCTCTTTCTACAGTGAAAGTGGACAGAGATTTGAGCACCTAGGTACTAACTTGTCTGTACAAAAATTTACCAGATGAAAACAAATACATAAATGATTAATTCCATGGGGTACCTGAAAATGAATAGTCGTATCATACTATTCCATGGACTGCAGTTAATGCATCATGTTCTTGGACAACAAAGAATATTTCAACATTTATAGAGAAGTCTAAATTCTTTATTGGATAAGTACCTATAGAAGTCTGAACTGGATATGCAACTCCTTCTTTTGTTGGTCTTCTTTTTTTCCCTTGGTCCGCATGAAAATGAGGATTAACAAATGCAACTTCAAGTATTAAGCAGATTTGCGCCTGCTAAAATCTGAACCACGAGCCAACTCCTGTTCTGAAGTGTTGTGCTCTATTTCTGCACATTACTATACAGCTTCTGCACACTGCAGAAGATCGCTGCATATGAGAATTGAGGGAAATTAAGCCTGAAGAGACTAGAAAGACAAATATATAAACCTGTTAGGGATCTTTGAGTGAAAATGCTGAGTAAATACCAGGTTTTATTGCTACTAATCTGTAATCCTTGCACAATCATACTTTACACTGATAATTTACATTTAGCACTCTTTCATTCGTAAGGATTGTAGAAAAATTAAACAAACAAATGAGAAAACCAAAGTAGAAACACAAAAACGTTTTAAGCAAGGTTAGCTTCCAATTGTACCCACTGGAGAAGGAATAAAAACAGCCACATGCCTACCATTCTTTTGTTAAATACTTCTCAGTGGCTGTTGCATCTTAACAGATACTTCCACAAACACAGATTATAGATTTTTTTCTAGCCCATAGAAATTTGGAGCAGACGAAATTCAGTGTTTTGACTTACCTGAAAGACCTGGTTTCCCCGCAGAACTATAAAGAACAGACAACTTCCACTCAGAACTGTTTCTGAAGAGTACTGCAACTGACAGATTTAAAGGCTAAAAAGGACCAAAGAAACCCATCCAGTTTTGAAAACTTTTCCCACTCCAAAATCTGAATGTAGTCCTTCCGCACCAAAAAGAAAACCCTAGCTCATCTAACAAGAAAACCTTGTACTTCACTACCCAGGCAGAAGTGCACTACCACTGCACTACTGTGCAATGCTGAGTGTAACTATTTACATATTACAGCTTGAACAGAGGAGAAAATATGTGATCAATTTAGACATATTGCACAATTAAGTATACAGAATTAAACACAACTATGGTAAATTATGCCAAGCATGACTAGAGATACTCACAGGGGAAAAAAAATCAATTAGCAGCAGAAGAAAATTTCTTCTAAAATTCAGAACAATTTCTATTAATGTTATCCAGGAGCAGAAATATTATAGAGAATTTGGATGTCCACAGTTTACTATTTAAAAACTAACACAAGAATAATTCCATACCAGTTTCATATACTTGTGCATACCAGGAGGAGAATTAAGCTACTGTGAAATACAAGAGTGGAAGAGCACATACAAAGTGAACTGTGTATTAGAACAGCATGTATGAGGGCTGCTACGGAAGTAATGCCTCCTATTTTATTCTGGTGGCCCATGACATCAGATGTTGGTGGTATGGCAGTAGAAGTTGAACATTCCCACCAATATTCTGTTCCATTTTGTTGCTGTACAATAGATGGAAGCAGAGGGGCAGTCTGACATGGAAGTGCAGATGAAGCAAAGGCAAGGCACTGAATTCCTCTGTGAGGAAAAAATGGCACCCACTGACATTCATCGATACTTGCTGAACATTCCTGGAGACCAAACAGTGGATGTGAGCACAGTGAGGTGGTGGTGGTGCATTTCAGCAGTGGCAACAGTGACAGTGGATCACCTCCGCTGATGCAGATTTTTACGAGTGCAGCATGCAAGCTCTTGTTCATTGCTGGTGAAAATGCACAGCTACTAGTGATACTGATGTTGAAAAATGGTGTTTTGTAGCTAAGAACTTGCTCCATCAAATGAAGTGATTGTGCACTTTGTTGTAGTTTCCATGGAAATAAATAGGAGGCATTACTTTCAGAGCAACCTAAGTACTTTCAAATGAAAAGGTGCCTATTCATATAGACTGGTAACTTGGCTTTCATAAAAGCAAATGTGTGTAGTTAAGCAACATATCTTTCTATAAACCTATAGAAAAATGTCGTACATAGGAGTTTAAGTAGCTTTGAAAGACAAAGCTATTTTTCATTTATTTTGTTACTGAGAAACTGATTATAGCATTACTAATTGTTAGTGGGAGCTTTTGTAACAGTCAGGTATGCAGTCCTATATGCGGAATGTAGCAAAATTGCATAGCCTAGTGCTTGGAAAAAAATACTTGAACTCTGAGTGAGTAAATTTGGATACGGGAAACAATAAAAACATGTGGTGCTGCAAACTACATTGGCTAATTTTCCCTGTTTCTCAACCAATATAAAATAATCTGCATGGAGCTCTGGGCTGCCATGTTTAAACAGCTCCTAACACCCATGCAAGCTTGTTCAACACTAACATCCCTGCCTCTGTCTGGGACTGCATCATTCAGTGCAGGCTTCCCCAATTAAAGGAGCAGAGGCCAAAAGGTTGTTTATTACACTTGGTTTTAATAGCAGTCAGTAACAGCCCAGAGTTAATGTTTTGTAATGTAACAGAACTGGGTTTGAAGAGGGATGTGAAAGAAGAGAGCCTGCTTTGTGCTCTGTTGACCTGAGTGTGTAGTGCCTGGATTACAGCAGCTCTGAACCGTACACGAAATAAACAGAAAATGAAGTCATGGGAGCAAAAGACAATAAAGCCACAATACCTCTTGGAGGTAGTCCCACTTAGGACAAGCTCCTGTACAAAAGCTAAGGATGAAAGTTGTATAGTGTAGATACTAGCAAGAAGGCCAAGATGAAATCATTTTCAGGAAACATGAAAAATGAAAGATAATAGCTGCATCACATCTGCAACATGAAGCTTTAATTAACATTTCACAAGCCCTGGCACACTTGAAATGTCAGTTTCTTTTCATTATGGGAAATCTGTGGCGTTTTGAGCCACAGATATGGACATGACACAAAAAAGGGGCTATGATCAGGACGTTGTTGAAACAAAATTAAGCTGCCTTTCCTTGTGGCCATGTGAGTCATGACAAAAATAGAAGCAGTTTTTACTGTTGGTTTGGGTCGCACTAGGGACAGCTATTGCCACTGGCATGAATAACTGGCTAGCTTCTAGCATTGCTGTAGTGGTTTGGCTGGCACAGATCACCACTTTCCTCTCTGCAACAGCTTTATAAAAACATCACTGTTTGAAATTTTCCAGTTAGTTCAATTTCTTAACCAACTGCTTTCTTTAGAAATAAATACCGTAAGTGTTTTGGGGAACTAAGGCACCTTATGACTCTTTCATACAAAAACTCAATCTCAGACACTAGAATTGGAAGGGATGTATTTTAACTTTTTTATCCTATTAGCTAACCCAATCCTGTCTGCTTCACAGCCTGTACCAGATAGTCCTGTACAATATGTTCAGCAGTACTCTGCACAATCTGGATTTAAATTTGCTAAGCAACAATGCTTTCAGCTCTTTTCTGCAGGGACTATTCAGTAGTTTATGAAGTTTTGGTCTTATGGAACTGCTTCTGCTTTCAGCCTAGACTCATTTAATCTTGATTTCAGTCCAATACCCCTATTTATATGTCCTCAATATCACTGAGTATCAATATCATTGAGTATCATTGATACTCAATGATCAGTATAATTTAGCAAACAATGCACATTTGTCATTTGCATAATTTCTCATCAGCTTGGATCATGTTTAAACTTTTACTTTTTTTCTTTTCAGGCATCTGAAGTAGCATGCAGCAGCATTACAAGAGACAACTGCATTCAAAGTTTGAAACTCTTCCTTTGGTCCTGACAAGCTCTACATATACCCTTATCAGTAGGATGATCTATAAGTCTGTAAGTATGGTATCTCAGCTCACATGGCCTAGGAAAAGCCTTGTGTTTCTGGCATCATCTACAGCAGCAGCAGTCTACTTGATGAAGCATTCCTATTTCCTTTGCAGATAACACTAACTGGAGGCTCTAATTCAGCTACTGCTGCACTCCTCTAGAAGGAGTAGAAATAAATAGTACTATGGCTCCCTAATTGTTACACTTCTTGATTTTTTGTCTGTACAACTCTTTCCTAACACACCACTCTCTCTGCACTCTCTCATCACTGTTCACTTTAGTGGCTTGTGGCTTAGTGAAGGTGCCTCACAAGTTAAGATTCAAGCAGCTCTGTGTGGTCACTGCAACAGACACTTCGGATGGCTAAATATCCTGTTCCTCTGGTAGTGTTATAAAGGCATGTTGAGATTTCTTCATGCAAATTTGTTTCAGATTTTCCAACACACAAGGTACTCACAAAGACCTCTACCTATCTTTACCGGAACTGCGAAGACCGTTGCACTCAGTGGTAGAGCTGCAGGAGTTCACACTTCATTGCAAGAGGTTTTGTGATCTGCAAGCTCAGGACATCATAATTTCTGAGCTCTCTTATCACTTTCAGGATAAAAAAAAAAAAAAGTAGAATTTGTTTTAAAAGGTATAACAGGAAACAACATAGCAGCAAATATCATCTTCACAGCATCAGAAGCAGCTGCACATTTGTACCAGTTTGTGTATACATTACACACTCAAGTATCAGTCCAGAAAGTAGAAATGGATTTCAGAGCATTAAATGTTGTAGACGTTTGATATGCTGAAGCCCTGCTACTTTAACTGTCTGCAAGACAAGGACTGTTAAATAAATGATTCAGAGAAAACACGTAGTAGAAGACTGCAATGAAGCTTCAGCTCTATTTACAGCTTTCAGACTAATTACAACTACTTTATTTCTATCTGATGCTTTTATCTTTTCATTCTTTGTGTAGGAATATTAGAACTTGTATTTACATGCAATCCAATCTAATTTTGTATGCCTGTGTGTATATATGTGTAAATAGGGAAGGAGCATGAAAAATCATGCATTTTGAGTGTATGTAAGGATAAGGTCCTCCAGAGCCAATGAATGAACAGTTTATACATCTGTGTGAGCAAAAGTAACTGTTGAGTAGAAGAGGGGATGTATGTGGGTAAGGTGCGAAGACAAATGATGGACAGGCATGTAAGTTCAAGTATAAATTAAACAGAGCTTTACCATTTGAATTAAAACCCTAGGTGGGCAGAAGCTTAGAAAGGCCATGGAATTATGTTCTTTTTTTGTGGAAATTCTTTTTCAAAACAGTCTCTTCAGTTTTGAACAGCAGATAGGGGCATTCTTTTAATATTCTTGCTCTTCCACAAAATATGTTCTGAAAATGATAATTATCTGTAAACTCAGCAACTTTGCCAACTAGAAAAACAGCTTTCAGCCCCACAGCCCATTTGGAGTGATAAAGAATTGCTGTGGTCTTGTGCTGGAAAGGACTGACTATTATCACACTCAGTGATGGCTTTAACTTTACATTTCCTCAGCTCTGCCTGAAGGAAGACTTATATCCCTGATAACCAAAGAACATTACTGAAGCTAGTTTCCCAAAGACTTTAATGATAACTACGTTATTTCTCCTTAAGAAAACTAAGTTGTGCAGCTAGTTATGTTCAGTGTGCTTAAAATTGGGAGACTTCGTACTATTGGGTGTTGAATAGCAAGCTGGTTTGATTTTTTATGCATCAGTACATTGGATTATTCCATGGAAGGATTCTGCAGCACACTTTGAAGGTAAAAGTGAAGCATACTTTGTAAGCGATTTTTAAAAGAGTTTGTGTTTTTTTCTATTCTTTTATGTTTGTCAACAATAGAAATGGCATCTGGATTTAATTACTCATCTGCTGTGTATTTCACTGTTTGATCACATTAGTGATTTCATTACAGGAAAAACTTTAATTCTACCACAGACTGCAACTCCTCATCTTTACTGCCCATTTTATAGCTGATCTTACTGCTATGTCTAAGATTAGCAAAGTAGACTTGGGAACTGCTGAGTCCTCCTAGGCTCAAAACTTTCTTAAAATGGTTTCTTCAAATTGAAGGTGATGAATTATATTATTACTTACAATAAATTCTTGTATTCTAAGGGATAATGGGACAGATTCTTTTCCCAGTTGTTTCAGTAAAATGGCAATTGTACTCTGCTGTAATACCATTAATGTTAGATGTACTACATTTAGCAATCTCTCAATGCTAACAAAGGTCCTCTGACTTGACAAGTTTGCATTCTAAGCAGCAGATGTTTCTACCTGAAGAAGTAAGCCAAAATCAATCCTTTAATCTGAACTTGCAGTATGCTTTATACATTTTCATGCACCAAGTTTATTGCCATCCTTAAGAAGACAGCAATTACTCAACCTGATCAGATGAGTGATTCACCTATCTACACCAGTACCGTGTACTCCCCAGAGTGAAGAGAAGCTGCTGTCTCCAGAAGAAGGCTACACCTGCCATTTTATGCAGCATCATGGACCACGGTCACTGAATGTCTGTAATTCTACAGCATCTGTCTGTTAATACCTTAAGACAAATTCAAATCTTTTTTAAGGAATCCTAGAAAACATTATGGAGGATTTTCTCATTAGTATATGCTTTTTAAATCCTCTTTTGAGCACTGATAAATTCTTCAGTTTAGGCTCTTTCTGTAATTAGTTTTACAGGTTAATTATCTTTTGAATACAACACATTTTCTTCAAACATCTTCAGATGTATCACCTTTCAAATCCATTGAAATCCTGCTGTTCTTGCGTTTTCAGAAAGGACAAGTAAAAAGGTTCAGTATTTCCTTCCCACATTATTCGGGAATTTTTACCATGCCTTTCCTCCTTTTTCTGTAACAGTCACAAACTTCAGTATTTCCTCTTGTATGCCTTGTCAACATTAGCAGCCATTTTTTGAACTTGCTTTAGTTAAGCTATTTCATGATACTATGTGCTGAAATGAATGCCACATCCTTAGTGAGGATGTACAACTATTTTATATAATGCCATGATCCATAGAATTTTCTAGCCCATTATTTCTATATCACAGCGTCGTATTTGCTGGTTTGACTTCTGCTGTGCAATGAGCAGATGTTTTTGCTGAGCTTCTGGCAATGTCCCCCAGTTTTTTTTTCTCCCTGAATGGTTTCAGTTAATTTAGAATCCAATAATGTGTATGAACAATTTAAATTATTCCCTGTAATGAGTATTACTTCGTATTTGTCAACAATGGATTGCATATGATGTTTTGCCTCTGTTCTTCAGGTGCCTCTGAAATTCCTCATGGTCTTCTCTAATGCTGACACGCATAAATAATTTTGTATTATCTGCAAATCTTACAACTTCACTGCCTACTCCCTTTTTCACATCACTGATTAAATAACAGTGGTCCTCAAAGAGAAATTTGAGGCATCCTTCCATTAACCTTTTGCCATTTTTCTATTAACCTGAAAATCGAGCAGTTATTTCTCTTTTCAATCTTCTGTCCTTTGCCATTTTCAAATCAATGACAGACGTTTACCTCCTATTCTCTGACAGCTTTGTTTCCTTGCCACCTCTTACTATGAATTTTTTAAAGACTAAGTAAGTCCCATTCATTTGTTTCACTATAGCCATTGTGTGGATGGCACAGAATAAATAGCAGCAGATTGAACAAGCACACAGCTAACCCTGGCTTCTCTCTCTCATAGTATATTAACTTAGGTGCTGTTTTTTACATCTTTTTTTTTTTAATTACCATTTCAAATAACCTTCCTAAAATCAGTATCACTGAGCTTTATAAAACTTTATCAAAATCCTGTACTTGGTTTCTGCTTCTGTGCTACAGCAGTTTTGATGGGTGCTTTTTTTTGGTGGTGGTGGGGTGGTTGTTCAAGCACTTGCGCCTCCAACTCTATCAGAAACATTTTCTTGTTAATACAAGCACCCCTCCCTTTTAATATTCTGACCTTTGTCTTCCTGAAAAGAGCAGGTCTGGAGCATGCATCCTCTACCATAGCTAGAAGAGATTCCAAGAAATTACGCAGATAAGAAGGTACATCACAGGATACACACAAGTCAAAAAGTTATGCAAATGGGGAACAATAAACTGTAATGTATGAAGAGAGCTACAGTTCATACCACAAATGCAAACCAGAGTTGTACTACTGTTCCCTATTCAATGTAATTGGCATTAGTAAAACTTTCTCTTGAGCACTGTTTCCACACTACAGAGCCTGTTAAGACACAGGACAAACAGCTGAAGACTGTCAAGGAAACAGCAAAGAATCACAGAAATACTAGGTTGGAAAGGACCTACAAGATCATCTAGTCCAACCGTCCCCCTATCATCATCGCTACCCACTAAGCTACTAAATCAGATCTCATAGCACCTCATCCAGATGCTTCTTGAACAGCACCAGGGACGGTGACTCCACCACCTCCCTAGGCAGGCCATTCCAGTGCCTGACCACTCTTTCAGAGAAAAAGTTTTTCCTTATATCTAATCTAAATTCTCCCTGGCGCAACTTGTGGCCATTCCCTCTCATCCTGTCAGTAGTTATCTGGGAGAAGAGGCTGACCCCCCCCTCACCACAACCTCCCTTCAGGAAGCTGTAGAGTGCAATGAGGTCTCCCCTGAGCCTCCTCTTCTCCAGACTAAACAATCCCAGCTCCCTCAGCCGCTCCTCATAAGACTTGTGCTCTAGACCCCTCACCAGTTTTGTTGCCCTTCTCTGGACATGTTCAAGGGTCTCAATGTCTTTCTTGTAGTGAGGGGCCCAAAACTGAACACAGTACTCGAGGTGTGGCCTCACCAGAGCTGAGTACAGGGGGATGATCACCTCCCTGCTCCTGCTGG
>WBMW01002608.1:343573-367386 GCA_013396635.1 Penelope pileata
GAGGTCAGGCTGACAGGCCTGTAGTTCCCTGGATCTTCCTTACGGCCTTTCTTGTAGATGGGAGTCACATCAGCAAGCCTCCAGTCTTCTGGGGCCTCTCCAGATAACCAGGAATGCTGACAGATGGTGCAAAGTGGCTTGGCAATCACCTCCGCCAGCTCCCTCAGCACCCTAGGGTGGATCCCATCTGGTCCCATGGACTTGTGGCAGTCCAGATGGAGGAGCAGGTCTCTGACTGTCTCAGCCTGAATCACAGGGGGTGTATTCTGTGTTTCATCCCAGACTTCCAGGTCAGGGCGAAAATTACCCTGAGGATAACTGATCTGACTACTAAAGACAGATGCAAAGAAGGTGTTGAGAACACCAGCCTTTTCCTTATCCTCAGTCGTCACATTCCCTGCTGCATCAAGTAAAAGACAGAAATTCTCCTTAGTTCTTCTCTTGCTGTTAAGATATTTTTAAAAGGATTTTTTGTTCTTTTTTATTGCAGTGGCCAGTCTGAGTTCGAGCTGGGCTTTTGCCTTTCTAACTTCCTGCCTGCATATCTTGGTAACTTCTCTGTAGTCTCCCCAGGCAGCATGGGGAGACGTTAGCCTCTCCTCAAGTAGCATCAAGAACAATCTGAGCTACAGATAACACATACCAGAAGAAAGAAAAAACAACCTGACCTCTTGTCTTCAAGCTCTGGCCCGGAAATGGCAGCAATATTGAAATACGCAAAAGTGTGCTGCAAAGAGCACCAGTTGCAATGTGGTGTCCCGGTTTGACCTAGCAGACAGCTAAGTCCCCCACAGTTGTTCGCTCACCCTCCCCCCTCCCAAGTGGGATGGGGGAGAGAATTAAGGAATAAATACGGTAGAACTCGTGGGTTGAGATAAAAGCTATTTACTAAGACAGCAGAGAGAATAAAAGAAATACCAGTACATATATATATATAAGATAAGAAACAAGAAATAATACCCAAAGCAAGGGACCAACAACCGATACCCAACCGGCCAGCAGCCCCACCCTCCGAGCAAGAGAGCGATTTCCCTTCCGTAAAAATCACATGATGTGATGTGGTATGGAATAGCTCTTTGGTCAGTTTGGGTTAGCTGCCCTAGTCCTGTCCCCTCCCAATTCACAGCTCCTTATGCCTTCTAACTGCTTCACTGAGGAACAAAATGTGTCCTTGGCTGTGTTCAACACTGCCAGGTGTTATCAGTTGTTTCTCTTCTGGGAACAAAAACACAGCTTCATACCAGACACTGTGAGAGAAGTAACTTCTGTTAGAAACTAAGACATGTGGACATGACAAGAGTATTAAGCTTGATTTGAATGGATATTTCACACACTAGGAAAAATTTCCTAAAAGTGAATAAACATTGGAAATAGTTTTATAAGGAAGTTGCAGTTCATTTTTAGAAGATTTTTTTTTTTTTTTAAAACTGATTAGACAAACATCTGTCTAGATTGACCAGATGGTCTCAAGAGCTTTTTTCCACCTTCATTGTCTGCAATCCTAGCTTAAAAAAAAAAAAAAAAACAAGGAAGAAAGAAACCACAAAATCATCATTAACAACAAAAAAAGGACAACAAAAGAACAACAAAACAGCTTCAATAAAAATGCTGAATGTAACAGAAGTGCTCTTGTGCAAATGGGAATAGGTCACGACACTGAGGAAATAAGGTGGCATAATACTAATCAAAATACCCGTTTCACCCCCCATTTTAAGCTGTGAGTAGTATCTGAAATGACTTTATCCATCAGGGAGAGCACCATCTAGTCAGACTAACTGAACTGAGTCACATACTTGAGATTCATCCTCTGGTGTGGCACTGATTCATTGTGCAAGCCTTAGGCAAAATGTATCTGCTTTCCTACATACGAAAGAGTGCATATTTACCCCAAAAGCACGTCACAGGTACAGCATCGCAGGATCCCTGATTGAAAAGGTTTGTTTTCAAGGAAACCAGGAAAAAGCATGTTTCTCATAACACATTTTCAGATAACTTAAGGGCCAAAGGCATTATTCTCTGCTGCAATTCCTGATGTCTGCGCTGCGCAGGGTGTTTTGATCCTTTCAGGCAGGCTGTCAAAATGGCTGAAACAGTTCCCAACAAGTACAAGGAAAGATCTCAGCATACAGTCACCACTTACACTTCAACCTATTTCTCTGTCTTTTGCTTGCCTTTATAGGCAGAACAATCACAGCTCTTTGTGCATTCCTACTGAAGGCATTTTATAACTTCCCTCAGTGGAGCAAATGGTTTCAATCTAAGAAAAGGTTGCTCTACAAAACACTTCCTTCTGAAGTTCCTGGACAATCCTAGCTCCTATGCCTCCTCCCTGACATTGTACGACTCTGGAAGACCACGGGCACAAAACCATTCCTCTGTGTACTTACTTGTCATCCAGTCTCAAGTTATTTTATGAATGTTAATTCAACTGAGCAATTTCCAAGGCGAGATGTGCATTTACACTTCACAACTGGAAAGTTAGAGTTCTAGTGACTAATTCCACACCACAAAGCTGGCCTGGAAACAGGTTCTGGTTAGTTTTATTTCCAGTTGTGCACTCTCACAACTTATACATGCTTTTATATATCCATATATATGTGTATATATGTGCTTCCATGTGAAGACAAGTAGAAGTTTTATTCCAATTTCCTTTTACTTTGCAAAAGTAAACTCCAAGTAAAGTAAAGTAAGTAAACTTCCAAAATATGCAAGGGACAGCTATATGTTTTAAATTACATATTTTAAGGAATAGTGAACACTTTATCAGGATGGAGTCTTTAGAGGAAAAAGCAGAGAAAGTGTACAAGGTCAGCTAAAGGTATTCTGAATACTGCATGCCTTAGTGAGAAAGCAAAGTCTGACCTTCCTTTTTCTGGAGATCTCACATTCCTAATTTTGGTCGCTTCTCTCTTTGTTGACTAGAGGACTGATCACTTTGATTTTCATACATGACTTATCTAGTTTCTGTGTGCTTCAAAGCTGTACAGCCTAGAGGCATCTATTCTGGCCTCAGTCCAAGTCAGACTTCAATACGCAGTGGCAACTGGGGACATGCATAGCAGAGAACACTAGTCCTCTGCACTTGGATTTCTTTATTTAAGGAAAGGGTAAGCTGTCAGATACAAAAAATTAAATCTGTGATAAGGCACAATGCAGAAGTCACTGTATAGAAAAGAACAAAAAAATGTTTGCCCTTTTGAAAGAATCCAACTGATAACTGACATTCCCGCTGCCTTGTGAAGCCACCTCCTCCAATCTTCTACAAAGTGATTCAGAACAATTTATAGTAGCACAGCATTTGTAAAAGCAGATCAAAGCATCAGTCACAACACCTTCACACCACCTGCCCCTTCATGTACCTGGAAAGAACACACACATTAGATTTTCTCTAATCTTATTCCATCTGAGCAGGTAACCTTGTTCAGAATGAGCACCCTAGACTCAAACAAGCAATTACCACATAAACCTACGTTACTACTCTGTTTATAGGCATTGTCATATACATTGCCTTAGGATCAGAGCACTGAGCATGTCCTATATGGGAGAACTCTTGTACTATACCACCGCAACCCCCAAGCGCTTTCTAGCAGTATATTAAAGACAATGACTATATAGCTGAAACAATTGTTTTCACTCACATCATCAGCCTAACCTATTCACCTGGAAAACGTATTTTCCCTATGCAGAGAGGAAGATCACAACATTTTGCCCTAGGCTGTTCCCTGTTTGCAATAGTGATCCTAGGTCACTAGGAGTAGAAAGGCACGCTGGAGAGAAGCAAGAACGAGTGAGGATTCAGGAGAAGAAATGACCACTAGCTATTGTAAGAGGTAGAAGATGGAAGTATTTTTTCCTCTTGAAGTCCTGCATCATTTACCAGAATGAGTGAGGAAGATGTTGGGAAGCCAAGATCAGAGGACGCAATATGCAGATTCATGATTCACTGCAGATGCAGAAGTGCCTCGCAACTCATTTTTATGAAATTGTGGTGTAAATGTTGTTGATTCAATAGCTAGTGGTTTCTTATAGAAGAGCATAAAATAGTGTTGCTTCAGGAATACATCATGGCTAAAATATTTATGTGAATTCATATGCAAATTAAATGTGGCTTTCTGCTCTTGGAACATTGCTGAGTATTCCCCAGTGCCACAGATTCTGGGAGTGCCTGTTATGCTAGGATCAACCTACACATCAAAGCTCTGCTATTTCTACAGGGGATAGGGAAGTAAGCAGCAGTTCCTTCCTAGCCAGTGATTAATCATTTTGTACTGCAGCAGAAGCCATACTCCATAGGCTTCTGACTGGCAACATTATGAAAAACAGCAGGATGGCCATTTGATGGAAAATCATTATCTTCCCTCTCCTGTGTACGACCACACTGACAGCTGCATAGACGAAGTACACGAACAACCTGTATAAGTTGCAGAGTTGAGAACATGTTTTCTACAGCTCTGCTTTCAATAGTATCACTTCTAGCACTGGAAATATTCTTTTAAGAACAACTCTTTTGAGCCTGTTTAATTGAAAAAGTCTGGTAAGAGCATGGAGCCTCTCCTGTGCATGGAACACAGGCCTGAAGCATCACTCTTATGAGCAATGGCTGAGAAACCTGGGACTGTTCAGCCTGGAGAACAGAAGATTGAGAGGGGATCTTATGAACACTTAAAAATATCTAAAGGGAGGATGTCCAAAGGATGGGGTCAGGCTCTTTTGGTGGTGCCCAGTGACAGAACAAGGGGCAATGGACATAAACTGGAACATAGGAAGTTCCATATGAACATGAGGAAAACCTTTACTTTGAGGGTGACAAAACACTGCAACAAGCTGCCCAGAGAGGTTGTGGAGTCTGCTCTGGAGATATTCAAAACACACCTGGACACTTCCCTGCGTAACCTGCTGTAGGGAACCTGCTTTAGCACGGGGGTTGAAATAGATGATCTCCAGAGGTCCCTTCCAACCTCTATGATTTTGTGATTCTATGAAGAGTGAATTCCAGCAGTGCTAAAGACCAAAGATTTCTCATTGCAAGCAAACTTTCTTCAATCACTGTACCATAATTCTATTCTGCAGAAATCACATCCTTTGCCAAGATGACTTCTTTCCCTAAAGCCATACATCCCTGGCCTCCATATTTAATGGAAAAGGTTCATTTAATGTGTGTCATTTAATTGGAATGGTTCAATGCCTGCTCTGGTTATGTTCTCAATGTGTGCATATGCAGGAAGTAGCTATGAGAATATTTTAGCTATGAAGCTCCAGATTTTACCTGTGGATAAGATTTCAGGTGGTGATTTTGTATTTAAAGGCCTTAACCCTCCTCAATCTAGGAAGCTTTTCATGTCATAGGATATATATCCCCTTAACATCTATGATGCTTATTGAGATCTTTCAGAAAAAGACAGAAGTTATCCCTTAAAAACTTAATACATGAATATGCAGAAATGTGATTGCTAGTATAACACATTCAAAAGCTTTGAAAAGCAATTTAAAAAACTCTGTACTGCAAGTAATGCATTAATTAAACCACCATTTTGGCAATTTTGGCTCAAGGATTGGATCAGTCATGATACTCTTGAAGAAATTAAACCAAATAAACTATATTACTTACTACTGTCCATGATGACCATGCTATTTTACAGAAAATTCAATATCGGTACTCCAAAAATAGTGCTCTTCACTAACATTCAATTCATTAACCAGTAAATAAAATATTGCACAAAAATCTCTCTTTTGTGTGTTTATATCTATGTGCTTAGAAAAGAAAAAAATATTCTATGGAATAACTTTGTTGTTCTCAGTTGTAAATGAAGAGCCTTTGCATTACCAATGAAGTGCATAAACTACAGGGAGAGAGAGTGTGAAAGGAAAAGAGTATGACTGATTGCAACACAATTTACTAGCTTCAAAGGTCAAGCCAGCCAGCATTTTTACTGGATCTGATTACCTAGCGGCATTTGCAGTGCCTTGACCTGAAACAAACAAGTTGTTGTGGCAGTGCTTCCACATATTTATGTATTTCCTAGGCTAACGTGATCATTTCTTCAAGTCCTAGTGCAGCACAGCTAGCTCTGTGCAGTCGTTATTTGCTGAAAATGCCAGGCAACAGACAGTACCATCAAATGCGTTTCTACAACCTTCACATTCTTACCACTAGAATATCCTTGCCTTTTGGGTTGGCTCTTGTGGCAAATGTCCTTTGCAGGCAGGAGATGGCAGCAAGGCTTGTGCAGACCTACTTTCACTGCTAAGCAGCCACTAAGGAATTCTCCTACTCATGCTGCAAGGGCATCCTCTGTAGAGTTACTCCTTTACTAGGGTACTTCAGGAATGATCTGGGATATTCACAACAGCAATAATATTAAAAAAATAAATAAATAAAATCTGGGTAACCAGTAGCTTCCCAATTGATTTTTTTTCAGCTATGCTTCCATTCAAATTTCCAAGCTTGTGACTCTTCTTGGATTGAATGACTCATCCAGTAAGGAAGGAAAGTTCAGAATACCGGAGCTGTCCTATTCATTCCAGTAAGGCTATGAAATTTCCTGTGGCATTGGTTCAAATGTCAAATCTAATGACTGTAATGGTAGATGGCATCCCAACTCATACAGCAGATGTTATGACTTTTATGTCTACCTGACTTTTTTTCAGGATGCATAGCAATGTGAGCAACTTGAATTTTTTTAGATTGAGAATACAGCCCTGAAATCCCTAGCAATTCTATGAGTGATGAGGGTTGCCAGCCAGCAAGTTTGCAAGTTGGGTTTCTGAATCTTTTCCACAGGGAAGCACTCCACAAGAAGAAGATGGTGCTTGAAGATGGTACAAGTACTCAACTTCCTGACCTCTGTCAGATTTCTTCCTTAAATGGTTACATATTCAGGATGGGAAAATATTTACTCTAAAATGGAGAGGTGAACTGTATGCCGTGCCTAGTGCTTTGCACAAAAATGGCAAACATTAACAATACTCCCATACAGGTGAATCGTACTGCAGTGCCATGCCTGACAAATGAAGAATGAGTTCTAGCAAGCCATGGTACTACTACCGCTTTCCACCAAATTGTCCCACTGCTGCCTTACACCTGAACCACTGGTAGGTTTACTGAAAACTTCTACAGCTGAAGAAGGAAAGTAGTTAAAGGCAACTGCACTGAATCAGCCATAAATTATGGCATAATATAACATCTATGCACTCATTTCACACAAACTATGGAAATCTTACAAATAATAATGACTGGATGTGTTCCGGAAATCTGGAAGCAGTAAATACTGTCTCTTATTCATAGTCTTTTTTATTCCATTCAAAAGCAGGTAGAGCCTTCAAGGGGTGAAGAAAAAACTATATACTAGTGAAATGAATCATCTTTTATAATATTCCATCCATTTCAGTGAACACAGTATCACTGGTGCTCACACATGCCAGCAATGCAGAAACTTGTCACCTAATAATAACCAAGGAAGTATCAGAAGTTGCTGTGACACTTAAAGTCTGAATCACCTTTAAGGTTCTTCCAGCTGGGGACAGTCTGTTTCTCAGACATGTGACTCGACAGAGAGGGGAAATACAACATTCCAGCCTGAGGGTTCTCACATATTCAGCAAAAACTAGGAAATCAAGAGGCAAAACCATCCTGAGAGCAGTGCTGCCAGGACATGACAAAACTAGTTGGAGTTTTAGGTCTGCAGTGCTAAAGGTTTCTTTCCGCCTCTAAATAAAATAAAGGCTTTATAGAGGGAAGGTTTTACAGAAGCTAAGACACAAACAAATTATCCATACATTAAAAAGTACTGCAAGTATTAATTCAAGAGAAGCAATAATCCTTTTCCTGTGCAGTGCAGATACCAGACATATGAGCACGCAGAGGCTGATAAGAGGTAACTAGAACTCACTATAAAATGACAGTCATTGTGAGACAGAAATGAAATAGTGAAGTTAAGAGATGACATTGAGTGAAAGTTCTCCCCATTCCCGTTAAAAGTTTCATTGAGATATTTTAATCCAAGCAGATAATATTTGGTAATATATCTTCATTTTTCAACACTGCCTCAAATATCAGTCCAACATTTATATCAGTTTTGACAGTTCAAACAGCTTCTAACAGCATTTGGTAGCTGTTGGTAACCATCAGATACCGTGGTAGTGGTATCAGCAATTATAGTTTTACATAGCACAAAGAGATAGCTGAATGTACAAGTATGCACAAGGAACAAAAAAAAAACCATAAAGGATCAGCTGGACATAGGTTCATTGAGTATTACCATTAAAATTATGTTGTGTACTTGGCTGCAAGAAAGCTCTTAAAAAATTCACTATTAAAAAGCGCAAGGTCAGCACCATAGTTTGACTGTGGACCTGAAGAGAATATCACATTCTGCTTGACAGCCTAAGTGCTCAGAATCTTTCCTGACTGTTCTTATCTTTGACTTGCGGCCCAAGTCACCCTTTTTCCTTTTTTAACACTCATTTTAATTAAACAAATATAATGAATGCAATGACCCAAAGAAGTGAATCCCAGGTCATCCTTTTAATCTAGTCCAGGACACTGCAGGATGGATGGACGGAGTGACACTACCACAGCTTTTTCGCAAGGAATCACCAAGGATCACCAAAGAATGCTTTTGAGCGAGAACAAAAAAGCTCAAATCTGAGATCAGTCAATGTTATTTCAGGCCAATGCTCTTTTTGTGACTCCAGCCACAGGAAAGAGCCATCCAAGTTCCCTTCACTGGAAAGATTGTGTCAGGCAATACCCATCTGCTAGAGATGCACCCACTTGCTACTAAACACCTCCGGTGTCCCCTGGTTTTCTCTAGATTTGTCCCAGAAATCCTAACAAGTTTGTGCTGCCTCATGTAAGGCTCTGGAAGAACAAGGCTAGACAGGACTAGAAGTCAGTACTCAGAAAACGTGTTATTTTTACACAACACAGAATAGAACACACTGTATGCACAGTTTGTCATCTGCTGTGGTTAGCTTCAATCCCAGCAGTGACAAGTGTTGAGCTGCATGTGCATTTTCATTTGTCTCTGCAGTACCAGGCTGTGGGCAAACCGCATCCTTTTTACCATATGACCATGTTTGTGAGCTAAGACAAGTGTATGTTCCACTTGGAAGTTAGCAAATGCAGTCCTGTCAAGGGCAACATTCATTTCTACTGTGTCCAGAAATGAGCTCACTACTTCTGACTGCTGGGTTTCTTGTGCTATAAAAAAATAAATAGATAAATAAACACAAGTAATTCCAAACAAGGGCATTTGGTTTTGTCAGTGTCTTTCACTGTTCTCCATGAAGACACGTCAGTTGAGGGGAGCGGCCTTTAGATTCCAGGAAGAAAGATGCATCAGATATAATAGTAATAAAACAAGCAATTAATTAGTATTTTTTCAGTCATATAACTGAAAACACTTTATAAAAAGGGGAAAAAGGAAGTATCAATGTCATGTTACATACAGAATAAATATTAGGTGCACAGAAAGTTAAAGCACCTGGGGTAATATCATATAGTTCAGGCCTAGAGAATTTAATCTGCTTTCCCATCTACTGCCCTGTACTAGAGAAGGAGTACTTACTATCCAGTCAGGCATATGTCAGTTAAAGAATTTAATAGGATTGTTATCTCAGGAAAAAACAAGTAAACAAACAAACAAAAAAGTCCCCAAAAAACAGAAAGGGGAAGGCTTGCACTTGCTACCTCTGAATGGCAGCAGTAGTGAAAAGCCATGAAAATACAGGTGGGTAGGAAACAGAAGATTTTAGCTTGCATGAAGGACAAGAGAAATGAGAAAGGATAGCTTTAGTGCTAGACAGCTCCAGAGGCAGCTACTTGACAACTTCTCCACTCAGCTAAAATCTTGAATGAGTTTGGAAACATTTTTACTTTTAAATACAACTCACAATTACATTTTACTCTTACACCTCTCTTTTTATGACTCAATTTCTAGGTGAATATTCAGAGAGTTTAGACCCATATCTCTTGCTTTCCCTCTTACTTTGTCTGATGAATGATCTCAAGTAATTTCAGGGGGCAGAATTCTGGTTTTGCTCTAGAAATAAGCAATCTAAATAAACCTGTTGCAGATCAGCACCCCAAGCATCAGCAATAGAAAATAAATGTAGGTAGAGGTTTCTCACCCTGGCTGCGAGTATCAGATCACAGCCTGTCTGCATCAAGAGCCACTGAGACAAGACTCCTCAGTAAGTCCTCACTAGCAAGGGGTAGGCACAATTCTCCTAGTTCCAGATTATCATGCCTATAAATTTTCACAGTAATCAAAAATCCCTGATAGATTGACCTTATTTCAAGAGTGAAGTCTTGCTTTACTGAGAGAAAAGAAACAGCTCTTGGGCTGCACTAGGTAGCACATGCAAAATAAGGCTTAGATTGTCACAAAGCAGTAGAAGACAGTTACAAACTGGACCTTGAGCTTGACATTTCCCCTCAATGGAGAGAGCATAAAAAGAAAGAAAGCTAGTATAAAGTAACAACCAGATTAGAAGCTTGCTTTCTCATTACTCTTATATGTGGTTGTTTCTACTTCACGACAGTTTATTTTTGTTTGAAAGAAGTTAATTTATAGCTAGCTGAAGACTTCATCTCTCTGTAGTCACTACTGTGACTACAGTGAAGTTATGTGACTCAGCTTTGAAGTAAGCAGTTGCAGGGGAGAGAAAGCATTCTACACAGAGACATGAGGTTTAATGAAGGCTGACTTAACCTGCTTCTCTTGTATACGCTATGTTAGGCTGCCAGTCTTTATGGATGAGGATGGTTTATTTTGGAAAAAGAGAAAGATTGGATTATAGAAAACATAAAATAACGGGTATGGTTGAAAGAGGTTTCATTTGTGCTGTGCTGTCATAAAAAAAATACTAAGGCAAAAAAGCAACTGATTTTAAACAAATAAATGTCAATATTTTATATTTTGTGAAATGTACTGCTATATTACCACAGCAAATTGAGTAATAAACATCCTGGGAGGATTAGGAGTTTTCATGAGTAGTGCTCGCAGGATCCTTAGCCAGGATCACATTATAAGGCAGTCAATCCTCACGCTCTGGGAATCAGCAGCCAGGGACAGAAGCCAAGAGAAACAGAGCACACACATGCAAAAAAACAAGTGCATTGGGTAGGTAACAGTCTTCTCTTAAACCTCCTACCCATTTCAGGGTATCAGCTCCCGTCTTCTAAGTCTTTCAGTCAAATTAGGGCTAGCCCTTAAAAGGCAAATGCCTCCCATTCTTCCCAGGGAATAAATTCATCTCTGCACTTTGCAAACCTGCTAGAAGTGGGAAGGGCACACCCTGTTTATATAGGACAGGGATGTTACTGGACTTCTAGCATTTGCAGGACTAAGAAAAGCAATACCATGTTGGTGATTCTGTATCAATGAGTAAGGCTTGTATTCAGCTGAGATTACCATAAACAAAAGGTGGAAGCACTGAGAAAGCAGTGGGGAATTGTGGAAGACCTGCATAAGAAAGGAGAAAGACAGTGTGAAGTGATGTAATGGCACAAGACAGGAGAAAAAAAGAAAAAGGAAAAAAAAGATGCAAGTTGAGACAAAAAAGGTTAAGTCAGAGACCTGGCAGTCTAACAACGGTACTGTGAATTCTTTGGGGAAAGACAGCTGCCACTGACAGCACATAAATGCTCCACAGCAGAGAGGCTTCGGAAAGCACAGCAGAGGTCATTCAGAAGTGTTCCACGTCTCAGAAAGCCTTTTTTAATTTAGAAGAAAAAATCCAGAGTTTGACATGAATGGTTTTTCTTTGATACGTTTTCCAGGTCTGAATATAAAGACAACACAGAAAGGACTGGAAAGCACATGTGAGCTCATCTTTTTACAGAAACCTTGAGCAGCACAGCAAGCATCTCAGCCTTAGCGAAAAGACCTGGCAGGTATGCCACTTGAGATGTATTTTAATAAGAAACATTGCACTCCTGGGCTGGGAAATAATTAGGCTCACTTGACTTTTCTTTTTTAAAGAGAAAGAAATCCCCCAGAAGCCATAAGATTTTAGCCTGGTACAGAAGGAGCAATGAATAAACCATTCTCATGGGATGCCAACTCAGTCTATGAGGTCAAAGCCACAGAACATTTTAATGAAAACCCTTGACAACTAATGAAAATCTTTCACTGGTTCAAGAAGGACTTCAAAGTGCCAGAGCTGTCACAGAAGGAATAGCAGTCCCAGAAATAAGTTATTAGGTGAATACACCTAGGGAAAAGGATATTCCATTGAAGCAAGCACTGTATTCCATTGAAAGCTTTGGATATGTATCTCTATTTGGCACTACAGAATGCAATACCATGCAGAGAAACTTCAACAAAGCGTTCATTGCAAAGGCATTGAAAATCCTCGCCAAATTACGAAATAGCCTCATTTAGAACAACAAGCTCTGACACTTTTTGACTCTTGTGGCAGTGGTTTAAGATGTTAGCATTGCTAGCTGTCTGCCTCACCCATCAGTCAGAGGTTATAGCCCCTGCAGCAAGGGCAATGAAGAATGTTGTCCATGTCTCTCTGGCTCCATTTTAGGAACCAGCAATGAGAGCAGCCTGCTCATCTACTGGGGCTAGCACTGAGCACAGCCTGTGACTTGAAGCAGCTCAGGCACACGCATATGTCCTGATCTGTCAGTTCTGCCAGGAGGCAGCTTAAAGGAGTGGGTGAGGACATATGAATGATGACCTATTAAGCTGCAAAATTCAGTAAGGGAAGTCTTTGAGTTCCAAACATTTACAGTTTGTAGACTCTGATTCTGCCACCAAAGCTGGCCTGTCAAGAATGATACTGTCTGTATCTGTGTGTCAATCTTGAATCCCAGCTCTGCCTCTGAAAACAGATGCAGTATAACCACTTAGCAATAAAATCATGCTAACCTGGAGTCACGTGAACTAGCTTGTCTGAGCTAATATTGCCGGCCTCTCAATAAACAGTGTGGCAAATCAGTATGGAGAATGATTTCCACTGTCTAACTTGAGTTAATTTATACTTGATTTGGACATCGCTTCACTGTTGTCCAGACCTACCTGTCTTTTCTTGGAAGACAAAAAAAAAAAGAAAAAGGAATTACTTGTCTCTGTGGAAGAGAACTGCTTGTGCAGATTAAGATATACGAAGTGCAGCCATGAAATGCAGATGGGAAGGATTTCCTAGGATTCTCTCACATCAGAAGGGGCCATTACTGAGGTGAGAAAACAGCCTTATTGAGATCATAATTTAGGAGTGGTGTCCTGATACAATGACAACAGAATTAATTATATGCTGTTTCTATATGTTTTTGCTTCATGGTCATGTTGAAGGCATCTTCATCCAATACCATTGCTGGTTTAGTTATGCACTATTAAAGAATAATGAGGTGCTATCATACAATTAGCTGTGTAGCTGTGATGAAAAAAAAGATTCCTCAGATATAGCTTATAAGGTGCTTCGGAGAGAAATTTTGTTAATTACTGTTTTCGTTACTGTTAGCATACATACACAATGCTCCAACAGGTGTTAGATTGTCTATCCCAGAGGCTGAAGCCTTCAGTAAAGGGGTCCTGAAATCCACCCGTTCCCTTGCTCGAGAACAAAGAATCGCAGCTCTACTCAGTGAGATTTCTTTAAAGGGATTGCTTTAGACAACTCTAACTGGTGCTTTGTCAAAGGAATCAATTGAATTACAAGTTTCCCTAAATCAAGTGCAAGAAGGAAGGCAAATTCTGGGTCTAGAACCAGGAACAACTGAATACGTGCATACAGTTTGATACCAAATAAGCTCAATCAAGTTAAAACTGGCTTCACTGATGTTGTCGTGTGCATTACAGCCCAAATTTCACTGCTCTGTCCAAACAAGAATCAGGCCAGATGAATTAAAATAGAGCAGAAAAGGCACCTGGAACAACACAATCCTGTTAGATAGGAATCACTGTAAGTAATGACCAGAAAAAACACAGTCCAACTATGGGCACCATACCAGAGTCATAAGAGAGTCCACATTGAACTTATCGATGTCTCTTTCAGGGTATATATGAACAATGTCCACTAACAAGTGCTTATGAGCATACTCTTCTTCAGTTATGTGAACTTATTGCTATAGCATTGCTCAGAGTTTTCAGAAGGAACAGTCATTTTCACAAAAAGAAGCATCTCTTCTATTCTACAGAACTGGCTAACAGATTTTCTTATGTGATGGTTTTCATTAAAGAAAATTGGCTTCTAGGAACAGTGATTATAGCCATTCATGACCTCCAACACCTTGGGCAATTTTGAAACGAAAATTCATATTACTGTTTTTACTATGATTTTAATCCCTGTGTCTCAAAAAAAATCAGAAAGCTTTGTTTTCTAAAACCTGCACTCACCATAGAACTTACAGTTCAACAGTAAAAGGGATTTGTCACGTAAATAAAATTTACTGATAGAAAAAAAAGATTTCTGGCTTAAAGAGATGTAATTAACAAGTATATTGCTGATTTTGAGGTATATAAGTGTTTTGAGCTAACAACTCACTTTTTCTCCTCACAACCTTAGTCTGAATTTACAGACCATTATAGATAGATGGGCTCCCAAGCTGAAAGACTCTCAGATGCCAAGGCAATACGTGTGACAGGTACTGCAATCTGCCAGATGGAGTTTGGCTGTACCTATAGATGCTACTAATTAGTCCACATCTTCTCCATAATGCCCCACTGCAAGAAATGGAACATGACAGCCTAACCACTGCCATCTTTCATTGCCACCACAATAGTTGACTCTCACCTTCACAAAGTCAAGGAAGTAAGGCAAGAACAGCTAATAACAGAAAGAACTTAAAAAATCCCCAAATGCTGCTGACCTTCAGCTACTGCTGTCATTAAATGTGGTTTGAGTAGGAGACAGTTGGTAAATTCAGAGTGACCAGGCCTGACAGAAGCAGAGGGAAAGCCAGTCTATGACATTACCTCCCCCTGCCTCTAGAATGATCCTTGGTGTTGTAAACTGTTATTTACATCCTCTGATCTGTTCTGCCTGTAGCAATCTCAAGAAAGGTGATTACACCGTCCTCCTTTCACCCTATTTCTCCCCTCCCAGCATAAGCTCTGATGTCATTTAACTTTCTAATCCTCTGGCAGCCTCTGATGTCCAGTCTTCACCACTGCAGGAGAGCATAAATTCCTGCCAAGACCTGGAGCAGAAGCACTTCCCAAGTACCACCAGAGAAAATCTAGCTTTGAGGAAGTGAGAGGTAATTCAAACTCAGAACCTTATCCAGGGATCTACTTGGTACTGTACAACAAACTGTCAAAAAAAGAGGAACGCACAGACTGCAGGGCTGCAACTCACTCCAAATGCTACAGTATCTCCTAAGGAGAAAGCAAACATTGCAGATTCTGGTTGTTAGCAATCCACATCCAAGCTCTTGCCCTCCTTTGCAACTTCCTCCTTGCCTCCCCCCAGGGAACAGGAGCTAACACCATTTCCATGGCTTAACTTAAGAAAGGACAAAACAAACAACTTGCATAATTAACTGAGAGGCCGAATGACAGAAACCAAGCCTTTTCACAGCAGATCTTTCTTTCTTCTTGCCAGAGTAACATACGCTATAGCCAAACAGACGGAAATTTCTCTGCTATGCTTGAGTCCACAAACAGAAGGACAATGTATGATCAGCCATGTGAGCACCAAAGAATTTTTCATCTTTAGGCAAGCAACAATGCCTCCTAATTGGTCAGATGTGAGGCGGGAGAAGAATCCCTCCACAGGCTCCCACCACAGTTGTTCCTTCCGAGCCATACACACAACACATAGCCCTCCATACAGCATACAACCCTCCTTCTTCCTCACATCTTTTCTCTCCTTTCCACACCTATTTACGTCAAGCAGCTGGAAATCCTACCTGGTGTCCCCAGTACTCACACACAACTCTGTCACAGAGTGGGGCTCTGTGGGAAGGCCATAAGCCCCTGTTGTTGTGCAGGTCCTTCTCTGGTACCGTTTAAGATGAACGCCTTCCAGGACTCCAGATGAGCAGGCTGTATATTCTGACCTGCCCAACATATCTACATTTTTAAATCTCATTCTCATAGATTCCTAAATCTCAAGATGAGACAAGCAGGTGACAGAAGCAGTCACCGGAGTGATTGCTAACCAGCTTAGAGACAACTTCAGTTCATTATGCAAGTAAAGTTTAAAGTGCAGCAGGGCAATACATTAGGCAGTGAGATGACAACCTAAGCAATATATATAAAGGGGGGGACATAAATGGGACTAGCATGAGTGGAGAAGTTGCATGTACCAGGTACACAGGCAGTTTTAGTTTACTTTTCTATAAACACCTCTAATGAGGTTATGTTCATCACAATGAAACAAACTAGAGACCTACATGCTAACGTAAGTGTTAATACAAAGAGATAGCATTGTTCCAGCAGAGAACAACTGGATAAACTGTTGCCTAAACTGAGAGCTAAAATAATTGTGCTTAAGAATTTTTGCAAGTCTTGAGTCTACATTGTGAAGACAGACAGCATTACGCCAATACACCCACGGCGAAAATAAAAGAGAAATGATCATATGAAAATACACTTCTATACTACAGGTACCAAGTCATTCTATTTGTCTAATTTCTTTTTTGATGTCTATCATCATCTCAACACAGCAAGAATGTATTTAGAAAAACAAGCAGTCAGACCTGTTAAAACAGTCACATTTCTGATATATGGAGAGAGGCAACATGATCCTTAATCTCAAACAAATCTATGAGTTATTTTAGGTGTTTCTTTCCAAATTTGTCTTCCCAAAGAGAAAACAAAGTAATTACCACATATGAAGCTTAGAGAAAACGTATAGCAAAGTTCTTCAGTACCATAGCAAAAATTATGCATAATGCCACAGTTCAATACCCATACCTGGTTTGGGTTATAGATCATTCTTTAAGTCTGCTTTTTTAAGACTCCGAAGAAGGAAGACAATTAAGATCCACTCCTACTCACTCTGAGGACCAATGTTCTACTCAAATCTAAGGCATACCTATTCAAAGCATCTATTTTTGTTTACCACAGCACAGAATAAATTTTCTGCTCTGTGCTGTACAGATCTGTAGGATCAGATCTGGAACTACAGAGTCATGGCACCACTATGAAAGAATAATGAGAAGGACAAGGTGGAAGGAAGGGAGAATACAGCATTTGGGGGAACTTTCAGGGTATTACCCATACGGCCGCTAGAGTGCCTGTAAACCTGGCTGTGACACAAAACAAGGACCAGTGTAACTTTTTTTCCCCCACTATAAAGGGAAAATAAAGAACAATTTAGGGGAGGTTTGGTGACAAGTGTTGAGTGAATGAGCTGAGCTTAGAATCCAGAAGTTCCTGGTTCAGGACCTGTGCTCAGAGCACTGCAGCCTCTTTGTTTTCTAGGTAAAATGCCACAACCCCAAAGCAACTCAGCAGCTCATCACCTTCCTGCAAAATTCCTGTGTTCCACTTGCTGTGGCCTGCCCCATTCGTCTTCCTGCCACCAAATCTGCTCTCACCTCTCCTGCTTCCTGCTGTGTCAGTACATTAAGTTCTTCTAACAGGAGGAAAATATATTAAAGGAATAATAATAACACTGATAACGATAGTCTAAGAAATACATATTTCTTTCTCCATATTTCCCCTCATTTGATTAGTCTCCCAGCAAGAGTAGCATTAATCATTGGGGCAACAGATGAAAGATAAAGACCAATTTGAATTTTGCTGTGTGCTGCTGAGTGTATATGTGTGTGCTCAGGCAGCAGGGAAGGAGGAAGCAGGATAATCTGTCATTTTGTATATTTATGGTGTTGTAGTCAGTCAGGACCAGTTCTCCATTGTTGCCACAGATTAAAATCATTCACGTCCTTACAGTTTCATTGGAGGTCAATGAAAAAAAGGACACTATGATCAAGTTACATTCAAACTATGAGCAAATCTCTGTATACAGCTTGCGCACTCAGGATAGTTTGGATGTTTGGAAGTATAGCAGGCTTCTATCCTTACCTGACCTGAATCTTTGTACATTAAAAATGAGTTTTCCTGCTCCAAAACAGTTAACAGAACAGAGCTGCAGCAGGTGAGGGGAAGAGCTGGTTTTCACATGGCATTAGTACAAGCATGTGACAGCACAACCCAGCCTGACTCTGAGCTGCGATGGAAGAAGCCATGGGTCCTCAGAGCTCATTGCCAACAGTCCTTCTACTGAAATGAGTCCTTGCCAGCTTGGCAAAAAAGACTACCTTTTATCCCTAGGGAAGACATAGAATGGTACAAAGCAGAGATTAAAAAGTAGAAGAGTGGCTATTAAGCCACATGAATAAGAGTTCCTCTCTTCAGATCTTTGTCTACCCAAAATAGAGTTGCCAAAAGCACCATCCTACCGTTTTAGCCATGTCACTCTCCATAATTAAGTCTTACTGTTTCCTTCCCATATCTCTATGAGAGAGATATGTCTTGTCTTCTGGATCTTATTTTCTTTCCTATACCCCAGCATCATCCTTTCTCTATTCACTTTAACATACTTAGCCATTAGAGTATTCCTAACGTTCCCTACTCTCTGGCTCATACCTCCTAACAAATTACCAGTATGCCTGGAACTGTCCTTACCCACAGTATTTCTTTAAGCACACCCAAACCCAGAGACAGAAAAAGAGGCACCACAGCACCAGTGGAAAACCTCAAAGCAATAAGAGTGAAGAGCTAAAAAGATCAAACTTCCTCCAAAAACACAACCAGAAAAGCACAAGGGGAATACCTGCATCCCACGCAATACCAAGAAAACTGGAATCCAATTCCTCATCACTTTGGCTTTATTTTTCTGTTGAAATTTTCTGTAAACAAATTCTTATCCTTGAGATTATAATAGAAGTAATTTTGCAATCAAAATGAATGACATTCCACTGGCTTATAAACTATCTAGGGGAGGAGAGAAAGGATTGGTAGTTACTTAGCTTGCCTTCGTAACAGTTACTTTTACGAGACTTACCATGACAGATGTATCTTGTAAATCAGTGACATCTCATCCTACAGATGAAACTAGCAAAATCCCTTATGTTTTTGCTAGTTAACAACACCCTCATTCCACAGAAAACCCAGTGCATTAATTAGGTGGTTTCAGAAAGTGGGTCTGTCACAACAGCTTAGGTATGTTTCTAATTTCCGCACATTCACCCATATATAAGCTAGGAAAGGTAAGAGCTACATTCCCACCTCTTAGCTAGTCTTGTCAAAAAAAATCCAAAATGGAATTATATGCTCTGGAAGTTTTCTGGCAATGTCTGCAGCTTCTAGGCATTTCCCTGAAGTATATAAATAGCAAACAGAGCAGATACACTCTAACAAAATGTGCTCCAATCCTACAACTATATTTGAGCTATAACCATTGATTCTACATCATTTATTCCTAAGCACTTGCTGTTGCAGTATTGGAAGTTTTTATCACATATTGTTGCTGCACAATCACCCTAGAACAACACACTTTCCTATAATTTGGCTTGTGGTCAAATATATGGTGAACTATAGTAGCTTTAGTTCCTAAGTACTGTATTAATGAAATTTTGAAAACAATCTTCCATGTGACTTACAAGAATCCTTTCTGGCATGGTAAATGACATGCCTAAATACACAAACGGATACTGTGCCTTGAAAAAAAGTGCACACTGATGTTATTAAGAGCACTTTCTGAGGAACGAATGTCTGCCTGTCTTAAGAAGATCTGTATCAGTTTACTAGAGTTGTTATTACAGCTTCTTATCATTTTATTACACAATAGGGCATGCTTTTTGGTCACCTGAAATCAAGGAAATATTTCAAGTAGTTCTTGACCAAGACGAGAAATTTTACCAAAGAAAATCTAAAAAAAATGCTGAAATTTCTAGAACAGTGCTAGACTAAGCCCCCTCCTCCTACACTGGGACAAATTTTCATTTCAAAAATTGTGTATATGTTTCAATGAGTATATCTTTCAAAAACACCAACTGATATTTTGCTGCAAGTTCCAAATGATTGTTCATATCTGCAGGCTGAAGACAATGTAAACTCAATCCTTGTACAAATCAATCAGCTGTCTGGGGCCTTTCTTAGCTTGAACAATTAGAAAGAAAATGCAAATCTCAATATGACCCACAGAGAAGTGGCACAAGCAATTACATGACAACATCGCTACATGAAAACAGGTTATCCAAAGACCGTGTGTAAGCTATATATCGAGACAACACTGTGTGCACCAACTTGGGACACTCAAGTTTGCTACATACATTCAATCAAGTCCCTCCTGAGTCATGCAAGAGCTGTCTCTACTTGGAGCTCACAATGGTTGCCAAGTTTAATGTTCAAATAACACTGCTGATGTCAACAAATGACAGCAAACATCAGCATATGCATGAGATGCTTTCCAAATGCATTGGTGTGTATTAGTGTAATTGTGCTTAGGAGAAATACAGAACTAAGTTTATTCCCATTATCAGTACTTGCTAGCACTTGGGAGAGTAAGCAGCTCAGAAAAATTATAGTCCAGTAAAGTCATGTACTGTTTTTGGATGGGTATTGAACTCTAGGATCCAGAAGTTCAGCATACGTATCTTCTGTAGAAAGTGAATGAAATAATGAAAATACAGGATTGAATTTCAAATTATGGGTAAAGCTCATAAATTAACTGAATTTCAATTATGAGCTTTATGGGTAATCTGAGTATCCTGATCACTACATCAATAAATATAATTTACATATCCTCTCTTTCCAAACCACATTACCATTATATCTCTTCGGAATAGATGTGACAATGAATAGGCAAATGTCATTTTGTGTATTTCACTGCAGCAATGCAAATCCATGATCTCAGTCAACAGGACAGTAGGTCAGGAGAAAGGATTCTACTCTGAAAGAAGGTACAGGTTGAAGGCTCTGTTCTCTTTAAGACAAAAACAGTTCAGGAAGAAGCAAAAAAACAGGGACGAAAGCCAGACTGCATAATTCTCAAGCAGTACCAATAGGCCAATGAAGTCCATCTTTAAGGCAGAGACTCATCAAAAGCTCTTTTTTCAATAGAATTTTGCAGTCTTGGGATTAAATGTCACTAGTGACTTATAAGAAGCGAAAAGTAAATTAAAGGCCAATTTATTTCCCCCATAAATTATTATCTATGAGTGTAAAAGAAAGTACCTAGGCAAGACCAAGAGTGACACAACTGTATTTGTCTTAGCTGACAAGGAAAGTCTAATTAGACTGACAAATCTTCTGTGCTATTTTCCTTTGTGAGATACATGGCAAGAAAGGATTTAGCCTGGAGCTGCACATTATGGAAAGACATCAATCATGATTATTGGAGCCTTCATCTAAAATGAATTTAAAAGACTGGAAAGCCCAGTGGTGAAAATAAAAGGTTGGGAATCTTTTTCTGAGACATACCAATGGACTGGACTCTCCACAAGGATAATGGGCAGAAACCCTCTTCTACTTTTCATAAAGAACATTCTGCATATTATACACCATAACTGTCACTTTAAGATCATAGCTGAAAACATCCACAAATAATTTATTCTTTTCAGCTCCAAGCTACAGTTGAACAGTATGGCATTATCCTTATATCTTTAAGATCAAGAAATTGAGATATGATCTGTAATAGAGTACACGTTTTCCGGTTCTTCATGGACAACTTAATCCATCTGTCCTCCCAGAAGGGTGCTGATCTTTTTTCCTTAGAAAATTTTTTGTGATTTTGGTCTCATAATCTCAGCTGTCCAAGCCATGGGGCAGACATATTAGGAGTCTGTCCCAGGTCTCTGGGCCCTAGATCCTCCAGAAGCTTATCTGAAACAGATCTCCTTAAGGGAGATACCACCAGGAATCACACCTTGGATTTGCTGAACTGAAGGTGCTTTGAATGAAAGATTTACATATTCACATTCATGCATTTCCAGACTATCTTGATTTAGTAATTAACTTCAATGAAATTTTTACACAAGTCATTTGAAAACTCAGTAGTCCAGCTATGAGCTGAACAGACCATGTCATCTTAGAGCATATGAAGTCTCCTAAAATGCTTTGGGCAGCAACTGGCTAAAGAAATTCTGAGCACCTAAGCAGCTAATGTAAAAGCAGATGAGTGCCACTAATCCATTTGCATAGAAGTTTCCCAAACCCAGAAATCACCGAACTATTTCACTAAAGCTGTGCTTTAAATTAGGAAATATAGACACTTGGAATTCTAGAGCCTTTAATAATTGTTAATGAAGCAATCCCAGTAGAAACATGGCTACTCCATAGGAATATGACACAGTGTTGTGACTCTCATTTAACAACAGCCTGCATGGCATTCTACTTAACCACATGCAAGAGCTAATGACTTGTCTTCGTGGCCTTCCTAAGCAGAAGTCTCAGAGAGGCTATTATTATTACAGGGCCATAAGATTGGCAGCAGTATTTTAATACAATGCATGCCACTTCTGCACAGACCATGCCTGAATCTCAGAAGAAAACCATGTAGGAAAAAGTCGAATAAGTATTTTTGCTCAGAGATAACAAAGCACAAGCACTGGTTCGAATTCACTGAAATAAACAGTATTTCTCTCTCATTTTCAGTTAATAGAAAATGGTCAGCTCTTTTTATGTTCCTTCAGGATCACCCTGAATGATATTTGAATCACAGACGTTCCTACAGCTATTTTACTACCATACAGTCATATACCTCATCCATTTCTCACTCAAATCCTGCATGTCCTCCACTGAACTGAGTTTCACTTCCTTACAGAAATGTTATACATTTTGAAATACAATGAAGTTACAGACATTTAAAATATTGATAATATTGCCACGTGTTCCTGGAGACATTCAAGGTCAGCCTGGACCAGACTCTGGGAAACCTGATGTAGCTGTAGATATCCCTGTTCATTGCAGAGGAGTTGGACTAGATGACCTCTAAAGGTCCCTTCCAACTCAAACAATTCCATGATTCTATTATATTTCCAGTAACATTCTCTCACTTCCCTTTGTTTTGGACGTTTATCCAAGACTATATCCCATGTTTGGGAACTTGACAAATTGACAAATATGTCATTGGTCTGTGCACATTAGAGTATATTTTAAAACCATTTCATTTTCCTATCTTTTTTAGTATAACCGTGCTTTGAAAGACTTCTGGTCATATTCAGGCTAACCAACTGCAGACAGTATCCTGGTGTAGACCACAAACAGAAGAAACCTTTACAGTCATCATGCTGCTCTGTACTTACTGACAAGTGATATGTACATCTAAATCCTACTAAAATTCCACTGGATTTTGTATCATTTTGGCATGACAAATCTGAAATTCTGCACAAGCTTTACATACATTTCAAAAAGGAGGAGTTTTAACTTCTTACATATGAAAATGAGCAATTCAAATAGCACAGACTGTTCTAATACAATAATAATAATAATTATCTAATCTGATTCTTGCCATTAGGTATTGGATGCTTTACTTTTCTTCGTATCTTAGCTGATAATTCTGCAATGGATTAGAATTTGTCTGTGCTAAGTAGTGTACACATACAGAATAAAAAGTACATTTCGAACCCACAGTTTGCAATTTAAGCATAAAACAATATATTGCACATAGACATAGACAAATGGAGAAGATGAAGATGAAAAATACGACAATATTGATCAGCTTGATAAACAGCTTCCTCAGAACATCATCGGCACAACCACTGAAAACTCTTTGCAGTTACGATTAAATGAGAGTTTTAATGGCATTAGAAATATAGCCCGATGCTGGCTTGTGGATGGTAACCGGAAGCAGAACACTTCTTATGATCAAATTTAACAAGTGAGGAAAAAATTTAAAAAAAAAAA
>WBMW01002608.1:367421-382135 GCA_013396635.1 Penelope pileata
AAAAAAAAAAAGCTGATCAGAATGGGAAGGAAGCGGCTAAACTGTGAAAGGCCTTGAAAGTGAAGAAAAATTGTTTACTTCTGAGGAAAAAAAGAAAAGAGAAAGCTGAAGCAAGGTGATAACTAACTGCACATAGCCTTAGGTGGCTATATTTTACGTTCCCCAAAGAACAAACTTGTTCTATTAGATTTTTCTACCACTTAGATCTAAGGTTGTAAGCAGGCCTGACAATGGTGATGCCTAACACTAGCAAGATAAAATAACCATTAAGCATCTCAAAACCACAGCTGGAGATACTGCCCAAACAGAAAATAACAATTTCTTCTCACGTCTACTGCACAAATAATGCAACATAAGCTGACAGAATCAAATTCTACCAAAAGTAAGAAGGAAAGAAGAGTCATCTGTGCTGCGACAGCAATAAAATGGCCCAGTATTGAAATGCAGAAAGTTGTAATGGAGGTACATATTGACTTTTATCTTTCTTTCAGTGGGCAGCATGAAGTGTCAAAGAGTTATTGCTTTAATATCATCTAAGATGAGGCCATTTGTTGTGGTGCATGTGTATCCAGGAAATCATTGCTCTAACCATGTTTTTAGAAGCACTTTGACACTTTATTAAATCTTCTTGATGCACTTTCAGCACACAGTGGTCTCTACAGGCCCAGTGAACTGCCACGTAGCTTAGTCAGGAAGCTTTCTGGAAGACTTCCTCATCAAGTAAGGCAGGGTAATTTCCAGCTTCACTCAGATCACAAAAGTCCAGTACTACTCTCTGTTATACTCCTATTGCTAAATGCAGTTCTGCTGCCTTTATAAATTAGAGAATATCTCCAATAAACTACAGTAAGAAGAGCAGGATTCGGACAACAGTCTTTATTCTTCTGGAGATGTACTCATACAAAGATTTTCTCTAAAATTAGAGCAAGCCACTGAGGAGAAGGAACACTATTTCTTTCACTGTTTGTGACGCACAGTGAAGAAACCTGGGGTAATTTCTCCTCATTTGGCTGAAACCTTTAACTTCACTTACTGTTTGAACCTCGTAATTCAATTAATCTCAGTCCTGCTTCCAACTGAATTCAGTGCCAAAGTTGCTGGGACAAAGCTAAACCTTGGCTTGGAATCAGTTACTCTAATAGCTGTAAATTCTACTGCAGCTAAATATACCTCACAGAACTGCAGAACAGTTGAGAATGGAAGGGACCTCTGGCTCCATCTGGTCCAAACCCTGCTCAGAGACACCCACAGCAGGTTGCCTAGGACCATGTCCACGTGGCTTTTAAACATCTTCCTTCCAAGGATGGAGACTTGACAGCTCTTGGCAACCTGTGCCAGTGCTCACCCTTACAGTGAAAAAATGTTTCCTGATGCTCAGACAGAACCTACAATGTTTCAGTTTGTGCTTGTTGCCACTTGCCCTGCCACTGAGCATCACTGAAAAAAGCCTGGCTCTGTCTTCTTTATATTCTCCCATATGATATTTGTGCACATTGATAAGATCCCCCTTAGCCTTCTCCAGTCAGCTCTCTCAGCTTCTTCTCGTACTGGAACAGAGATGCTCCAGTCCCTTAACCATCTCAGAGGCCCTTTTCTGGACTCTTCTCCAATACTTCCATATCTCCTTTGTACTTTTGTACCCCAGAACTGAACACAGCAGTCTGGGTGTGGCCTGACTTCCTACACAGTTAAGAAGACAATATTTGTGTTTTGTTGTGACTGGTGCTAGAATAAAAATAAGGAGAATGGCCACATATACACAGAATCACAGAATTGTAGGCGTTGGAAGGGACCTTGAGAGATCATCGAGTCCACCCCCAAACACAAACACACCCAGTAATCGATAAAGTCTTCTGAAGCGGTAGAAAGCAAACGTGTCACTTGCATGATTCCAGATTTCAGAGTCCTTTTCATTTCATTAGGCTTTTCTGTTCCAAGCAGCAGAAATTGTTTCAGGGAAGGAAGTGGAGTCATTTACATTTTTGTCTCTAACTAGACAAAAATATCCCTTTCTCTGTGTGTTTAATGAAGGCACTCCGTGATCAATAATCACTAACTAGTGTCTCAGCCAGTGCACGTGTCAATGAAAGCATGTTATTTTCAATTGATCAGGTTCTGACGGAAATAGAGATTTTAAAACAAATTTTTCATCCTAGTTGATAACATGATATTACATTATTGAAATTAAGTATTTTCAAATACTAATTCACTGCTAAAAATGGTTATTTACATTATTATTTTACCTACACACACCAGAAGAGCCAATTTAAGGTGTTTATTTCCAGTCAATACCATAGTCTGTCTGCAACCAAATAAGTGGTTCCAAATGGTAGTGAAAACACTGTGTTAGCATAATTAAGCCAGAACACCTGAAATTCACTTTTCGTAGGAATGAGTTTTACCAAAGATGTTGAAACTGCCCTATGTTGAAACAACTACATTTTGCAAGAAACTGATCTTGATAGTGTTTCTTTAAATTTTTCTAAGGGAGAGCTGTAAAAGGAAAATGAAAAATGGCTCAACTTGGAAGTAACGCTCCATTGCTTTTCTCTAAATAATGAACTTCACTGTTGCAGCAGTACATACTACCATAGTAATAAATAACCATATGCTCACCCCCTGTAAGGCTCTGTAACTCTCTTAACAATACATTTCACAGCATATCCAACTGCAGAAACAGTTAAAATCTCATTCTAATTTCCACTGGAGCAATTTTACTTACATAATTGGGGTTGCAGCAGAACAGAAGCAAAACCTGTTGTTAAATTATTACATACATGTGCAACAATAATTTGTTGCAATACCAAGTTTGTTCACCAACACAAGAGGACAGCACATAAGTCACATGTGGTGACTTATCCTTCACAGTATTATTAAAATCAAGAGTTACATGGAACATGATTCAGATAACACAGCTCGAACAAACTTACAAGTTAGAAGCAAAATGAGACCAATTAAGAATCCAAGGAAAGACTGATTGACTCACCTGGATGCTAGGTGGTGAACGATTTTTTCGGGTTGTAGTGGTAGCCATTGTAGTTGTGGTTTCCATGACTGTAGTAGACATTTCTGGTGGCACAGAGGTTGTGGGTGTTGTTCCCAAGATGGAAGGGACTTCCCCAACAAGTCGGACACTTCCATTGATTTTAATGTTGGGGTTGTTCTCTGCTGCCATGTTCAGCACTTTCAAGCCATTGTAATAGAGACCGGAGAGCTGGCCTTGGAAGAGACGCCCTCTGTCTTTTCCTCCTATGGCTATTTGCGCCTGGGTGTTGAAGATCGTTAACTGCCGTCCTAGTGAAGGGGGGTGAACAACATTATTGCTACACATTTCCTTAACTTTGTATCTTACACTGAATCCTGGCCAAAAATTATTGACAACAAAGAAGCAGATTCATCCTTGGTTGAGTTTATGAAAACAGTAGGGTAGAAATACAGTATGGAAACGTATTGCCTAAGATTCATTATTAATAAATATTATCCTGAAAGCAAGAACACCTGAACCTCATCCTTCAACATCCACTCATACATCAAAACTCTGGAGGAGCTTTGCTTCAGTGAGAAATTTGAACCCACTCTTTTAAAGTTGGATCAGTTTTTAACTACAAATGAGGCTTTAATATGTGGCTATTTTTCCACTATCAATTCACGTTGCAGTTTCTGTCAAGTTTTAGCCCATTAAAAATACCTTTCCTTTTGACCAGTCAAATAATGGGATTATTTCATAAAGCCACTTTTAATAATGCAAAAGTGTTAAGGTGTGGCTTGAGGAGAGTAAAACATCAGAAAAATTGATAGCGATCAACAGAATTGATCACCATCAACACAAAGATTGTGCAGGAAACTTAAGATAGGCTCAGTCACGATCTTCCACCGAGAAATTTTGCATTGTGAAGGCTCACAAAGCTAAAACCAGGAAACAGCAAACACAAACATTGTGATGTCTCTGAAAGAGCAAAGTTCTTGAAATAACATGGATAACATAGTGCTTTGGATAACTAAACCCAGAATGCCTTACATGTGAATTCCCACTTACAGATAGTGAAATTCAAGTGTAGGCAGGTTAAGTGGTTTATTCAAGGTCACACCTCGAGTATTACAAGTGGACTGATATCATATGTAATGAGAAATATATTTATTAAAAATAAATCATTGTAACAATTGCCAATTTTATTTTTGCAGGCCACTTAAATCACATTCAGCCTGGACTGCTCTATAAATATTGCTTACGTCTCAGGCTGCACTAGATTGATTATGTTAAGAAATAAATTGCTTCATGCAGTGCAAAGACAGTGCCTATAATTTCACTGTTTCTCAGAAGATTAGGGCCACACCAGCTGGAATCTGTTGAATTACAAAAGAGACGGACTGGGCAGTGCTCTGAAGGATTATCAAAACAGCATCAAGACAATCATCATTCAATTATTTGTTTTCCTACTTTTATGAAATTTACACCATCTGTCCCCATCCCATTCCCACTCCCCAGTTCTAACTCACCACTTCCTCTCTAGTCCATCCTGACTAGAGGTGCAAAATGCCACCATGTAGCACAGAGTATAATCCACTGCTCATTTCTTCACAGACAGTGGTTAAAATAGATCAAAATACAAGGGGGAGCTCACCAATTTTGGTGGTCGTCGTGGCGGGTCTCGAAGTCAAGTGGTGATGCGGTGTTGCATCATCTTATGGTGACAGGATGGACCATGGGGAAGAGAATGGGGACAAGAGAAGAAATGTATCTGAAAGGAGTTCCTGTCCCCAAAGAGGGCCCTAGCTAACTAAGCAAAAGTGTATGGAGAGGTGCAACATATGGACATGTGGAGATGAGCTGTGCTCCTTACCCACAGATTTGCAAATGGAACACTAGGACTTGATTGGGGTGGAGGAACAGTGTCAATGAGCATATGAGAAATAAAAAAGGAGGGTGCCCTTCCCCTGGAAAATGTTGAAATATTTGATGCAACATTATGCATCTTAGGAGGTTTTAAACTTACCAAAGGCAATTTATGTCTATTAAAACAACAAACATGCACTGAAGCCGCACATCCCCATCATGAAAAATCAGAACGTTTTTTTTTTCAGTCTTTTCTCTTGTCTATGAGAAAATTAGGATCCAATAAAAATATCCATCAACATACTTAGCCCGCTCAGTCCAACTCCCTTCTAAGTTAGAGGAAGTAGCACTGTACACTGTAGAAGGCCAAACTTGTCATATACTATGACCTCAGAGCCTGCTTTTCTTCCTAGTAGCTCTGTCCTGTTGTGCATTGGATTTTCTAATGGATATGCTGTCAGTTCCTTACTACACCTGTTTTCCGCACACATTCCATCCTCTGAAAACTATATTTCCTTCCATACTGTCTCTGCCCCCTACAGACACTTCATTTGCATTGTTCCTTTCTTCCCATCTCACTTATGATACAGTGTCGAACGATGGAGGTGAGATGAATAAAGAACAGGGAACTGTTTCACTAATCTTGAGATGCTATCCCTGAAAATGGAGGGAAGGTGCTGATCATTCAGAACTTCCCAATTCCTTCCATTTTCTCCCCTTGAACCAATATAGTCTCTTTCTATCACCTTTTACCAAAGAGAAAAGGGGTGGACAATAGTGAGGAAGAATCATTTTTTACTGTTCCAGCAAGGAAAGCTCCCCAAGCCAGGAAAGAAAAGAGGTTCCCCTTCTCTTTTACTGGAGGATTACAGCCCTCCTAAAGATATCATCTACTCTAAGCCAAGCACATAGCACACCTTTAGACATGCCTATCATACCTCTTATTTTACTTTAAAAATGAGGAATAAGTAAACTGAGGCTCGGGGGGGGGGGGGGGGNTTGAAACCTTACACCAGGGAAGTGGCTCCACTCCAGTAAAAAGCAAAATTTTGATTGTGAATTTTGGGGTTGTCCTTGTTCAGTAAGTGGACTACCAGCCCAGGACAATTCATGCACTGCATCATATAGTTAACACTGCAGACAGCACTGGTACTAGAACTGTGTTTGCCAAAAGAACAATCACTTGCTGGAGTTACCTACAACCTGTCGCTCTTTGCTCTTCACTCTATGATTGTGTGCACAGGCATGAATAAAGACAATAGGTAAATGCATATGGAATGATGGAAATTTGTTGAAAAAAATATACACATAATTCTGCCACCACAGACCATTTCAATTCACTCTTGATTACATGGTTCTGTAGCCCTTACTCCCCCATAAGTGAAATTTATTTGGCTGCTGAATTAAGGAACTGTATTTGTAAATTCTATTAGATGTGTAAGGGTTGCAGACTTATAGCCCATCTTTTCCACAGATAATTCTTCCTGCTGGTTAGTGTCACAGGAGAGAAAAATGACAGGCATATTTTAAGTTTCTGAGGTGTTTTGTAAATATTCTGCATAGTTCAAGTTCCCATTTCTTTGTTTGCTCTCTCATTGACTTCTTCATTTGAAAAATTGAATAACAATGAAAATTTTCACAGGGAAATATTATTGAAATTTAAGTTTTCTGTAAAGCTAGGAGAGATTTTAGGCCTAATTTTGCAAACCCTAACTCACATCAACAGTTCTTACTTCAAAGGTACAGTCATTCACATCAATGAGACTTCTCATGTAAGTAAGAGGAACTTGAAGAATGAACACTTCCATGATCAGTCCCTTAGATGAGATACATCTGTGTCTTTCTTAGCTCCTCCTATTGCAGAATAGGTTACAACTGAACCTTAGCAGGCACCATGTATTCTACTAATAAAATCTCCTGGTTTTATGACATCTGAAATTGAACAATTGAAGACTAATTTTTTTTTTTTAAACTCACATAAATCTCAGTGAAGCTAATAGTGCTTAATGTTTTGCTTATTACTCATATAATTCAAGATTGTAAATCTGTGCCTCTATTAAAAATATTGTAAACAATTAAAAAAAGGTCACAACAATAATGATGCTACTTCAGAAAGCTGTGTTATATGTATTTCATTATTGTAAAATAATAGTGGTATTACTATAATACCAAATCTATGGCATTAAAAATGTCAATCAAAATTTGTTTAACCTTGCCTCACTCAAGCCAAGAACTCATAAATGGAAGACAACTTTTCTATATGTTGACCCATTTATGAATCTATCTTTTCCTCCACCTGTCAGTTCATCTTCCATTTTGATAGTCAGCTATGCCTTCACTCATCATCTTCATACAGAAAGCATCCGTGATTCAGTGTTGGATGGATGACCAGATGTATGAGCAGATTGGTGAATAGCTAGGCGAATTCATTCTTTTAATTTTTTAATTTGAGTGCTACGTATGTTGCTGAAAAGGTCTATCTACTTCAGAATGAAGGAACAAAGCTGTATTATCTCAGGTATTGCACTGCATGATGCCATTCCCTAATATAAAATGTGAAGACTGAATTTCCTTTCAGTCTTGTGAAAACCTGGCTATACACTTCTAGCCTAAAAACATCCAGTGCTTTAAGAGTGTCTGAATTCTCAAATATTGTTTTTCAGACCCCCTTGTGTGTGTGATTGTCTTTTAACAAAGTATCAATATCCACAGAAGGTAGACTTCAGTTCAGAACTCCAAGATGGCTTACAAAGGAAAGTGCCTTGGCATGCTTATAAGCTCAAACTTAGAGAAGCAGTGACATAAAATAAAAGACTTGTGGAAAGCCAAAAAGGAAAATAAAAGGGAAAAAAAAAAAAAAGGGTTCTCAAGCACATGAATTGCATCAAAGAATTAGACATGCATTTGTTTTAATAAAATTGAGGCAATCACTGTCTTTAGTGTTAAAGGGACTTTAGCAATTCAAACTTACCAAAATTATTCACTTTTTAGTGATAAGCTTTATTTATTTAATTAAGTTTGATCTTATAATTTAACAGGGCAGCCCACTGAGACTCAATAAGCATTTTGTTTACTTTTATCTTAATATCCACTTACTAGCTAGCAGAAATTAACTGTTCCATAAAACCATTGTGGTCAAAATACGTTTCTGCCTTAGTTAGACTAATTTCTTAGCTTTATTTACAAACCTAACATGGTTGTAAACCAAATCTGAAAAGCAGGTAACACTGTCAGCTGGCATTGAAGTCAATGGGAACTGAGTGTGCACAGCACTTCCTAGGATCAGATACTTCACATAAAAATATTTTGACTGCAGTTAGCCACATTCTTTGTGGCCTTATCATAATCCCTGCTTTGCTAATTCAGCTGCATGTAGAAGTTAGAACATAAATTATGTTTTTCCCGTTCTACAAAATATTGGTTCTCCCTATTGGAAAATTTGGTAACACCCACAGTCTAAGTCAACACAGAAAATGCCAACTCTGAGTTCAAAGGTCACCCCCCTTTTATCAGCAGTACTTTCTTTAAAGGAAACCAGAGAAGATTGTGTTCTGCTTTTCCAAGACTTCAAGGAAACAAATTAGTTCCAGCGACATTTTAATTTAAATATCAGATTTAGAATAGGAGATCCGTCTTGCTCTCTACAGTATTACTAAGAGCCCAGTCTAAATCCTGCTGAAATCAGTGAGAGTTGTTCTGTTACTTTTAACAAGCTTTGGAATGGGTTCCACATCCGAAATTTTGTTATTTCTCCAAACTCTTTATAAAAGAACATTACTGTTCTGACACAAGTCTCATCTCAGCAGATCACCAAAGTGTATGCAGAATTTTCTCTCAAGCCAATTGAACTTACGCATATTGGTAAATTTTTTGCTGAACTGAGGCCAATTACAAAAGATAACAAAAGACAACAGCACTACCTGAGATTAAGCTAGGGAAGAATTTGAACCCAAGCTTATAAAAATGTATCATTGCAGTGTTGAAACTATACTCCACATATAGAAGTGACAGAACAATTATCCTTCTCTGTCTCCCTCACTGTAGTTTAAATGAAAATGTTAAAAAATGTTTTCTTTACAACATTTTTTAAAATTGTTTAATTATTTGAATACAACTAGAAAACACATAGCCACAGTGGCTAATGAGACTAATGAGAAAAAAGAAACTTACAGGAAGTGGTTTAACAAGTAGGTTTGAATTTTTTTTTTTAGGAAAACTTTGCTAATAAAAATACGAACGTAGTTTAAAAACAAAACAAAACAGGAAGATCATGCAGTGGTTAAATTGCCATAATACATGTTGTTGCTCTTCTCCTTTCTTCATTTTGTTTTGTTAGAAAATGTCTCCTGATTTTTTGCTTGTTTGTCATTACTGTGATAGTAAGCTCAGAATTTCGTCCCTTTAACTGCATTTTAATAGCAATGTATTATAGCATGATTTATCAACATATGGCAGGTGGAAGCTGACACAAATTATAATGAAAATTAAAACAGTCATTTATGCAGCAGGCGATTATCATTTAAGAAACATTTATTTGCAGGCTTTAAAAATGAGGGTTTAGAATCAAATGGGTTTAAAATGAAAGTTTTAATGACTATTACCTTTTTCCTGCAGCCACTCCTCTACAGGCCGGTTATATTTGAAGGGGATTTTCTGTTTTACCATTTGGAACCGTTCACTATCAGTGTTGCCTTTAAAGTTTAAAAAACAGCTTAAAAACAATCTGAAAAGTCAATGCAATCATTAAAACATCCTAGATTTTTTGTTGATTTATGACTTTATTTAGCTATAAATAAATAAGCACGTGTGCATACATATATATTTGAAAAGAAAGATTTATCTTTAGTAAGGTGGAAAATAGTTATACATCCAATTGCCTGAGGTTCTGGAAGGTCAAAGAAGTTAAATCCTATGAAAAACATCTCTCTTCAATTCTCAGAGTATTTGTTTATCCAGATTGGTTAAAAGGCATGTATAATTTGTCCAGGACATGAGACCTTGAATGAACTCAGCAACATGAGTTAAAACATTTTGAACAGACTGTAACTCTGATGGCAAAAGGATATGGCAGAATATGTCAGTCACACAAACATACAGATAGTATTTTGATAAACCTTCTTGTAGTAGTAGAAGATGTGTGTTAGGACTAGAAACCTGGTAAAAACAAAAAAAGAACTGAATAAATTATAATAAATTAATGCTGAAAGGATGTAATAGAAGCAGCTTAAAAGTCCTCTAATAGTGAGAAGTTAGAAAAAAAGGAAAGTAAAAATTAAAAAGATGAAGAGCTGTTAATTAAAGATATGTGAGGATTTGTGTCCAGTTACCAAAGACTTGGGCCTGTTGCCAGAGGAAAACAGAAGCTTAGAAGCTAAAACAAAAGCAGAAATGATTATCCAAAATATAAATTCTGGCAAATGCAGTTCTGTTGTTCCATGTTAACGGATAACAGTATTATTCAGTAAAGTGTACTTTGGAAGAAAGCTATTATCACTCACACAGTACACAATACAGATAGGAATGAGTGTCATACAGTCTTTCTCCAAATTCCCTGGTTACTGACAAAAACCAGGTATAGACCCAAAGAGTTGGGCTAACCTCTAGTGGAAAAGAGCAATTCCATTTGATGGTGCTAGGAATGATAATAAACAAGTGACATCATTTGGCTTTTGTTTTCTTCAGCTACAAGTCACTTACTGACTCATTCTAACATTTGCCTCATGTTTTATTTTTATAAAAGCTCTTTCATCAGATAAGACAAAAAAGATTGGCCTTTGTAAAAAAAAAAAAATAATAATAATAATAATACTGAGTCAACTAGAAAACTAGAGTAAGCCCCCAGCGTACTACAGTAATACTATCACAAACAGAAGTCCTGCAGGGTAGCGGTGCTTCAATACGTTTAGTATAAATGGCAATCCAAGAATCACAACTGCTCTGCACAATTTGCAGTGCTTCTTTTGAAATCCCATAAATAAATAACCTAACAGGGCTTCATGTTAATTTGAATTTCTGAAGCAGATGCTGGAATCTTCTTCCAATGTAAAGACACATCAAAGAAACAAAGATATATACATGGATGCTCTAATTCATATAAGCACCAACAAAAAGTAGTCATTTCTGTACTTCTATGAATACAGATTCATGAACATAAAACTTGAATCATGTTCAGTACAGGTCTCCTCATAGGACAGTGAAACAGATCACTTAGTTTGGAGAGACCTGAAATAAAAATAATTAAGACAAGCTTACAATGAAAATAATTTATTTCTTTTTAACAATCAGCAAGGCACTCTGTCTATCCATTAGGTCTTCCCACAACACACTAACCTACACTTTCCTTCACAAAATTAGCTAAATCTCCTAAATGAAATCACAGAAATCCTGTATCTCCTTTAAGATGTTTTGTTTCAGTGTGGATATTTTCCTCTGTGCACAAAAGGAGTACCAGGTCCTCAAAGACCCTCAAATGGTGTTTCTAATGGACTTAGAGCCCTAAATTGAACTCCCTAAATTATTCTATAAGCCCAGACTTAAACACTTACAGAGAGTTTGCTACTACATTTGCATTGCATAGGATATAGTAGGATATCGTTTCAGTAGAAATGGATGTTATTTACCACTTTATTATGTTTTAAGTAAAGACTTTTGGTTAGATTAGACTGCACTGAAATCTCAGCGCTGATTAACAAGAACGTTTTGTGTGGGGCCGAAGAAACTCTACAACTTTAGTTGAAACAAAAATACTCCACTGGCATCACCCAGTAAGTAAGCAACCTTTTACAAGAGGCAATGAAGATATTTTTCAGAATAAAGAAAGATCCACAGTTTGTAGGAACACAAGAGTCAGCCCAATGACTGGCATGGAGTCTTTCTTCCTCTATTTGGAGGGCTGGCTGTAGAAGGGGAAAAGTGTACTGGATTGAAATTTCTCAGAAACAGAACATCTCCAACAGGCCAGCAAGACTAAGGTAAAAAGGAAATGGGACAATGAAAAAGACACGACAGGTTAAAATGGGTTTCTTGTAATAGAATACTAGACCTTCAAGAAAGCCAGAAATGACAACTATTGCCCACCACATCTTTAAAGATTGTTTTAAAAAATCAGGTTTAATTTAATTTTATTATTATTATTAAGCAGATATATTCAGCAAGATTAATATATGTATAAAAATCATACCTTTAACATCTATGAAAAACTGAAGGACATTAGAAATTCAAATAGGTTTAAATTTAAACATTAGTACCTGATGTAATTTTTTTGTTTTGCTTTGCTTTTAAATTTTATTTCATACGTTAGTGAGAATGAGTTTTAAAAACATGTGCATGAGAATGTGTTCACTGATATATTCAGTTACAATATTGAGTTAAAAAAACCACTTTTCCCTTGTTAAGAGTTTGAGATGTTCAATAGATACCATTAAACACATACAATTATTAAATTAATATTGATTTTGAGTTGTGCTTAAAAAAGATAAACACAGCATTTGATATGAGAGTTCAAAAAGAAAATATCATGGTTTGCAGCACGCAGTGACGTAAATTCAACATGAAGTAAGCTCATTGGTCTGCTGACAGCTAAGCCATGATGCGATTAAGTCCATCTTCATGTACAGAAATTTTCAGTAATGATCCTTTTGTGACCTCATTACAATGCCTTTCCAGAGTTAAATGACACACATGCTCACGTTTGAACAATCCCTTCACTCATAAGCTAGACTATCTTCTTTCTCTTTGAGTGCAGATCTGATTCAAAGCTTTATTTCAGAAAGGAATACATAGGATAAAATGAGTCATTTTAGTTCAGTTTAGAAAATACACTTAATCCCATTCAGAATCAATGTGGGTCTCAAAGGTCTGCAGGACATAATTTGTTACAATAAAGTTGTGTTGATTAGTTTTGCTACTTGTGATTGACCAAATATTTTTCCTCCTATAAATTCTAATTGCTTAAATAATACCAGGAGCAACTGCTCATCTAAAATAATCTGCATTCTTTTTCTTTCTTCTGAAGAATAAATTCCTGCATATTAATATCACTTGTGATCTGCTTCATGACTCAGTCTCATCTCAAAAGCTCAACCTCAGAAATGCATCCCTTCACCTATTTTTTCTCCTTTCTCATGCAAAATTCTCTAACACAGTCAAATCCAGATGTGCGATTACTGGGATAAAACAAGTCTGTTATCCCATTTAATACTCACATGTGCAATTAACAGAAATCCAGCCATATCTCCAAAGTATATAGATACTGGAAATGCATAGATGCAGAAAAACCTCAATTTGCCAACACATTTTTAAGTATCTAGATTCTTACAACCTTAAGGATTCTTATGGCAACATTTTTAAATGTTCTGGATTCCAGAGTCCTTTCTAACCTGAATATTCAAAATATTTCAAATATCACTGACATTCCTGATGACTATTTTGGAGAGGAATCTGACAAAAGAGCCAGATTTTTTGTTGTTTTTGTTGGTTCCTTTAAGAAAACAATCAATTTTATTGCCTTTTGCCTATTTCTAAACCAAGATAGGATACTAAAGCCAAAGAAAGTAAATGAGCAATTGAAGCTCTGAAAAATGTTTCTTCTTGGCTTAGATACCAGCCACAATGATTTACTGCCTCTTTAGTAAGAAAGAGAAAAGCTGAAAGGTTCCAGCAAATTACACTGGGCAGAAAGAAAGTGCTTTCTTCCAAGTGGAATCTTAATACAACCTGATGTGTTGTCAAGTCTGTGAAGATGCTAAGAAGAACATCCTAAGAAAACATTAATCTGTCCTAAATTAATGCCAAAGGCTAATTTATAAAGACAGAATACAAGCAGCAACATTTTCTTCTTTGATTTTAAGTTTTTAAAAATAATGAGACGTTATCTAGTGAGCAGTCATTAAATGAAAGGCTATATGTCGATACTAATGATTTAAGAAAACATTTTGAGATTAGTGCTCAAGGTTTAAACCAATTTCACCTCCCTTTGCCTTTTGTACATGGAATTTCAGTGAGAGAATGACCAGTAAGTAGTTAGTGCTTGATAGCTTTGTTCACACAGCAGCCTCTGATACCTTCTGAAACCATCTGAGATTTAATGGAAGCCCATAACTCACAGTCTAAGATTCACATACAACTAACTGACATCAGTGTGGGAAGGGGGCATGGTAGTTTGCAAAGTTGACGTTAAGAGTGCTAAATCCTCTACTGACAAACCAATCCAGTTCAAATCAGCCCCCAAATTCCTCTAGAGCTGATGCTATGTGCTCTGGAAAAGGAAGCTGACACGCATCATGGAGTAACTACCATTTTACCCTGACATCTAATAAAAGGCAGAGATTTTGCCAACCACAAAAGTTTCAGAAGTGTGTTTGTGACAGGTACACACTGAACCTATTCAACCATTTCTGTTTGTGGGTAGCTGCACTTACAGATCTACGGTATACTGAATTGTCCCATTTTCACATTTCCTTAAATACATATTTTGCTTTTAACACTATTAAGTGTTATTTAGCGGTGTTCCCCAGGGGTCGGTACTGGGTCCAGTCTTGTTCAATATCTTCATCAACGACCTTGATGAGGGGACAGTGTCCACCCTCAGCAAGTTTGCTGATGACACAAAACTGGGGGGAGTGGCTGACACGCCAGAAGGCTGTGCTGCCATTCAGCAAGACCTGGACAGGCTGGAGAGATGGGGAGAGAGGAACCTGATGAGGTTCAACAAAAGCAAGTGTAGAGTCTTGCACCTGGGGAGGAATAACCGCATGCACCAGTACAGGCTGGGGGATGACCTGCTGGAGAGGAGCTCTACGGAGAGGGACCTGGGGGTCCTGGTAGACGACAGGTTGGCCATGAGCCAGCAGTGTGTCCTGGTGGCTAAGAAGGCCAATGG
>WBMW01002608.1:382300-559003 GCA_013396635.1 Penelope pileata
CCCTTCCAACCCCTGCAATTCTGTGATTCTGTGATTAAGTAAAGACAGAATTTGTTTACACTTTACATTCAGCAAGGAAGCTGAGACAAGCCGGTTAGTAAAGTCCATACTTAGAGCTAGAACCTCCTCTCTTCCTAAAATCAGGAAGGAATAATGACATTATAGTCAGCTACAAAATCAAGCCTATTTATGCAGAGCTTCTTATTTCGTTGTATTACTATAAGGCCATATTGTGGCTTATGTTATATAACACAGAGAATGCATACATTAAAATCATAACATGTAAAAAATATCTACTCACAGCAGTTTTTACAAAACACTTGGAAAAAGTCCAAACCTGAAACCACAGATGGGACTTACATAGAAATGAACCAAGATGGCCAAGCAACTAAACAAGATAATTATACGGTAAGTGATCTGGAATCTGTCTTTGTAACTACCACAAACAGTCTCTCTACAAATTCTTGCAAAGCTTCATTTTTGCCTTGTGTAAGAAGCAATGCTATGGAAGATTAAATCAAACTTTTTATTTTATTTTGAGGGATTGAGGAATAGCCAAGTCTTGACATTGTTTATTTTTGTTTCAGCTCTCGGAAATTATGTTTTTCTTTCACTGTTAGATTAAGGTGCATCTTTTGCTATTGAGTTCTCATTTTATTTCTTGTCCTTGTTTTCCCCTTAATCCTCAGTGCCCCTGACTTTCATCTTTAATTCCCTCTGATCACTTTGTTTGCTGGGAGCCACACCTTTCCCTTCGTTCATCTCACTGTGGAATGGAGTTAAAAGCTGACCTTCACACTGAAGCTTTCCTCAGCTCACTGCCCTCATGACAGAAGACAACAAGATCTCAGTAGCATAAATACTAAAAATAGGAGAAAGAATTATCTGGAAAGACTACTACAGCAAAAGTTACTCCTTTGATCAGGCAATTGAAGTTGTTTCTAAGTTCCTATCACCTCAATCAGAAAGCTTTGTGCTGTTACCATTCTATTTTGGTCTCTTTGGTCATTTAATTTTTTCCTACGAGTCATCCCTCTACTTCACGTGCTCAGATTCAGCATGTTAACTACAAAACGTTTTAAACTAAATAATTCTAGATTTCAGTGTAAAAAATACAGGGTTCCAAGTTCAAAGCAAGGCAGCACTTAGGCCACAGTCAATGGAAAATTCAGAGGCAAACTGGGAGATTAGGTTTTAAATGTATTCCTACAAGGTGCAGTTAATATTGACCACTATAACATTAATCAGATCAGAGAAGACTCTGAGAAGTCATCTAAATCTGCCCCTCTGCCCCAGGACAAGATCAGTAACATTTCAACCTCCTTTAGATTAATCTTTCAATCCTGTCTTGCGTGACCGAGAACATAAGTGCCTCACCCCGATAATCTAAACCAGAGATACAATAGGAGCAAAACTAAAAGAAAACTCAGAATAGCAAAGATGGAAGAAGGTTAATCAAACTTTTTTAAGGGTGCAAAAGAAAGCTAGTTTTGGGAAAATGCAATCCACGTTTAATTTTATACGTCAGATTATACTGAATTACTTCAGTACTAAGAAGCTGAGATCATGGCCATGAGATAAAAGCAGTCTCTTTTGGTTTACTTATATTAGAAAAGTGAACTAGGGTACAATACAGAGAAGGCAACTACCAGTACAACCTTTTTACTGACATGCAGCAATCTGAGTGTCTGTATTGTCTTTGGGACATTCTGTAAGCAACATGCAAACTGTTTTTTCTCTCTCCAAATTAAGCCCTGCATCAGGCAGCCAAGGCTAAAGTGACTATTAAGGAACAACTGAAAGTACATATTGATCTTTCAATTTTAAAGAACTAATTTCATTTTGCAGGAAGAGATATGAAACAGAGATCAGAATAAAATCCACTGTTATCATCCCCACTTCTTCATTTTCTTTAGGAAAGCCCAGGATCTGATTTACAAAGCCCGCTGGGACAGGGCAGCAACAACAAAACGCCAAAACCACTTTATTTGTATTGATACCTTAAATTCCATTAACTCTAATTTATCTGAGTATTGTTTATCTTAGTTGTGGCTATGCAAGTCAGGGTGTAGAAACACTGGATCCAGCTTACAGGCATTGGCTTAAACACGGGGCTACAGGAATGCAGCTGTATTGCTTCCAGGATCAATCTGTGATTGAAAATAGAACAACTGCCTTTGCATGGTGCAGAGTCTGAGGTAAGAAAAGCTGTGCCCTTACTACACCTGCTTCGCAAAGAGTCAGCGTCTCACTACTACGCTCCTGAAAACAAGAGCATTCAGCTAGACTGCTAGCTTAGGTCTGACACAGCCAGGAGGGAGAAAGAAAACTGGAATGTGGATTGGAAAGCTAACCAATTACAAATAACAGTAAGTTAAAAATCCTGTGAAAGGGACCAAGTTCTTTAGGGTGAGTGCCAGGAAATAACTAGAAGTAAGAAAGAAACTGATGAAAGAAGTCTATTAAGAAGCACTTGCTATCCAGATTACATATTAAGCAATGCTAGTCTCCTCAAGGAAATTCTTGAATTATTTAAAATTTTACTTGATAAAGCCTAGCAGAGTACGGTGAGGGATATCAGTTGATTATGGAACGGAATGAATAGAGATGGGAAAGGACTGTTTGGTCCTAATTGCTCCAAATCCTCCTCTTGAAATAAGTTCTGTTTGCATTGCCTTAGAAATAGGAAAGAGATCCAGGTCTCTGTGGTGACCCAGTAAGCCTTCTCAAGGACAGGTGTTCACAAAGCCAGGCCATCAACCAGAGGTACAAGAAACATCCGTAAAGTGAAAAAATCATTACTGAGTAACACAGTGTCAGAAGTAAGGTGGACCCATGGGAAAAGTACTTGTAGTTTTTTTAGATGCATTTTTTCCACTCTAACCTTTTTAATCAATTGTTTTCATGGAAGTTACCTGAGTTATGGAAACTGCTATGGAAAAGGTAGTACTGAAGAGATAAAATGCTACTCAGTCTGCATATAACAGAACACTATGGAGAAGGAATCTCACTGACTATGAATTTGTAGGGCTTAAGAAAAAACAGAAATTTTGCAAGCCTGACACTGAAGTTTTCAGCTTCCAGAGTGCTCCAAATACTTTGTAACTAATAGTAAAGATGTAAGTTACTTGATCCAGCAAGGTTTTTGTACTCAGTGCATAGCGTAATATTTTCGATTTAAGTCCCTGAACATGATGTAAATTGAGGCTTTATTCCCACTTTACTGACTGGAAAACTAAGCCACAGGGTAGTAAAAACACTGCCCAAGACCACAGAGAACGGCATCTATACAGTCAGGACTGGAATTCAGGAACTGCTGGATTTCACTTCTACGCCTGGTCCCTTTCATTTCTGAACAGCCTTTCACACAGCTGCTCTGCTTTGTCCTCAGTCACATCATGGGATTTCAATGCCTTTGTGCTCTCCAGTGTCTTTAGTGAGCAGGGAGAAGGCTGATGTGGATGCATGAGCCCCTTCTGTCACTGCATGTCAGCTGTGTCAACCTGGGATTACAGCTGGCACTGTTCTTTCTGTAGGCAATAAGATCAGAAAAGCACAAAGTTGTTGTTCAAGCCTCTTATCCCTCAGGCCAGATGTTTGTTTGCTTACTCTCATTCTGTATGTGTACTGGAGAGAGAGAGAGAGACAGGGACAGAAGGAGAGCCAGGGAGTGGGAGAGGAAAAAGAATATATTATACAGCTCCATTTGACCAGGAAAACTGAAACACAACTAACCCAGGAGAGAAATATAACTATATTAATGTCTGGGAGTTCATTGCACTGTGCTGTCTAGCAGAATTCCCACTTTCCAGCAATCTTCTCCGTCTGAGAAATATTTATTCATTTTTCTCTGTGCTACACTATACAGCTACATTAGGTGTATCATCGGGTGACTGAATCCCTAATAATTCATCTTACTCTAGCAAACAAGAAACTTATCAGAAGTTTCTGATGATACTGCTTATGCTTGATACATGGACATTCAAACAATCGTGGACCAGTGGTCACAAACAGTTCACAGCACTTGAACATTCAGACAGTCTAGAGAATCACGTTTATGTGAGCAATCACATACTTCAGTCTGGAATTATCAGCAAGACCAACCTGCCAGGACATAGCTACGTATTTTAGTGTGCAATTACTGTTACGGAAAATAGCATCATGATGAATTTTAACAAGTGTGCTGGACATTCCAAAGAGATACAAGGAAAAATAACGTGGCTTGGATCCCTCTAGGAATGCAATACATCTGTTTTGCACCACAATATTTCAGGGACAAGGACTCAAAGGCTTACAGTGACTATAAGAATGCAATCTCAGTATTTAGGGAAATCCCTCAGCCCAGACTGTACATATCATATGCAATCAGGGTGAGAACACCTAGGTAGAAAGATGCTTCACTGGCGTATGGATAAGGTATCTTGGCATATCTTGGCATACTTTAAGCCATCAGTCTGACATAGAGCAAGCCTACAACTGGAGAAATGTAAAGCTCATCTCTTCCTGGTTTATGCTGCATGTCATACTGTCATGGTCAAAGGTTTGTATGAATGCTCATTCTGTGTTGGAAGACTTTTTCTTGCAGAGAATCCTTCTCTGTAGGACTAAGCTTAGAGGAAAGAACTCTGATTTGAAAATCAAGATCATCAGTGAAAAAAGCATCAGAGAAACAGAAAAATCAGAGATGCCTCAAATACCTGGGTTTTATTTTGTCTTGTTTTGTATTAAATTTTGGCTGAGCAATGTGCTTATAATATAACAGAATAAGTTCTACCAAATTCCAGCTGAAGAGGGAGCGGGAATATATTCACACCATCATGTCTCCCTAGATAAATTAACAAGGGGAAAAAAGAAAGCATTTCTTACAGGGTAATGCAAATGTAACGATTGTAGACATGATATAAACATGGATTGTTTATGTGACCTCATGTTTCAGGTCACAAACAAAGCCTTAACAGTAGGATAAAACTTCTCAGAAATAAGTCTTTCAGGCCATGTTTTCGTTGTTGCCATGGTGGATTCACTATCTTTTTCTCAAGTATCAGCCAATTCTCTGTTCTACAGCTCAAGTAGCTGATTAGGTGGACGAACAGGCTCTGGGAAGACAGAATGGAAACGATTCCAAATCCAGGACCACTGACAAAAGCATAATTTGGACCATTCTAGCAAATTTTCTTCTTTCGTGTTTGGTATTCACTTGTAGATTGGACATAGAGGACATCTAGTCTGATTCAGGAAGATGCAAGAAGAATGCTACACTAATTCAAGTAAAAACATGCAGCAATATGATATATATCTCCCTGTTCTTTTGGACTGCACTGACAAAAAGCTTCCTCAAATTGTGAGTATTTTCTGACAGCATTTTCTTTATCCAAGCTATAACAAAGATAAAGCGTTTTGGCTAACTGAAACATAGCATTCCCACTGTGGCATGTATTTACATGTTAGAACAATTTATTGGTGACCGTTACGCAGCAGTAATAAAGACTGCTAAACAGAAATGCTTCTTATTCTTCCGTCCCTCTTTCCTATAGCTGAGGGACTCTCTATGGGATCTTACATGGGCATTAGACAGGTTACTTGCATGAAAATACCACTCTAAATGTACACTTCCTTAGGTAAACTCTGCTTTCTTCTCTCAGTCCTACTGCTGTTAAGTAATTCTGTACTATTTTTTCTGCCTCATTAGCTTATGCTCCTCCATAAAAAACATGAATCTCCCTCTTGCTTAATGCTAAGCCAACAGAAATGCTGGTGCTTTGATCCACTCACAAGGTCATGAGGCATTTTGTGAAGGTAAGGCTGCATCTCCTCCAAACTGATTGAGTGCATGTTATAAAACCCCGGACCACTTTTTAGAAATGAAATTCTGACAGGAAGGATGAGTACTGAAAGTTGCAATATAGTCACTTTGTTTCTTTTTCCCCTCTGTCTTTCCACTCCTCTGTCCTCAAAGACAGAATTCAGGAGACAGACAAGTCCTACAGCACTTCCATGCAATTGTTTGGGCAAAACAGCAATCTAGAAATGAATCACAGTGTTATACTTCGTGTGGGAAAGCAAAAAGAAAGTACATGGAAGTGAAACTGTGACCACAGTGGCAACATTAACATAACTTTTTTATCATGTCATATTCTACCTCATCGGTCAGTACGGATGCATGTGCATTAACATGTGTACAGGGGTGTTTCTGCACAAATTCCAAAGTACATTTGTTTTTTGGTGTTGTAATATGCGTAGTCATATATCTCAGTGGACACTGGAGCTCAAAACTAAGTGTTCATAACATGTAGCCATATTTATCTGTTTTCCTACCTTATATTATAGATGTTATGGCCCTAGAGTGACAAGCTACAATCAACTCTTGATTTCATCAACTTGTCATGCTTTAATCATCCCTCTTGGCAGATCTTTCAACATATGTCACAGTACTGCCTTCAGAATGTGCTTCTCCAAGTCTGTTTTATTAACCCTGTCTTTTTATATGTTTTAGGCTCATTATGAAATGCAGTAAATCTGTCAAAGGTACTTTACATGCCATCTCCAATTCATGTTGATAGCAAGCATCTAAGAGCTCATTTAAGTCCCACAAAATGAGTACAATATGAGAAATAAAAAACCACAAACAAGTGTATGACAAGAACATCAGGGATCACATTCAATCCATGAGGCTAAATGAAATTCTCTGTTCTTGTTCTTAACTCATTACTCACTCACAGGGGATAGGAAAATATTAAGACCACAGTGGGATCCGGCAGTACGACAAAGAAATCCCTTCAGGTTGCAAATCTAACAATAGCATTTATTAATGACTCCAAGCGGTAATGTACAAGACCCATGTGTTGCTTCATGGAAAACAACTGAATTCAGCCAAGTTTCTTATTAACTTGGTTTCAAGTATCAGTGAGGAAGAGATCATAACAGTCCCAAATCTGAAGGAGGGAAGGGAGAACTGAAAGGGCACAAGAAGGCGGAAACTGGAGTTGAGAGTGGTAGAAGGTAGCTGGAATGAAGAGATGCCAAAATCACTCTGGAACAGACAGAGGGAATTTAGGGGAAGAGGAGCCAGGCTCTGTAAAGGACAGAAAACTACCTGTTTCCTCTATGGCTCAGCAGCTGAACATTTGGAAATCACTGAAGTAGTATAAGACAAATCATACAGGGAAACTACGCAAGGATAGTAAGAATATGTTGCAACGACTCAGACACCTCATTTACTTCTGCTGTTGAGTTTTCCTTGTTAATGTCCCAATTAGCATTAGACTTGGCATTATGAACTCAGGAGAACTAATAAACACAATATTTGCATGTCATTTCCAGTATCAGAGGACATGTTAGTTGAAAAAAGGGTATATAGTCTTAAATCCTCCAGTGATGCTACCATTAGACCATCCAAACCTCTCTTCACTTTCTTGGCTAATGCAATATAAACTAAATAGAGCAAAGATGGGAGACGTCTTATCTCTTATTAGGCCAGGTGATATATTTTGAAAATATAGGCAAACTTTCAGAAACAAAAACCTTAAAGAAGGCTTCTTTACAGAGGAAGAAAAAGAAAATTTCACTAATAAACAAACCCCTAGAACTTGCATATCCAGAAGCAAGGCTGCTTTTTTCAACAGTATTGGACTGACTAATAAAGACCATCTGTCTTCAGGAATTCTGCAATAGTTATAACTGAAGGCTCTTAAGGATATAACATACTACTTTTTCTCCATAATTAATTAAGGTACTCTTATTTCCTAGAAGATTAGCGTTAACTCTGGTTTGCATACTAGAGGGTTAGGCTACCCTAGTTCATATGGTCAGTGGGTTGCAAAATACAGAAACACAGCAGAGCTGGCTCAGTCCCTATACTCAGCATAAAGCCTGGTACTCAAATCATGGACAAAGAACCTAGGTGCAACCTAGTGAGACCTCATGTTTCAAGGACAAGATGGGGACTAATATATGAAAACCAGCAGACATGGCTGGGAGCTGTTTTTTACAGCTCCACTCTATGCTTTACATCAAACAAATCATTGCTAAATTTTGTCTTTAACAACTAGAACAATCACTGCATTATTTGAGAAAATTCCTCATCATAACAAGCTCTTGTGTGTTTTGTGTAATTCCTTTACAAATAACCTTGAGTCTTGTGCATGTCCTCTTAATATCTCAGGAGAAGATCTTGCTTTCTCCTCCTCTCTTCCTCTCCTGCCTGCCCTCCCTCAACCCCCAAATTATCTCTTGCTGTCTTCTGGGTGGTTATGTTTAATCTCAGGATTAGGCAGCAGCCTGCAGTTTGCCTGGAACATCTTATCAGCTTCCCAGAGACATTTACAGGGAAAGAAAGACTCCGGTTTTGATAGCAGTAATTGTATTTAGCTTGTAAGATACAAGGCTATTTATCTCACGGCTGGGAAACCACAGAGGGAGAGAAAGAAAACGTCGCTGATAAAAACTAAACAAAACCAAAAAGAATGAAGAAAAGAAAAGAAGCAACTCCCTCCTCAAAGTCCCTCAAGCGGAGCGATGATGTGGGAAAAGGACTCCATTGAGCGAAATGATCATGCCACTTGTGGAAGGAGATGGAAAATATCAAGGGAAAGGAGATAAAAAGCTTGAGTAGGACAAGAAACAACCTGGTTCAAAGCAGGCTACAAACTCTAGTTTGGCAGCCATGTAAAACTCAGGAAATTTGATTGGTAATGTGAATAACCATTTTTAGAAATACAGAGCATCAATACTCCATTTAAAGATAGCTGGTGCTGTGAATACCCAACATTTCTGAAAATAAAGTCAGTTTTTGTTTTTCCACAGAAACTTACAACTGCACCTATCATTGAACACACGGTGTCAATACAAGTTCTCTTGCTCATTAAAGGACCTTTCTGTTTCAGATTTGTAGTATTCAGTTTCCTCTCCCCAAAACAAAAAAAAATATTTTGCTCCCTCTCCAAAAGCCTTATTAAATTCCTGATGCTGATGTGACTCAAGTTCTACTTGGCCTCCTGTACTACTGCATTTTTAAAACCCCTACAATAACTTTGGGTATGTATTAAATACAAAAATAGGACTGAGGTATTTTGAATCTTCTTAGGCTGTAACCAATATTCTAATTTAGTGCAATTCAAATAGTATGCAAGCAGGACAGAGTTAGCACCATCCTACTAAGAAATACTTAGCATTTTCTTGAAGTATCCAACGGTCTTCAAAAAAATTTCACATTTCCATTTGTATCTCCGTAGTCACAGAAGACATTCAATAAGAAAAAGACTAAGATGAAACCATGCATATCGCTGAATTGTATCAAAAGGGGATGATCAACAAATATTTTATTTGTTCCCACCACCATAATTACTTCTCTGCAGCTAAAACAAATTAAACACAGTACCTATTAAATCAATACATGAATGTTGCATGTCATTTCAGCTGTCCCAAAACTAATGTCTTGGAAATTTTCTCAACAATGAGAAGTGATAAGGTAAAAAACACTTTTAAAAATAGATAGTGACTAGGGCTTGTGTCTCACCACCTTTCATTTAAAAAAAAAAAAACCTTAACCTTTCCCAAACATCCTCTGTTACCATGGGAGTGGAACAGTTTGCTGGAAAAATTCTTGAAAGATCATGTAGGAACTCAGCCAGCTTGCTTCTCTGCCTCACATGCCCTCCCTGATACTAACCAAGCAATTGCCAGTCCTTCCACTGAGTAAATGAAAAATATATCATTGCAAGAAAAACTTAATGTCTTTGACATTTTATATAGGTAGGACAATCTAGACCAGATGCAGTTCAGTGAAGACTTTAAACTGACATACACCAGCTTTTCTGGCAAAGGAAGAAATTTTATCTTTCCCCACCTCCTGACCAGTCATTTTCACAATCACATGGCCTCTTCTCCCAGGCTACTTACATGATGAATAGTATTGGTGATATCATCCAGCTGATGAGAGTAGAAAACAGAAATTTAACTATTTAAGAGATATGAGTATGGGAAGGACTAATGAGAACGAGCTCCACTGTTCAGCTCCAGCCATAAACTGTGTTACAATCCATCTACATCAGCATTTTTGTTTGAATCAGGATCATGCCTCTGAGGTGTATCTCCTAACACTCTCTACTTGCTACACTTTGGTTCATTTTGGTACCGAAATGCTCTCAGGGAATGTGAACTGGATTCCTTTCAAATTAAATTAAACCAGAAATTATGCTTCAACTGTTCAGGGCATTCAGTCCTGGGACTGGAGCTAGTCTGAACCAAAACTTCAACACTGGCATCAGACGTCTCAGAACCAATTTCTAGTTTTATAGGTGTACTCTCATCATGCCACAGTACTTGCCAGAGCAGTCACAAAGTAACCCGGAGTTCTGTTGTTAAGAGATGTCCAGATTCCTAAAATCCAACTTCCTCAGAAATGTGTACTTGAGACAGAAAATGAAGCAGAGGGCAAAGAGGATGAAATCTTTTTTCTATTTTTCAGTGCCAATAAAACTGGAAATTGTCATTTGAAAGGGCAGAGACTCCTAAAACAAGGCTGAGCGATCACTCAAAAAATGAGAAAGGGGAAAATATAAATAAATAAAATAAATAAATAAAAATGTAAAACCTGTATTGGGCGAAGGAACCAATGAATCCTGATAAGGATCCACTTGCTTAATGCTGTCTTTTTTTAAAACAACAACAGCAGTAAATGTATGAATAAAATCTAGGATACAGTTCTCTTGGTAAAGTAAATATTTCTTTAAACAACACCATATTCCTGCCTCTCACTTCCTTTCCTTTAATCTTCTCCTTTAAAATGTTACTCCAGTGGGATTTTTTTGTTTGTTTGGCTCACTGTTTCTCTCTCACTGTAAAGCTTATTTTCACCTAGTTCTGTTTCTTTTTTGACTGCAGAAGATGCAGTAAACGCATGGATGAATGAACAGGAATATCAGGCTTGTTTCAATGTGCACCACAAATCTGGCAACATACAAAGTATTTCTTCGCGAGCAATAATAGAAGAGAGGAAAAAAAAACGTCCCACTCAAGAACTAATGAAAACTTATGGAGTGCAGTATTCCACCTCTGTTTCAAGACAAAAGTTTTGTTTTTAATTCTTCTGAGAATTGTTGACTTTCTCAAACCTCAGGATTCCTAATTTAAATCCTCTCATCCTACTGTAAAGTGCCTCAGATTTGATGCGTTTTACTGTAACCTGAAACAATAACATGTCACAGGCTTCATGTGCCTGAACTAGCTTTGCTATCTTACTTGCTCTTATTCCGAGGTGACTCCTACTTCATCACCAAAGAGATGAATTTAGATTTAGAAAAGGCCCTCAGTAACGTTATAATGGCAGGAAGAAAATAATCAAATACAACCTCTTATCTGGGAAGTATACTAAAAGGTGAAAGCATGGGAGACAGCAGAAGAGGCAGTCATAGAAAACTGCACTTCAGGGCATAGAAATTCATATACATTTGTTAGCAAAATGTATATATACGCTGACTGAGAAATACATTGTAATGACCAACTTAGTGAATTAAGCATCAAGGAACTGATTATCAATAAAGCATACAGATAAAGCCCATCTCCTTATTGCAAATTTGAAGGAAAGGAGAAAGAAAAACACAAATAAATCATGAACGGCTCAATGTTTTTGCCTTGTGAACTAAGTCACAACAGCTCAACGGCAGACTCCAGTCCCAGTGCTAATGCTCTTGTTTGCTGTCACCCATCTCTCAAGAGCTTTGTCTCAGCTACCGGCACTGGGTCACTGCTCAGAGTTCTATTGCCCAGTAAGATAAACTCTGGCAGGGTTTGAATGGTATGAACAGAGATCATCTCTAATAACTGGGATTATATCAGACCCAAAGCTTAGCCAACCTTAGCTTCAAGTTAATTTCCTCCTTCACAATTTATCTCTGACCCTTTCCTTCGCAAGAAAGCAGAAAGCTCATGTTGCAGGTGATTGAGATTTAATTAGATGTTATAAAAAACAAAATGTAAGCATCTAAATCATGGGCTTGTTGCTTTTCTGTTTTCCTTTCACTTTCTTGTCTTTTATATGAAGTTGCAAAAATACTTTTTTGGAGTCTTTCAGTCCCATTGGGCTAGTTTCATTTAATTTCAATTTAACTGAATACTGTGTTTTAAGGAAAACCAATATTCTTCTCTTTGCTCATTTAATGAGCATCACATTTTTATTTCTACTTTCCATTGAGCAAGCAATTATGAATCTAATGTATAATCCTTCAAGAGCTAATAAAACTCAGATAGGACCATGGAAAAATCATTAAGAATGTCATCCTGCTGCCAGAAGATCACATCACATGTGAGGATGAAGATACTTTTGCTAGTTGCGAACACTAGGCTGCAGCACTGTGCAGGAAATTATGTACACATTAAATTGTTCATATTACAGACAATCTAGCATGTTCAAACACGCATGTGCCACAAATAAGTTTTTTAAACCCTACAAGAAACTGCCTCTTCCAGAATCGAAGTGATCCTACATGTAAAATACAGGATTCCTTAGATACTATCACACAAGTTGAATATGAACTGCAGTTTCAGCGGTCTCTAGCTGAGACACACTGGATTAGTCAGGTCAACCAAACCACAAAGCTTGTTCCCAAGCTGAGATTCTGCTGATCACCAGTTTATTGTCTGAACAAAAAACATTAGTTGCATGTTTGGTCTGTTCAGCTGTCTTCTAAACTTCCCCAGAAAATGGAACTAATAAGGATTGGTTTCCTGTAGCTATTAGATTCTCTCATTGAATTTTTTTCCAAAGCTGAGACATTAATAATGATTCTTTTTTCGGGATATTCTGGCTTTTAACACAAATTGAGATCAAGCCATAGTCGTTTCGTCTGGGAGGACTGGAACACTGTGCTCCTCCATTGGTTATTTTCATTAGTCGTGTTGGACCTTAATTTAAATATATATATATATACTATTATTATTATTATCTAACTTTTCTACTCTCTGTCAAATATTGCTAATAAAACATTTGAGAATTAACTGGAAAAAATTAGGGACACATGCACACACACAAAATATAATCCCAAAAGTCTTATTTTCACGGGTTCAGGCTGAAGTACACATCACCTACAAATGGCCAGAAAGCGAAATACATGCATGGAAGAAAATGGTGTCTGGAATATAAAGATGCCCTTTTCCCTTTGGGTACATCCGCATATACTCAAATACTAGCCCAGAACATAAGACTAATGTTGATTCTATAAAACCATATATCTTCTAATGAAAACACAGCACTATCTTAACCAAGACAGAAACAGAAGGTACTGAGGTATTCTCTGAATGTGATTTATTTTCTCTTTTAAAAAGAACTCTAAAGCAACGAGCTGAATATTTTGTTTCTTTACACAAGGGACTTGCTACAGCAAGAAATAGGAGAAGAAAACATATTCATGGGGTTTTTACTGTCTGTAATTGGCTGCCAACTGGATTAGAAGTATTTTACTGCAAAATAACTGATGAAAGGAGCAGAGGAAAGATGCTCAGTTTGAGCGTCTACTAGCCACCCTACTCCTTCTAACCAATGGATAGCAGAGCTAGAATTTAACTCAGCATGCTTGTCATTCCTATCTTAGAAAGCACTTATTTCACAAAAATAATGAAAATTATTAAAATGCACTCTTTTGCACGTACAGCGTCAAAACACTGGCAAGAAATTACACTGAATATGAAGTGGACATCACTTGCAGTAAAAACTTCCCCATGCATGTTATGAACAAGTAGAAGAGATGAAATTAGCCCCTTGGTGTAATGTGTTAGTGATTGAGAAAAATAGGATATTTCTCATAATTTGAGGTTTAAGTGTCCCACTGGCAATTCATACAAAACTAGCAAATTGCCTTGTGTTATCAGTAAATTCTTCCCTCTTCTATTCCAGATTAGATCTTTGGCAACAAAGTGTGAACAAGAAGAAATGGCTGCCCTTGGAACTGTGTCCCTGTGCTCCTTCTGCCTTCTATAACCATTCACATCACCAAGTCTAAGTTGTCTTATGCACTGTCAACATCATAAACAGCAATCTGTTTTTCACTTGATGTGAGTCTGATCTTTTAACATGGCAACATGTTAACATATGGCTGTGTATCCCCAGTGATGAGATAACACATGGGACAGTGATTCAAGAGCCACTTGATCAGTTTTGCCAGTGGACTTGGGGTGATGTCTTCCCAAGAAGTACTGAATTGCTCCACTATTTTTTGACCTAGAGTCAACTAAGAGTTGACAGCTTTGGCTAGATTTTCTGTCAACCTTTATATCTGCAAACCTAAAAGAGTGAAAATCAGGAGACGAAAAATTGAGGCAAGCATAAGGTCCATTCAAATACTTGCAAGTTAGTCTCCCACATTCCTTACAGTTCAGCTATATACCTATATAGTGTGCATCTTGGGTGTGGCTAGAGCAACTCCTCCTTTCTGTAAAGTGCATTCAAAATTTTTTGACTTAAATACTTAGAAAATATCACAAGTAGCAAAACTACGTTTGTCCTTGAGTGAGATTTTTTTGACTCTCTGCAGAACCAGGATTTGCTTAGAGACCTCCATAATATCAGGATCTATGTGTACCATACCACACAGTTATCATGTTTTGCTCTTGATATATAAAAGACCAATACTGTGTTTTCTGAAAGACAGAATATTCACCACTAGGCTGGTCAATTTCTTGTTGAGATGAAGCATCAAAGATTTATATAGCACACAGCTGCTGTTAAATGTTATTTTGTACATACAGGTAGATGAAAAGAGAAAAACAGAGAAAAAAGTATGTACCTGTTGGGTAGTGTTCATTCACTGGCCAGCTGTCAACCTGAAGTGTAGCATTGCCACCATTCCTGGTAAAGCGTACCACATGGTATTTGCCATCATTTACAGGTGTGCTTTCCTCTTTAATAGAGATGTCCACCGTGCCAATATTGAAGACTACACCAATCTTGCCTTGCTCCTGAAATGAAAGAAAAAAAAAAAAAAAAAAAAGCTTGCAAATTGCTGGCTGTTAGGAGAATGCTCTTGGCCTATAAATCTCTAATGGGTAATCGTGCTGGTAGGTGGCACTGAAGAATACACAGATGTATCATTTTGAGCTTTGTCAGGATACATTTCATTGGCTCTGCTTCAATGCTAACATTGTCTTCCACAACCTTCTTTACAGCTTTCACCTGAACATAGTGACTCATTTGCTCTCTTAAAACATTACAGAGGACAGCTGAGAAACCAGGCAATAAAACCAAGGAGATGTGGATAAATAGTTAGTTGAACAACAATTCCACTAATTAGTAGCCTCTCGTTCAACTGTCATCTGAAATGCAGCCACAGGCAGGTTGTATCCTAACTGTTTCACAAGCAGAAAAACAGAACAAACAGCCTCCACCCCAAAACAAACAATCATGGGATTCAGCAGAGCAAATGCAGTTACAAGGAGGATGGAATTAGAAAGGAACGAAAATGTGTTAACCAAATTTGACCATGCGAGGGAAGCTAATTGCTCCTAACCCAAATGGAAAATGCTCCAGACTTTCAGAGAATGAGAGTGACTGCAGTCTTATTTTTCTATATCACACACTCCAAGCAATAACTTACTAATAAAGCAGTCTCCCATAGTGTTCTCTCAAAACATTCCAGTCACTGACTGAATGGGAAGAGCAGGCAAAGGCAGCTGTACCAGCCAGACCACTTTTTCCTGCAGCTCCCCCAATTTATTTGCAAGTAACAACTAGATCCAATGACTTCAGGTTCTAAAATATGCACACAAAGTATACTCAGGTTAGATACCAGTGTTTATTAATAGTGATTTAAGGGGTGCCAGAAATTCCTGCCACTGTATCATATGCAGTTAGCCAGAATACATCTTCAAGTCTCAAAACGAGGTGCACAGTAACCTGGCATCAAGTTTTATGAAGGCATATTATGTGTGCTGCACAGATTCAATTCTGATGCAGACAGAACTAAAATGCTTCATACAGGAAAGCAGTCCATCTGCTGACCATCCATGCTATAAAATTAGCCTTATTAGCTCTCTCAATAGAGAAATCAAGATAGAAACAAAACCAGACAGTGGGGGGCCATCTCACATCCAAATACAGCCTCCTCAAAATAGAAACGTGGCATACCACAGACTTCTTAAAATTTTTATTCTAACACTATCTCCCTTATTCTTTGAACTGCAATTCTTTTATCAGTGCAAAAGGAAAACAAACAGTCCTGTAGCTAAAAATGTCATTAAAAAAACTGGACTATGCCTTGATTACTTTAAATTTAGCACTGTAACACTATGCACCCTGATATTATTTTCCCTCTTCTTATAACGGTAAATTTTAGACTCTGCTGCATATATACTGGGGACAGCAAGAATCTCACATTCATTCATACTACAACGCTTTGGACCAACTTCACTGCGAGATATCAATAACTTTTTTTTCATTGTAACAGGGGTAAGTGGATTGCTGCACCCAAGAGATGCATGAACTCAGACACTATTTGAAAATAATCAACATTTTTTCTCTTATGCTACTCCAAAAATATGGGATTCTTCACTGGACAGAGATTCATCCCAGGTAAAGCTATTGCTGGCACAGCTTTACCACCTTTTCAACATATGAAGTAAACTTGTAATACTGCGTTAGTGAATCTCCTGTGTTAGTAAACTGCCTGCACAGAAAGTGCAGTTAGTAAATTATCCGCAAAGAACAAGTGATAACTGCTTCCCAGACAGCAGGACTCAGAGAATGTCTACTGACCAGGTAACCTGGTTACTGCCTCCATCTGGTTTTTCAAATTGCTTCCTTTTAATCAGCCTTCCAGACAACCCCGCATACTTCTTTTCAATCACCCTCAAAACATCAGTCCTGTTCTCCAAACTAGCATAGCGACCACTCCGAAAATAATTCAGCTTGGTGAAGACATAGTGCAAGCAGTTAAGATGCAAAGCTACACCACGTCTAGGGAAACATACCTCCACCACCACAGAGGAAGGGATTGAGAGGTAATCAGCAGAGAAAAAGGTGTACTTTTATGTCTTGTAGGCTTAATGAAGCAGACATAAAAAATTGTAAACAGGTTAAGGGACAGTGAAAAGTTTAACTAAATCCCTCTGAAGAAGGAGAAAACATTTCTGATCTCTCATTTGAGGAAAAGGAGATAGTGCCTTTTGCCATTCCCTTTCCCCAGGCTTGAAGGACAAACTCTATTAAAAGGGGCAGTGATAACCCATTGGTAAGAGAGAAAGAAGATTCTGGAAGTGGAGAACTGCAAATGGCCAGTGGGCCCTCAAGCTGCTAGAAAGAAGGGAAATGAGCCAACTGGTGCCCTACTCTAAGCAGGGTGCCACCCACTCTCCCACAGCCTTTCTCAAACCAGCATAACATTTTGTTGCAACTGAGAAATGCAAAAAAATTGTGCAAAACAAATTATGAGCCTAACTGAAAGCCTCCTTCAGCTCTATGCAGTCCCTCCTCCAGCAGAGTTCCCCATGACCGTTTAAGATGAGTTTTGCAGAAACATGACTGTGCCAGATTTTCGTACTCAACTGAGCAGGACCTTGTCATGAGAATGGTTCTGTTCCAGTTACCACAGTAAAACACAACGTAACACAATCATCTGAAAGCAGGGCTATTGAAGCCAAATTGAAAACAAAGACTTTAAAAGATATAATTTATTCTTGGTGTTTTAAAACTCCAGGGCACTGGATTCTCCCTGAAAAAAAAAAAGGCAGCTATTAGCTTATTCATTCCTGGTAGAAAAATATAAAGCAAACCAGAACGAAAAATCTACAGCAAAGAAGGGCTATGAACATGGAGCAAATACAGAATTTATTTTCAAGATCTCTTCATTTCCGGTTTCCTACATTACAACACTTTACTAAATGAAGCTATTACGAAGACCTTCCTTCTAAATTTGAAAGACAAGCTTTACCACTAAAATTTAACATTTTGTGATGAACATTTCATGACAGACGTGGCCTCTTTCCTTCCACTCCCCATATAGCTAGTAGATGTTATTTTCACATTACCAAACACTAGACCAGCAAATATATGACAAAGAAAGATTTACTTTTAACCTACTATGTTTATTTTGTACATAATAAATAAATAAATCCCTTCCCAAAGCAAGGAAAAAGCTAATTATGCAAAGTATGCAAGTTATGTGCTCTAGAAGTGCTCCAAAGAATTGTAATAGACAGTGGGCATTTTTCCTCTCTGCATCAGCTTTCATCGGGCTGCCCCAAACATCTTCCATGAAAAGATGATCATGTGCCCCCTGAAATTGCTGTTTTCAAAAGCCACATTGCTTTGTCCTTACTTATAGTCCTTCTGTAGATAAATTTCTGCCATGAAGTATTGAAGATATCAGGCAAATAATTATCATTACTTAATGGAATGGCTGTAGATAAATCACATGAATAAAATAAAGCAAAGTACTAAAAAGAATGCACAATGCTTCACCTTGGCCTCTCTATTCTATACAACCCTTTCACAGGATCCTGGCAGCAGTTTCTTGTTATTTGCACTGCTCCTAAAATATTATGGATGTTATTAAATGACACAGGTGCTAATCTGCAGTCAGTTACCAGGAGATCTGGAATCTTACTCTTAAGCATTATTTTCCTTTCGGTAACATTTTCTTTTGCTTTTCTGTAAAACAGATTCTTTGTCTGTGAAAGAGGGGTGGATAGCCACCTAACTTGCCAAGCTCTACAAGCCCTGTAGCCCAGACATATTTTACTTAAACACGGATGGCATTTTAGTAATCTGAAGAGCAAACCCAAGTTGGAAATATGAAATTGGCAGGAGCTGACCTGCCAATGAAATGGCCTTTTAAATGACCCATGACAATATTTGCCCCTCAGTTTGGTGACAGAAAGCAATCTGACTGGGAGAATCTGATGGGTGCTGAAGTAGTATGATACTATTGTTTTAGTCCAGAGCGTACCATGCAACAGCTTCACAATGCTTGAGATGGAGATTGTCAAATTCCAGCCGAAAATACACCAAAAACCACATGCACTGTGTACTTTCAAAAGGGTTTAAATTCTGATCTTCACCTTTCAGTTTTCTTTTTCTTAATCTAAAAGTCAAATCATCCAGACTGAAAGCATACAGCTGTTTCCTGAGTGCAGAAAGCATTTCTGAGAGAACCCCAGGCAATAAGACAAATCCTACTCTCAACTACATCTATATGAATCAATAGCAATTCTGTTGAAGAAAACTCAGGATCTTTACTGATGCAAGTAGAAGCAGAGTTTATCCCAGTTTTTATGTTGATTTGCTTCTTTTTCTGAAACCAAATGCAAAAGAAAAAACAATTAAAACATAACTGAAATCCTACTAGAATTTTAGGATAACTATTTTCTCACACTAATTTTACTTCATCATTTTTCACTTGTCGCAAGTGTGCAGACTGCCTCCTCTTCTCACCCTGGCTGATTCTAGCATAACCAGACATCATCCCACGCCTGACAGACAATATTCCTACTTATTGCTTCCTGAAGACCACTGCTGATTTTGCTGCTCACATTTCAAAGTGATACAAGCTCTTTCAGTAATACAAGAAGTCATGTCATCCTGTAGGAAGGTTTTGTAAACCTCCCCTCCTTCACTCAGGGATGCTTCATGCACACATTTCAACTCAGCTTCCCTTTAAGTTCAGGAAAATTGCTTCATTTTCTTATAAGACCAAACACCACTTTTCCTGGAATGGTCTCCTCCTACAGCCCTCAGACTCATAGCCTAAATTTTTAAAGAGATTGAACTGCTGCTCCTTTTCTCATTATTCTTCAAGTCTTTGCTCTATTTCCCCTTTTCTTTCCTATGGGGAGGGGAGTGAGTTTGTTTGTTTGATTGATTTGCATTAACTACTGGATTCTGCACAAGTTGCTCCAAAAGTAATTGTTCATATTTATTTCCATGGAAACCACAAGGATAGAATAAAACTATTTGACAGCAAAACAGTTACAAAACACTGTTTTTCAACACAGTCACCATCATTAGCTATGCACTTTTGCTGGTGATTAACAAGGGCCTGCACGTCACACACAAAAATCTGCACCAGTAGAGATGTCGCACTGCTGAAACGCACCACCCACTGCCTCACTGTGCTCACATCCACTGTTTGGTCTCCATAAACATTCAGCAAATGTCAGTGAATGTCAATGGAGAAATTCAATGGTGTGAACCTTTGCTTCATACACAGTTCCAAGTCAGACGCCATTGTGTCAGACTGCTCCTCTGCTGCCATCTGTTGCACGTCGACAAAATGAAATGAGATACTGGTGGGAAGGTTCAACCTCTACTGCCATACCACCAACATGCGCCACTGATGTCGTGGGCCAGCACAACAAAACAGGAAGCATTACTTTCAAAGCAGCTCTTGTAGATGTTAGTCCAGATGTTGGATTGCTCACATTAGTGCTAAATGAAGTGAAGAATCTAGCAGAACTGAAGACATAGATGCGTATTCCATAGAGGACATTCACTAGATATTACAATGTCAAACCACATTATGGGAATTTTTACTCTGAACAGAAACACAGAAAGTTCTTCACTGACTAGAAAGGTAGTAAAAATCAGTATTGCACTTAAAGCATCCTTCTGAGCTGCAACTAGAACTAAATGCATGGCTGGACAAGCCTTTTCAGGGTATCTTTTTCACTGGATTTAGGAAGAAATTACACTAGCAGTCTTATTCAGCACAAAGTATAAGGCATTCATTTCTTTTTCACTCTGGTTATATTTAAAGCCATTTTTTAATACTACTTGAAGCTAATTCTGAAGCCGAAATTCAATACAGACAGAAGTATACAGTTAGATAAGGGCAAAGTTTACTGGCTGAACCTTTCCTTTATCTAAACAATGATGGCAGGGAAGTCATGCTCAATAGCCAGCACAGCCATCTGGCAAATGTAAGAATCAAAAGTTGCAAGTGTCATTAAAGAAATGATAGGCACTGAAGCTCACTTGCCATGGAAGCTTTTGATCAGGGTTTCAACACTTTATAGTTATCCTGAAACAAGAAAAAAATGTTAGAGGGGTGAAAGAATGTATATAGGTCAGCTAATTTTGGCAGATTTTTGTGAGATATTTTAAGAAGCAGGAGATTGACTTTTGTTTTATACTGCTTGTTGCTTCTTCAAGATGTCAGACCAGATTCAGTAAATCCTCATTACAAACCTATTTATCCAAAAGAACAATACATACATATAACAAAATAAATAGAAATTATTACTCTTAGGGGCCATGGTTTTTAAAAGAAGCAATTCTCACAGATACATAATTTATAAGGCTAAAAAGGACAATTGTTATAATCTAGTCTGCTCTAAAATTTTATGAGATCATGTATCTTGTCTGAATTGATCTTTTGTTGAACTATGGAATATATGTTAGAGCAACACTCAATTGTGATCTGAATATTAACAACTGAGGGAAGAGTCATCACAGCACAGGGTCATTTCAGTTGCTTCTTTGATAATATTGGCCCAGTGCTGAACACAGTCAAAAAGGCAGGTGAAATGTCAAGATTTATAAAGAAAAGGAACAGTATGCAAAACGAAAATCTGTTATAAGTTAATGATCTACCTTTAATTTTAGTTTTTGAATACAGTACACAGAGCAGTACAGTCTTCCTCAGGAAAAGAAAAAAGAAATACTGAAGGTCTAAAATACCAAATTTTGAACTGTATACATAAAAACCAACACATTATTATTTTAGTAACTGAAAGAACTACAAATATGTAATAAAATTATTTGGTAACAAAATTTAAGCGAAGGCAGTACATTTCGAGACAGTGTATAACTTAACTGTGCAACTCACTCTCACAGGATATCTTGGATGCCTAAGACACATTCAGAAATACACAAATTCATGTGAGGAAAGTCAATCGAGCTATTGAACACAATAGTGTGAATATAATCTCTTGATCAATGGGTCCATAAAAGCAGATCATTACTCTTTATTTTAACTTTTACCTTCTGTATTGAAAAAAAATCTAGCATCATACTTTAATAAATGACTTGTAAGACTGTGATCAAGCCAAAATTTTTTGAAGGATGTTGTCAATTCCTACGCATTTCAGAAAGCGGTGAAATGCTGAAACTGGTAGTCTAACAAGAATCCAATTCTTTTTCTACTGAGGGTTTTGAAAGTGTGATTTATAAAGGCATCTACTAGGACCTGGTTAGTGTATATAGTCCTGTGTCAGAGCAAGAAAAGTGTTAGATCAGATGACTTAAAATTCCAGCTTCACCTTTCTGTGATTGCCAACTCTACCCAACACAGATACTTGATGAAAGCTTTTATGCATCATTGCAAATTTTAAGATAACATTAGTACACAATAACAATAGAATTAAGCTTAGAAATAAATTTAAAAGTTATCATTAATGAAGATTGAGACCTTTTGAAATTTTAACTCGCTAATAGAAGCAATCTAGTTAGCACATGGCTGAAAGGCAGAAAACAATTCTTTTCTGCTTTTACTGCTGCTCAGATTTACCTTCAACAAGCCAATCCACTTGTCTCTTTAGACTACAAAGCCACTGGCTTATCATGAGGTATATCTGTGTGATACCTACCACAGTGGAACCCTGGTATGTCACAGTACAAATAATTATAGAATCATAGATCCTTAGAGTTGGAATGGACCTTTAAAAGTCATCTAGTCCAACTCCCTGCAATGAACAGGGACACCCACAGCTAGATCAGGTTGCTCAGAGCTTGGTCCAGCCTAACCTTGAATGTCTTCAGGCATGGGGCTTCCACCGCCCCTCTGGGAAGTCTGTTCCAGTGCTTCACCACCCTTACTGTAAAAAACTTTTTCCTCAAATCTAACCTAAATTTCCTCTTTCAGATTGAAGCCATTCCCCTTTGTCCTATCCCCACAGACCCTGCTAAAGAGGGTGTCCCCCTCTTTCTTACCGCTCCCCTTTAGATATTGATAGTCAGCTATCAGGTCACCTTGGAGCCTTCTCCAGGCTGAACAGCCCCAGCTCTCTCAGCCTTTCCTCGTAGGGGAGGTGTTGCATCCCCTGGATCATTTTACTGGCCCTTCTCCAGACACGCTCCAACAGGTCCATGTCTCTCCTGTGCTGAGGACTCCTCATCTGGACGCAGTACTCCAGGTGAGGTCGCACCAGCACAGAGTAGAGGAGCAGGATCACCTCCCTCTACCTTTTAATTAATTTAATTAATACTAGAGTATCCTCGTTTATACTATTATCACATCCCTACCACGACCAGGCATGTGCTAAGCTTGCCTAAATCCATTTCCTCAAAATCTGGGAACACTGGCATATCTGGTTTCTCTTAAATCCCACACCTGCTGAGAAAAGCCTAGTAATCAGTGATATTCAGTGGTCTTAAGAGGAAGGCGTGCTTCTGTACCATTCAACATGTAAGACTGTGGGCCCAACTAAGTCCCTTCTTCCTCTGACCTAAGAAAGCATCAGTGTACTGCCAGTCAATTACTGTGCAGTAAAATACAATGTGAAATACATTCAGATGTGTTTAGGTCACAAAATTTGTGGAAAACAATTGTTGCTACACAGCTGGTGAAGCTCCAGCCATAAGACCATTAATCCCTCTCATGTAGGGAAATCATAACGCAAGTAAAGAAACATAAATGAACAACGTGATGAAAAGGAGACATTTCTTAGATAAACAGAATGCAAAATGAATTATGAAAGCAACACTCGTCCATCGGTTCACTGGCAAATACATTATTTAGATAGCTAATTTGTTCCCTCAGCTGACAATATGTATCATGAGAACCTGCCCTACATGATGATATGAACTCCAACTATAATCAGGATTAAGCAGACTGCCTGTGTCTTTTCAAAATTTTAATAACATTTTCTGGAAATTGTTGAGAAATGACACTTTTCAGATATGGCGCAGGACTAGGGAAAAATTCAGGAACAGTTCTGAATGTTGATGTCAACGTCTATTTTTCTAAAGAACTGAAAGAATGCACAGAGTATGTTGCATTTCAGAGTATCCTCAAGGTGTACCCTTCTCCTGCATTACAGAAGCCAGCTGATTAAAAGCAAGCCCTGTACTGTTGTGTAACTCACTCTGAAGACAAAAATGTGACCAGCTGATAAAAATGTCACATCCACTTAATAAGGAAAAACTTGCAGTTGGAAGTCAGATTTTAGAAGGGCACAAGAACAAGCAACCTGCTTAGCAGCAGAGATCTTCCAGGATAAAATATCTTCATCCATTTCACAATGTATCCCTTGTAGTGTTAATCCACTGGGTAACATTGCCAACAATTTACTCTGACAGAAGCTAAAGCCTCAGCTACAAAAATACAGTACCAAAGATCTGATACTTCGTGGAAGCATGAAATAAACTGCGCACCATAACTACCAGGCTTCCTTATCAAGAGAGTTGATACAATTGCATGATGTCTGCAGGCTGAAGGTGCAGCGTATATCATACACTCTGTAACAGCAATCAGAGCTGTCCGTCTCAATCCATAACCCATAGAAAATGAGCACTTGTCAGGAAGATGGCATTAAGAAAGGACACTGCTGCCTGACAGGAAAGGTGATCACAAATATCAACTCACCGTCACCCAATTAGCTCAAGCAGAGCAGATATAGAAGTGCAAGGGCTGAGGCAGCTTTGAACAAAATTAATCAATTTAAACTTTGTTTTGCCTAGAGTATGTTTGTAAATTCTATTTTACCCTCAGTCATTAACAGCATTGTAGGGTTCCAAGAGTTCCAAAAATGCATGTTCAAAGGTATTTTATTACTAAGCACTGTAATATCACTATATTTTCCCTTTTCAGAATGTTTATTTATAGAAGTCTGGTAGAATTTAATGCACCCAGAGTCTATGCTGTATATTTCATTTAAAATGAACATAACAGATTTCATGAACTATATATAGAATCAGCAGTGTATTGTAAACACAGCAGTAAGTCTTCTTTACAAGACAAACGAGGCGTATGAGCTAAGGTTCAATAGGCCTCTCCAATCAGACAAGATAATGAAGAAAATGAGGGTATACGTAAACACTAACAGTGCCTGGATTCTCTAACAGATTGTTTCTAGCTTTTCAAAGCTTACTTTTTAAAAACTGGAATATTTTTTTTAAAGCAAGTATAATGTGGCTGGATTCCAGCAAAAGGCTTTTCCAATCCTGAATTGGTTTCCTAAAATCTTGAATGGGAGCAGAAAAGAGATAACAATAGGCATGAATGGCATGCAAACATCACAGTACAGAAAACCTATACTCACATTTCTAACGAAAATTCCCCAAATAATTTAGTTTTCTGCAGATTTTAATAACTTTCTATGACACAGCACTAGGTGGTAAGGAACAGTAGAATACTGGACAACAATAATAGAGAAGACTAACAGTACATTTGAATACATCTCAAAAAGGAGACCACCGGTACCACCTCCATTTTGCATGTTAAAAAAATGGAGACAAAGGAAAGTGACTTACCAAAACTTCACAGGAAACAGAAGTGACAAGAACAGAAAAATTAGAAGGCCCTCTAATTCTTAGGCCAGTAACCTACCATTTACATTTGCTTTACTACCACAGAATACTTTAAAAATTTACATTTTATGTATGCATAGGACATGCTACTAAATTTATTCTCATTGAGCCCTCCCACTTTCCTTGGTAGCCTTTATATCTAGATCAATGAGTGTTTTTTCATGAGACTGTGTCTAGAAATTTGTGCTAGGCCCTTCAATCTGCCCTTGAAGAGGCACTTGGCTCCTCCAAGTCCAAGGCCATTTTTAAGTTCACCAAAAGTCAACTGGTTGCTTCTGAACCTAGTTGGAAACAGCATATTACACAGACACTGAATTTTCCTACAGAGAAAAAATGTGAATTTTACTGAATCAAAATGAAGATGAGCCTCTGGGAAAAAGCCATGACTTGCCTATTTGTATAATTTCTGTCGTGGAATTCACTTACTGTAAAGTTGCTTGGCAAGGAAGTATCTGCCATACAGCCTTGCCAAGTTTATGTTGGTTAAATCAGAACTCCTGATGTCAAATTCAAATTTGATTATTGGGAAAGGATGTTGTACAGAAAGTTGAACTCCTTCCAGGACTAATTTTTCAATGTAGTAGATGTGGAAAGAGTAGAGAGAAGATTAATGTCAGCTTCTATGTGTTTCTCAGATATTTTCTCCTACTTTCTAGGAAAAAAAATTATCATAAGATGCGATAGGACAGTCAATAAATGAGACGAAACTGCTTTCTTAGAATTGTGCTGAGATCCTAACCCTACTGCAACTACAGCTGCCCTTAGATGATGAGAGTCCTCTAGACTGCCCTACACTGAAATCAGGGAGAAAAAAACACAAGTGAATTAGGCATGACGCTGCACTTCTTGATTCAGCTTCCCTCTCTGTACAGCCAACCACTCACTCACATTAGCTTCTGTGGAATGAAGTTGTGTTTCTTTAGGCCTGCAAGAAAAGTCAATGGACTACCTTCACTGATAACCTATTCATAAATTTTTGTAGCTACTGTTAGAAACACTGGGGTAAAGAAGTGGGCATGAGAAGCAAGACCAGCACAGGGAGATATCAGTCACGGACTGGGAAGCCTTCTTCTGTGAATAGAGCTATTTCCCTATATCTTGTGCAAGAATAAGATAGCTCACATCTGAAATAAAAAAAATAAAGGAATCACAGAGATTCCTTTGGGGCAGCAGTGCTGGGTAGACGTTGGGAGAGCATTAGGTAACTGAATAGCTTACCCAGACCCAAAGATCACAAAACAACTTTGTAGCATGCTAGATAGAAGCAGACCACAGATATCTATTCCTTGATTAGGACAGAGTTCTTATAAGCAAATTGAAACAGTCAATGGAATCATAGCTACAGGACTGTAGTGATTTAGAGTATACTACTTGTACTTACATACTGGAAGTAGAAATTTTATTGTCTTTCTCCAGCACTCTGTGATTTGGCCACGCTCAGTAAATATTACCCAAGCAGAAGAACAGAGTTCCTCTCCTCATTCATTATTTTGTCAGCATGCTATTGAAATTAATAGGACAAACCCTGACATTTGCATTCAGGAGAAAGCCCTACAGAGGATGCAGATTTGAAAAAAGATTTGGCTTGATACTGTATGCTCAACACAAAATACCATAGCCTTTAGAAATCAAATTTTAAAGAGCTGCCATTTAGTTTAGGGAAATAAAAGATGTGCCTTATTTTATCTTTTTTCCAACGATAGGCTGGAGAGTGGGACCACAGTCATTTCTCCTTCCCACACAAACTATCCACCCAATAAACTGATTGGAAGAGTCAATTAAATTGTAACAGGTTGATTGTGTGAAATACGAACTGAAGAAGAGATAATGGTGATGGATGTTTCTGGCCAGCTATTACAGCTGTTGTCTGTGGCTGTTCTTCACACAGATGGAGGACAGTATTGGCAGCATATGGCATGAGAGTTTGGGCTTGGAAGGCAAATACAGAAGACTATTGATAAAAGGAAGTAAAACCAAAGCAGCATCGTGGATAGCAAACAAATCTGACAGACTGAACCGTTGACCACCTTCAAAGTCTCTTCACCTCTACAGCTTACCAAGAACTCTGGGACCCCACCTCCATTCCTACAGCTTCTCTTTTATATCTGCCTGCAGCAAAGAGGAAGCCAGAAAGCTTTAGCTGGTAAGGGTCTAAAACCAACAATCATTCCATTAGCAGCAGTCAGTGAGGCAGACTACCTGGGTGAAAGTCTCATAAAACACTATGAATACAGCTTCTCCTTGAAAGTCTTACCCCAACTCATATAACCAAGTGCTTTAGAAAATTGCCATTTGGATGCTTTGGTTGATGTGATATACAAAAGCATAAGGTGATGGAGACTAGCAGTTGCCTCATCACTAAGATTCCCATTACAGCTTCAATGGTAAGGTATACAGGAAAATGGCATCTCAGGCCTTAAAGAATCACAAGATGCCCTCTATGTCACACAGTCATCCTGCCACTGTACTAGCTGTGACCTAGGCTCCTATGGAATTACAGTTTATTGCCATTTTTTCTTCACCTGAATGGTTTTAACACTGATCTTGGACAACCTTTCTTCTCATATGGTCATACCAGTTCGAGTAGTTTCTCCTCCCAGTAGATTACCTGTTTCTTTCTTTTTAACAACTTTAATCTTCTTCACTTAAGACTGCTCAAACCACACTGTAAAACAGGAATAGGCTTCTCTGGAGTCTGGGGAAAACCTCAGAATGTTTTGATCAGGTTCTTTGTGATACATTTTCCGAATGTTTACACCAAAAGAGGACAGGTTGGATTTTACTGACCTTCCTGCCAATAAGCAAATATTGAATAAATCATTAAAAATGATGTGTTTTCTCAACCTTATTGATGGGTCTACCTATGTCCATGCATGATAGTGTAAAAAGTCCTTTCAATGTCTCTGCTATACTTATACGATAGATAGACCATGGCCTTCAAAACCTCTTTTTAAAGGGCAACTATCAGCCAGCTCACTAGAAATATTAACAATGCCAATTTAAAAATAATCAGGAGAGATATTTAACTCCTAGAGCACTAGCTTTAAGAGACAAAGAAACATATCTGAAGGCAATAAACATCAGCATCCAAAAGATTATTCTGCACATCAGCGTGCAATGCTAATGACACAGCCTTGTCAGGCTGCAGTATAAAGGAAGTGGAACCAACAAAATGAAGCAGACAGTACATGTACAGATATGAGAGGGCATCAGAAAAAGAAAATAAGGAATTCTTGCACAGATTCTGTGTGCTTGTAGGTATCCTGTGTTCCAGTTTTCCTCATAGTACAGCAGCAAAAAGAGCAGAAAGAAAATATGACAAAACAAGCTGTGCTTGCTTTTTATAATATTCCTGTTAGTCTCTGGAATCTCACTGCTCCTCTGAATAAAAACCATTATCCATGAATTGCTTTGTACCTCATTACAACGTAAAATCATTGTAGACTTTCCTTCAGAAAATCAATACAGTTTTTTGGGGGAGTAACATGAAGAAGTTTATGTAGATCTACCACACATCAGTCATGCTATGGTACCAGACAGGAATGCATTTCACAATGTAAGTGAAAGAAACTCTAGGCAATACAAATAACACCAGCCCACGTGCAGGGGTAGCCTATATTATAGCTTTAGGGGTGGATAAAATAAGCAGATTGTGGCTCTGTATCATGATATTGTAATCTTCTTTTCTCATACTGGAACACAAGTTAACCTAATTACAGTCCAGTAAATGGATACAAATGACAGTCTGAATGCATAGCTAATTCCTAAGGCTGGGCTCTTATAGTTTCAGAATGGTTTATGCAGTTTCCCACACTCAGATCTCACACACTAGCAGACAACCACCCCAGTGCATGAAAGGAAACCATCAATTAATGGTCAGAAGACATCAGGAAGCACAACAGTTGATTCCGCGTTTCAGTTTTGTTTTGAAAGAAAAATATCAAAGATTTCAAAGAAAGCACATTACACTTTTTTTTTTTGTTTTTCATTTTTGTTTTGTTTTCTGTAGAAAAATGAAGGTCATATCACTCTTGCTTCCATTTGGTCTTTATTTTCATCCTTCCTTTGCCTTTGAAGAAAACAAGGAAGCAGAAAAGATGGCAAAATGAGGCAAAGCAGAAATATTCTTAAAATTTATGACTAAAATTAAGATATTTTATCTGAAGGCAATTTTCTAAAACAGAAGAAAAAAACAATTTCAGTGGAACATATTAAAACTATAAAGATATGTCCAAACCCAGCCTTATTTTTATTTATACTTTTTTGTCACAATGAAGGACATGAGTTTCTCAACTGGAATTACCTGCAGAGCACAGCCACTTTGAACTGGTAACTAGTGGCTTTTACTATTATATTAAAAAAAGACATGTCATTATAACCCTTCTCAGTATTGTGGATTTACTCAGAGCACTCGTGGTTATTTTTAAAGAGGTTGGCCTCCCTTAATCTCCCTACCAAACTTTGAGTGGTGTTATCTCTAAAGACCAATAAGAATTACTATCAACAAAAGATAACACTGGTGTCCTTCTAATAAGGACTCTTGCTGACATTGAAGCATGTGCTAAGTGGTGGAAAGGGAAAGTTGTTGGGTATGTTTTATTCTGGAGTTTGTTCAAAAGCAGTGGAAGTGCAAATAAAATGCCTAGAAGAAATAGCCTGGCCATACTTCAAGTGTGATATTAATTATTTATAAGTTTAGTTAAGTTAGCAGGTTTATATAGTTTTCTGCCAGAACCCAACATACTCATCTGCCATAACTACAGCAATAGAACAGAAAAAACTATTTTAAAATAATTTTTCCAAGTAATGTTATTTGCATCTTACAAGTTTCAGGTGCTTTTTAAAATGCATTCACCAATTCACCTCTACCTCTTCTTCTTTCAAGTGACCTCATCTTGGCTTGTTTGGGTGTTATTTTGTTCTTACCATAGAATATTAAATGCTCAAAGATGCCCCTGTAATGTAATGGATTCAGTATCACAGCCGGTGGTTAAATAGTTCTGCTTCAAGGTGGTATTGCCTTAAGGGATGCATTTCTTCCTTTCTTTGTGAAACTGGCTAGGTGGTTTCAAGAAGAAAAGAAAACATGAAAGCCTTGCCCTCTCTTCTCACAAATGCTTCAGGAACAGAATGATTTGAAATGAGAAGAAGCTTGAAAGAGACTTTATTGTTTTTGTGAGAGAGGTTAATGGTAATAGCTGCACCTAAGAAAGAAAAGAAAAAAATGACGAGGGAATCAAAACACCAGCAACTGACTTGATCTGGATCAAAGCGATAGAGAGGGAGCTGCGCCAAGTATCTCCCCATTTTTCTGCATACTCAATTAGATTAAAAAAACAAAACTAAAACCAACCAACCAAACAAAAAAACAGATTTGACCGCACGCAATAAACAGCAACTGAAGCTCCAAACATGCCTTCCTCACTAGCCAATGAGCCCTCCTCTAGAAGGGCTTACAAGAAAAGACTGGGATTCCAACCTCATAGCCGATTCTCTTTACAGGACTGATGGCTAAGTAAGGAGCTCCGCAGTGTATCACAGTGCAAACTAAAAACACTATTTTTGGAAGATGTGCGGTCTTCCAACCATTATTAATTGGGCTGAGACTCAATTTATTTACTGGAGACTACCAAGCAGCTACAAAAGAACTGTGATCTTTTCTTACCTGTGTGGATTGAGTTCAACTGCTAACTAGAAAGGAAGCACATTGTTTAATCCTGGCACCATCTCCTTGGCTTCAGTGCTGTTTATCTGGAAACACATTTGGCTTCAAAACTGTTGCTTTAAATTGATCTTCTGAGTCTTAATGCTATTAACAGCTGAGCACTGGGTATACTGCATTATTTTCTGAGATTTACATGTGGTTTATTCACAAAAGCCACCTTTCTATCACTGTATTGACACACAAATGGAACCTGCACTTAACCCTGCCACATTTGCTAACTGAACACAAATCAAAGGTTTCCACTCATCATTGTCAAGCAAATGAACTATTTTCTGTCCAACTCAAAGAGCCCTAGTACATCCAGATTAGTCATTTTCCAGAACTGATGTAAGCCACAGCATCAGGTCCTGACCACTAACACATCAGAGTATTTCCCTGCTTTGACTACAGATAGGTTTATGTGTACTTTTCTTGCTGTGACAATCAATTTTGTGAAAAACATTCTGCAGTTCCATTTGTATATGTTGCTTTCTCTTTCTGTGCTTTACACAAAGTTATGGCATAGTATAAGGCTTTTTGTCATGTACACTGAATATCGGAATTTGAATCTGAATTTCTCCTTCTCATATGACTATGAAAAGGAAAAATGAGGGAAATAAAGGAGGAGGCAGATCCACAAAAGCATCAACACCATGTACCAAGATACCACTGCTAGTACAGATCAGTGCCTTCACTGGATGTCTGAGATGGCTCAGAAAGAAAATGGATGCAATGACTCATGTTACTAAAGCTACAGGGCTTGTGATCAGAGCTGTTTCCTGGACTGTTAAATCAGCAACTTTCATGAGCACTGAATTAAATTCGTTTCAAGAGGTATTTCGAAGTTACAGTTGGTTACATTTGAGCCTGCTGACCTTAACAATGTCATGTTAAATATTTTTTTTTTAATTAAGGTAACGGCTAAACTCTGAGGATGAGCATTGTTTTTCACTTCATTAATTTTATTGTTAACTTGCAAAAGATATTGAAACAGATTTGCAAAGCAGCAAGACAAAGGGGACATTTCAGGTGGCCTGAACTGTCACCACAGTACTCGGGTCCAGACTCTTAATGCTATCCAAGCCCTGAGCACAGGAGCACTGATCTCCAAATTGTTCAGCAACTAGCTCCAAATACAGCTAACAGGTGATCTACCAGCACTCACTCAGTCAGACAGTCACACCACTCTGGTCTCCACGCAATAGAAACATTGCTTTTTAATAAATGCAGGCAAATCTTCACACCCCCCCCTCCCCCCGTAGAGGCAGATGGTTAACACTGCATATTCTTCCAGCATAAGGGGAAAGTTATATACACTAACAACAACTTACATGACATAGACAATGACCAAAATCACTTGCTTGCATTTAATCAGATTGTGATATGATACATAATGTTGCTATCATGTAAACTTCATACAATTTCAAGGAAATTGCTTAGATTTGAATTGGAAACTAAAATACACAGAGCCATACAGAAGCTTCTGGAAAATCTGAAAAAACTTAAAATACTTCAACCTGATCAAGTTTTAAATGGGAAATAAAATGAAAAATGTGCAGAATGTACGTACAAAACTCAGAAGGCAAGTCAAGCACTTTGATTCACTGCTTTTGATTTATGGAAAGAAAACAAAACTAAGACTAAGGTACCTTTTATTTTTACTTTTTTTTAAATCACTGCCTAATCACAATCTAGGCATGTCCTTGCTACAAAATATTTGAGACCCTGATGAGACCATTGCATTAGGAATCAACATTCATATAGATAAAGTATCTAGGGATGCTGTTGTCCTTTTTAGAAAATAAGAATGCAGAGTCTGCTGCTCCAGAATATAAAATGAAAAACGTTTCCAAGAGTCTAAACATAGAGATGCTTCCTCGTCTTATTCAGGCCTTCCTTGGTAAGAGTTACTGGCCTGGAAATTACTTTCTGGAATGGGATGATAATTTGTCTCCATTCAAAATTAGCATTACAGATAAAAGGGCTCTACACATACATTTCCTCACAGCTTTGGGTACTGTCTACATAAATGGTAAGAATTCAGCCTTATTTTTTCAAATTAGGGTCATCCAACCCAACGAAAACACACTGAAGTTTCTTTGCCCTTCATAATTATTAGGGAGAAGTCTTAACTTATAGTAAGACAAGTAAACAGCTTCCCTTTTGCTCTCATTTTGTAAGCACCACATCACTCCTGCTCACAGGATCTAATACAGTGTAAGGGAACATTCTTACTGGATCCACTTCTGAAAACACTGGTAGCACATCACTGCCTTCTACTCAGTAGGTAAAGGGGGACAGCTGAAGGAGTGTTTACTCCCGTGACTGCAAAACAGCTAGTCATCTGTTTTTGTGAAGAGAATCATGATTTAATAAATGAATTGCAGAGCTGCAGGTCAGAAGATCTTAATCCTACTCCTTACGCTGGAAGGGGCTTGCTATGTGGCTTGCTGGAAGCACAATAACATTTTTGCCCCAATTTCTTTCTCTTTGAAATGACAACAGTGGTATTTTTACTAAATGGTTATAAACTGCTCAGAGACCCCAGAATGGGAGAAGTCTGGACAACTGCAAACTTCACGCAAGAAATCCTGTCCTCTTACTGAAACATTTGCAAACGTGTTTGCAGGTTGAACAGCTCCCGATAGCAGGGTAGCTTGTTTCCCTGCTCAGTCCACTCATTCTGTCTGCAGCTGTTCTCAGGGTATACAGATAATCATCACATTTGTCACGATGGCAATGGTGATAATGATACTGTGTGCACTAACAAAAGGTAAGCCGACATTTCACTTTCTATCAGGCTTGGTGCTTGCGCAACACTGCCTGCCAGCTCCCTCTGTCCACAGCACAACCTGTAATTTAGTAAACAAAATGAGCCATTTCAGAGATCAATCATTATCCTAGCTGTCTTTATCCATTTACTGTTGCTGCCTGTGATAAGCATAGTAGGTCTCACAAAAAAGGTCTTTTCAGCTGGAAAGGATGGGGGAGGAAAAAAAAAAAGTGATATGCCCATTCAGAGCTTTTTGTCATATCACTGAAAGTTCTGCTACTTCTCACTCCTGAAACTGAGCAGAAGCATCTTTGCCATACATTTTTGTTCTCAACTTTTGCGTCTTCAAGGCCATCCATTCACTTCCAGCTTCCTTGATGCTTTTACAGGATTTAGCGTGGTATGTGTGATCCGACCAGAAATTCTCACTTAAAACTGTTTCTGCTTTATATCTATCAAGATTTCAGATCCAGGTGGATACTATGGTTCAGTTAGTTTCATAGACAAGTGAACTTTTGGGGCTCAAACAGCTTCAGTGGCCACAAAGAAACAATGTCTGACAGTATTGATGTTTTGTCTCTCATTTACACAAAAGTCAAGGATAGAAGTCAAAACCTTTCATTGATTTAGCTTTTCCCTCTATTGATGGAATAGGTATATCAGAACAGTGCTCACAGTTCAATAGTGCATAGTGTAATTCTGAGAATAAGTCATTCCACATCACAGTCTAAATCTTCAACTTCTCAGTTTTCCCTCAGTGTATATTTAACATTCAGTGTTGCATCCTCCCTTAAATCAGTTCCATTTATTCCTCTCCAGCATCTCCACAAACCAAAGCGAACTTCTCTTTTAGAACTACAAGGATTCGGACATCATGAGGAAGAGGTAGAAAAGAACCTCTATTTCAGCCCTAAGGGCTTTGGAGTACTGTCAGAAGAACCCTAATTCATTTTTGAGAGGTTACTCAAGACTCCCATTGCCACCGCTGATGAGCAGTGCACTCCTTGCCATGTGAATGCAATCAGTTTAGGTTCAGAAGACTCTCCAGCTGGTTTTAAACATCTAGAGCCATAACTTTATCACATGGACTTTCCCCACTGCGTTTCTTGCTGAAAATGGTAACTTCGAAAGAAAACTGAACTGATTTTCAGTCTACAGTTCAAACAAAGGTACAGTACTGGAACATAAAAGGTAGGAAAGGCATGTTATTAGGCCTGGCTTTTCCCTATTCATGAAACAAGAGTAATCACATGCTACCATCTCATGGGAGTGTTGTGTAGCTCACTCCATAAATAGTTTCAAAGAGCTGCAATAGCTACTGAAAAGTGCATAAATTGTTGATATATATTATTGTCAGAATAAAATACAAACCGTGGTGATCCTAAAAACAGTTACTAAATGTACTTAATTGTTAAAAGCAAAGGTGGTTTGCTAGCAAAATTATGCAATCTTTCATACATTATACTACACAGTGCAGACATTACAATACTGGAAAGTGACATATTCTACCTTTTTTTCCTTCTCCCTTCCTTTTTTCTTTCTTTCTTTTTCTGGGATGCAGATGATGTTCCTAAGAACTAGAGACTTGCCAAACTTACCTCATTGCCAGGCAAAGTAACAGAAGCAACCGTCATAGATCATTAAAATATGATAATGTAAAACTAATAGTCATTCTATAAGTAATCAAATGCACTAGGATTTTTGCATTTACAAAGACATAACAAAACACCAGATAACAGAAAACGGGTGTCAGGTGGAATTTCAAAAAGCCTTTTTAGAAAAGACTCTACTGAAAGACACGATAAAAAAACCACAATAGGAAAAAAAAGCACTTTAAAGAATTAGAAACTGATAAAAAAAAAAAAGATAGTAAACAGAAAATAGGAACAAAATTCTGTTGCTTTTGTTTTTCAATACGAGAAATAAAACAATGGAGAAGTTCTGCTTAAGCACAGTCTTACATAACTGTCAGTACTGTGGAACAGGAGGTAACTAACAAAGAAAAATCCACAGCTGGCATAAAATTATTTAAGTTATTTCTTAGTAGGAGCACTATGAAAACGGTCTACACAATGGCAAATTAAATTTACTGTTGACAGATGCAAAGAAATGAATTCTGAAAATAACTAATAACCACATATATGCTGCTGAGTTCCAAATTAACAGGAAGCAACAAGGAAAAAGGCCCCTATGCACATTTCTCAACCTGTCAAGGCCTGAAAATGGGATACAACATGGGACAAAGATCCTAAATGAGGGACATAGCAAAACCACTGAGGCAGAAAACCTGAAATACTCTCAGATTTACTTTGGTTAGGGTAGTTTGGTTTTTTGTTTGTTTTTGAAACCTCTTCTCTGTTGTTTTCTATTGTTGATATAAGCAAGTTTTTACGTTAAAATTCATCAGACACTGAACAAAGGCAGAACATAAGTTGAACTGGGATAAAAAAAAAATACCTCTTAAAGAGACAGACTAGGAAAAATATGTACATAGTTATGTCTGCCTGCGAGGGGGCTGTAGCATCATCCACCCCACACCCTGGAAATTGCAACATGTCCAGACAGGTCCTGGCCAGATGAACCACTTTTCTGAAGAATAATAATCATGCCTATGGTATTACAATGCAATCCAGTTTGCCCCTGATAGTGCTTTTTCTGTATACGTTCTTTCATTTTGCATTTGATTACAAAGAAGTCATTGCTCAGATTCAACTCTTAGATTTTCCAGATAGTGACACATCTCTGACGAGTGGATGATTCATGTCAAATGAACCAAAGCCATGCATAGGCTTATATCAGTGCTTGAAAGACGCTCAAAGCACAAGCCAAGTGTGTTTATTTCTCAGGAGATACCATTCACAGAAAGGCAAAAGAAAAGTCTGCTTGGCTTCGTGGGTGATACAAACAATGGAGGCAGTATTCACATCGCATTAAGTGTTTTGTAACAACTAGTGAAGCAGAGAATGCGATCCGTCAGAAGAAAGGAGGGTGTAGGAGGAACAAAGAATATTTTGAATATTTTCCCAGCATAACCCTGGGTTAAGCATATAAGAGATAAGAAGCAGAAAAAGCATCTAAGGAATGGAAACTACAAAAAAAAGACTCCTCCTCCAACTCATGGAGCTCCCTACTGACACAATTAGTCTAAAAAATCCAAACAAATAAACAAAAACAACCAAACAAAAGAACTCCACACAAACAGGACAGCAAACTTACTTCAGGATGTGATCAAGTTAAAGCAGACACGGGGCTTCTCAGAACTAAGGTAGAAGAGAAATCCAAAGGAAGTCTCAACTTTTCCTGCCTTGCCCTTGTGGAAGCATTTGCAGTTGTTGAAAGGTAATGAATTTTAAAAGTTACCAGAGCAGGATCACTACATTTTTATCTGCCTCTACTGGGATAAAAATAAGGGTAATACATAACAAGCAGCAGTGACCTCAGTGTGCAAAATGAAGGAATATTACTAACAGAATCAGTACTGAATCACACAGATCCTCTTGGTCCCGTACACTGAGAAGACAAAATTCAGATGTCAGAAAGAATGAACATAAAGAAAATGAGGAAAGAATGAGCTATAAACACCATTTTCTTTAGAGCAATAGACATTTTCAGCTTGTTATTAATAACCTAAGAGATGGGATAATGGCAAGGGGTGGAGGATAAGTAAGCAGCCTAAATGTCTGTAATCTTACCTCTGTATCTACTGACATGCTCCATATACAATTCAGATCTGTTTAGAATGATCACGTCTGGATGTCATCTACCAATCCACATCCTGGTCAGAAAAATGTACCTAACCATTTACATGTTTTAAATGCAAAAAGAACTGGTGACCTGGAGAAATTATGAAATAATTTTATTTTTTAATAATAATATTTCTGTAGGCTTGGAAGTAAGTACAACTGTGAATGAGTTTAGTGGAGCAAGTAAGAAAGAAATAGGACATTCAATATGTACCTATATCAAAAGGGGAAAATGGGCACCACCACTTTGTCATCTCTTCCCCTGCCTCCACAGCTTCATACAAATAATTTGTTATTAACGTACCAGGAGAAGACATTTCACATTTACTCCTTAAGATCAACCTGACAGCTTGCCAGCTGTTTCTGTACTATTCTTCCCACAACAATATGAGTAATCCAAAGAGTGTTCTCACTTTCTCTGCCAGCAGCATGGTTACCTGCTGTTCATTCTTCCTAGTCTGTTCCCTGAGCAGAGATGTACCATTTCCCACTCACTTTGCAAGCCATAAGTTTTGATATAAGCACAATTATTACCTCTAACTCATTCTAAAAGTTCTCATGCCAGGAAAAGAGACTTTCAACCTCTTACCTTTCACATCACTGCCTCAAACATGCATTGGTCATTTCTTGGTGCTATTACAATACCTTGGTCTGAAAAAGAAATTTGTGAGGTACATGTATTTCCACTGATTTCTTAAATAGTAGAATAGATCCATTGAGTATCGAACAAAGGATAAACATAGTCAGTTTGGGAAAAGATGCTCATGTCTTAGAGCAAGTCCAGAGGAGGACCATGAAGACGATCAGAGGGCTGGAGCACCTCTCTTATGAAGAAAGGTTGAGGGAGATGGGCTTGTTCAGCTTGCAGAAGAGAAGGCTCTGGGGAGACCTCACTGTAGCCTTCCAGTACTTGAAGGGAGCTTATAAGGAGGAGGGAGACAGACTTTTTACATAGGCAGATTGCGATAGGACAAGGGAGAACGGCTTTAAACTGAAAGAGGGGAGATTTAGATTAGGTGTTAGGAAGAAATTGTTTACTCAGAAGGTGGTGAGGTGCTGGCACAGGCTGCCCAGAGAAGTTGTGGATGCCCTACATTCCTGGAGGCATTCAACGCCAGGTTGAATGGAGTCGTGGGCAGCCTGATCTGGTGGGTGGGAAACCTCCCCTCAGTAGGGAGGTTGGAAATAGATGGTCTTTAAGGTCCCTTCTAACCAAAGCCATTCTATGATGCTCTGATCTTTCATAAGCACCTATTGGTGTTCAAGAGTGAACGACAATTGCAAAAGACATTGGGGACCTATGGGTCTTGTATTCTCAAAAAATAAAACTCTTAGAAAAAATACTCTAAGAAAGTCAATACCTAGGACATGAGCCAATCTTTGTAGATATTGGTAACTTATCTTGGTTTGCATCACATCACCCAAAGTCTGGAAGTCTGAAGAAAGTACATTTAGTACCCAAAATCAATAGCTGGAAGGACACTTGAAAAACAGAACGACATATGCCCTAAAATCTCTCGTGTGTCTTGTGGGCTAACACTTGCCATGTCCCATTATATCAGCTTGACGAAAGTTAAGGGACCAGAATGTGTGCAGCCTCATTCAACAAGGTATTTATTCTCTTTTTTTAAAAAGGATATTTTTCCCACTGCCTGCACCATTCACTATTTTCTGAGTAGCTGTGTCTGTGTAGGTAAAAGGCCTGTGGGATTTGTTTGCCCTTCTGGCAAACCACATAGGCATGTCCTAAAATGGAGAGCCAGACTTCCAGTGTGTTTGCCAGCATCATACAACTGGTCTTTTTTGAAATGCTACTAAACAGAAAGAGAAAAAATGTAAAGCAGGTTGGCAGTGCTTGCCAAATGGCATCTTCTGTCATATGCACACACTGATCTGGATAGTCACTTGGGTGCAGAATAAAAAGTTATTAGCATTGGGACAGAAACAAGCATCCAATTTCCCCACCCACCCAGATGGAGGAAAATAAAGCACCTTAACAGTAATAGTTTTTAGAGAGAAAGGGATACAAAACAGGAAACAAAACAGGACAGACACCAACAGCATTCCTTTTCAGAGTTATTTTTGTCCTCTTATTCTTTTAGTGACTAATCCATAAAAGAATCTAAATCTCATCTAAAAAAAAAACACCTCTGTTCCTGGATGCACTTTAAAGACAAAGCAGAATGAACAGAGGAAAGCATAGCAGTTAATAGAAAAGGACTTTCTCACTCTCTGTAAGTATATAATGCCTAGCATACCCAATAGACAGAGATAGATAATAGCAAAGTATGAGGGCTCAGGATTCAAAAATGCATGGTATAGGCTTCCTCAAGTTCCTTTGAAGCTTTTGACCATCTCCCTGGAGCTCCCTTGAAATGAAGTGATAAAATCAACACTAGGGATACTGATAATGCTAACAGTAATAGTTTATCCTGTGGCAAAAGAAGAAGAGATCATCAGGAAAGTGGCCCCGCTGCATTCAATGGTAGGACAGCAGCCATAGCATAAAGGAGGTAATATATGATACAAGCAAGAAACACAATGGGATGCAGGAGAAGTAATGCTTAGTTTCTCTTCAAACATGGCCTCGCTAGCTGCAAACCACACAGAGAAAGAATACTGGTGAAAGAGACAAGGAAACAGACTGAGTGACACAAAATCTCAGAAGGAAGGAAGAAAGAACTAGAAGATAGATGGATTAAATCACCCATCAACAGCGATGGTAGGAAATTTTCAGCTTTTTTGTTCTCTGTATAAATTCTTTAAAGAAAACAGAGCTGTGGAATAATGTACTGGAGCTCCAGCAAAGTCCATAATGCAGAAAAGTCACTATTATTACTATTGCTTAATAAAACTTTCTGTTCTATAAAGATACAGCCCTAAAACCACCACAAAGCATTCTGAAACCAGGACATGGCACAATGGCTATCAGTTAAATGAAGGCACAGATGAAATTTGCAATAAAGTGCTGAAGCAATTTTGGGCCTGGGAATTAATTTGCTACTGTGAAGTCAGTCCTCTCTAAAAAATACTGGGAAAATGCCACAATGGGAAGTACAGGTTTAAATTTCACGTGCCAAGTGATTACAGCTCAGTCTGAACTGGGCTAAGGAACCAGGGCTAGCACACCTGCTGAGAAAAAACATTCACGGATACTGAAAGAACATAAGCATAGTTAGAACGCCAGTTCTACCATCTGTCTTAAATGGATCATCTTCAACAAGATGTAGCCACCCAATGCCATTTTAAAGCCTTAATTTCTTGTCAATTGTGAAACCAATTCGGGGTTTTTAGGTTTTAATAGATTTGAATGGTAGCTTCAGGATCCAGGCAGCTTCAAGTAGCTGGAACTGTCCTTTCTTTAGCTCTTTTCCAGCTTACCGTACTTTGTTGGACTAAAGAAGATTGCAGCTAAAACCACATACGACACCCAATGTTTATAACACAATTTAACATGAGACCCGTATTTACCTCTGGTTTTGTTCCTTTATATATATATATATACACAATTACTATTCAAGATCTGCTCTAGAAAAGTTAAAGTTAGCATTTCACCAAAAAAAAAAGAAAGTTAAAGAGAAAAATTAGTTGTGAGGGGAGAAATACTTTTGAAGACAATGCTAACAACAACGTGACATTTACACATTTCCAGAAGCTTGTTTAACCTGGGCAGACAACTCCTTCCACAAACTCCATTCATCGAGCTAGAATCTACAGACATCAAATGACAGCTTAGCCAAATTTTGATGATCATACTTCTGAGGATGTATTTATTCCTTCAGGGAGCACATTTTGATTTTAAACCACTGTCCCAAAGGTTTATCTTTGATAAGGCACAGCTGATTGTTCCAATAAGTTCTGCGGTCATTTTGCACTTTTCTTATGTCACTTATTTTTAGCATAGATTAGATTCTACATAGCTTTAACCAAGTGTGAATTTTCAAATTAAGCAAAGCTTCTACCTTCACCTTCCTGAGAAGGGTAGCTGTGAGAAATGAGAACATACTGTAAGTATGGAGATGACTTCTGACTGATGCCAAGATTATTAAATTGTGGAGGTTGCTGTCAAATGAAAATACAACCCACTTTCAAGGAAACTCTTAATATGGACAATAAGTCATCTATCTCCTTATATGGTTCCAGAAAACATAAAAAGTTCTCAGTGTGCGTAGGAGTAGATCCTGTATGGGAAATATGGCAAGTACCAGAATCTCACACTGTGAATTGTAAATACCATTTCCACAATATGCAAGCATGACTCACTGCCCTATCTGTACAGATGTATTGCACTGTTACTGAAATGAGATGGAACATTATAGTTCCTTAAAAGCACATAGCAATGTCAAACATCAGTTTAAATCAGGAAATGCTTATTTTACTCAAGCATTACAGAAATTAATTATAGCATAATCCACCACATGTCAGGCCAATACATTATTCAGTGCTCTTGGCTTTCTAGCAATTCAAACATGCGCTCCATTCTGAATCTTCTTGATATACAATGCACTTGCATTTGATTTAGGACATGGGTGTCCAACCTTTTGGTTTGCCTGGGCCACATTGAGTGAAGAGGAATTGTCTTGGGCTGCATATAAAAATACATAATACAGTTAATGTATATAAGTAACAAAACTTTTTTTTTCTTTAAACCGAAAGAAGAGAGCAACAAAAACATAAAACTAGTGGCATATTTGACATTGTTTTTGGGAAACTAATGAATCTAGTCACTTATTAAATTATTTTATGGAATAACACAAGCCTGATTTTAATATTTAATTAAGAAAACTTATACATCTGCTTAATAACAAAAACTGTGTGTCTTCCCAGGCACACACATGTAGGTAGGTTGAATTATCGTAATCACTGTGTTTTACTTACCAGGTAGCACAAGCGCATGTAACACCCATGGGTTCCAATTTGAATGAGCACATGTGGTGGGCATGAGAGCTGGAGTTAGCACTGCACTGCACTCTCTCCTCCACAGTGCTCTGTTGCTGCCTATCTAGACTGTGCTTGAGCTGAGTTGATGACAAATGACTCATGAAAAATATCACTGAAAGTCACATGATAATGTTAAAAGTTTACAATCTTGTGGGATTGCTTTACTAGCTGTCCAGGGTCACAAGTGGCCCATGGGCCGCAGGTTGGACAGGTCTGATTTAGGAATCGCCCATATGAACACAAAGCAAAATAAACTCCCATTAGTTTTTGAAGAGTACCAAGATCACAGACAGGCACACAACAATTTTACACATCCTTCAACGTGATATGGAAGAAAGATACAAAAGAATGGAGCATATCAGCAGTACATTGCTCTGAACAAGCAGCTATCTACTGCTATACAGGTCCTTCGGTAACTTCTTTGCATGGAAAGATGGGATTTCTCTGCTTAAGACACTGAAAATCACACACCTACTCAATGTTAGTTGCCCAGAATCCCTCCATACTCAGTAGTGAATAGTCGCAGTTCAGTGTGTCCATTTATTTTGATGGCATGATCTGCTCTCTGGAACTGTCTATTCTTTACTTGCTACAAACAGAACCGAGAAAACAACACCAGGCTAAAAGTGTAAGATCTCAGACAGCTCAGATATTACAACCAAATTGTTCTCCCTTCTATTGTTCTTTCCCATTATTTTCATCCTTGGACTCTATACCAAAATGTGATACAATTCAATAGGTCTTCGGTGCTCTGTTTCCAAAGATAGATGAAATCTCATCAATGTATTTATATGCCAGAAGGGAAGATGCAATGACGATGGAGCCAGGCTCTTTTCAGTGGTGTTCAGTGCCAGCAAAAGAGGGGGTTCTGTCTAAACATCAGCAAGCACTTTTTGTACCGTGCAACAGTAACAGGTTGTGGAGTCTCCTCTTTGAGGGTCCTCAAAAGCTGCCTGGACATGGGCCTGGGCAGCCTGCTCTGCTTGTCCCTGCTTGAGCAGAGATTGGACCAGATGGACCCATAGGTCCTTACTAACCTCAAAAATGCTGTGAGTTTTGTGATCTCAGAATATTCCGACTTTTCTCATCCTTTGTTATTCAGTAACATTGCTTACTGACCTCAAGTGGCATCAGCTACATGCTCCCAAGAAATTTTTGTAATTACTGCATTTGCCCCTATTTTTTGTAATAATCTCAAATACAGAACTGTTTAACTCAAATATACATATATGTAAATGATTATGCCAAAATGAAGATCCAGACTAAGTATGTTGGGGACTATGAAGTACCCTAGCAAAAGCAAAGCACTTGGAGTAAGAGAAGTAGTTAACACACGTGTTGCCATTAAATTTGCCACAATCTTGTTTTCTCCAAGGAAACAAGTCTTTGAATTTATTGTGCATCACCTCCACCCTCTGTAAACAAACATTGCAGCACTCACCTGTCTTGTTATATTCAAAAAACTAGGACAGAAAGATAATGAAATTGTGTAGTATTATTACTGGACTATTTTCATGTGATCATGTTTTTAAATTCTGCTTTTCCATGTACCATGTTCTCATTTGATTTCAATGCAGTCAGCATCAAATTCCAAATAGTAATAGCAAATCACTCATGAATTGTTTTGGCAAAATCTTTCTAGAATTGACTTTGAAAAGGAAGTAACTTTTGTTAAGCTTTATCTTTTTCTGACTTTGAAAACTGGCACCATTACACGCTTGTAACACTTGCCCCTCCCCAGCCTGTAAGTGGAAACATACAGCTAACTTCCTACCTCTTGCAGTTTGAAACTTCAAAAATCACCTTCCTGATATGTGCTTCTAATTAAATTTCAGTCCCTAACCACAGCTGCTATGATTCATGCATTCCCTGCAAGGTTCAGTGTTAATTAATGAGGGCTCTTTAAATTCTCTGAGCTGAGGTGTGGGAAGGAAATCGGGTGTATGCAAGACACAAGGATTTCTCAGTTTGTTCTGGTGTGTTGTGTTGCCCCTCTGGGAGGAGGCTCAATTATAGTATGCATCCAAAATACAATAAAAAAGGAGGTGGAGAATTAGGAACAAAAACCCATACAGTGTATTATTCATAAGAAAATATACAATTATGCAGTCTCATGAATTAGGGATCTGTACTTTTAAAGAAAGACAGACAAAATTGTGTCAGACTGTTGCTTTGTGATATATTGGTTTGAGACTCTCTTCTTTCTATAAAAAATTAAAGAAAAATTGGGGCATAGCCAACAGAACCCAGAGGCCTCCTGGCCATCCAGGGACAACAACTGACAGGTTCAAGCTGAGGTATTAATAAATTGCATGGAGTGTGGATTTCTACAATCCCTTTTGGGATTGTAAATCTAGGCTGCAAATGAGAGGACCCAGTATTTCTGCAGATAAGGAATTTCCACGTAAGATCCTTGAGCATGTGATCATCAGGCTAAATAAGCAAAGCAGTCATATCTGGCTTTCCTGCATGTGAGTTCATAAAAAATCACAGTTACTAATAGGTATGTGCTACACATACACATGCTACTTGATGCACTGAGATGCCACAACTACTCTGTCATCAATTAAATAGTTGCCAGTCTAAAACACAGCTACTGCTCACAGTTTCTCCAACTATTGAGCTGAAGAGGCTATAATAGGTTGAGGATTAAAGGTTGAGGCTATAATAGGATGAGCATTAAAGGTTTACCATTTGTGCTTCAGTGGTTTGGTTGTTTTTTCTTTTTTTCTGTTTTTCTAACTTGAGTATCTCTTTTAAAGCATCTTTCCTCCTTTAATGAGTGTTCTAAGCAATGCAGAAAACACAGCAATTATATCAATGCAGTATTAGGAACTGGAATTAAGTAGCTCATAGTCAAATGAAACATCAGAGGAGGAAGTTAAGAACAGAGTGCAAATTCACAAGGAGTGATTTGGCCTAGACGTTAACTATGGCACCTCGTACAAAATATTATTTGGGATACTTAACAGCACTGAATAGTCATAGCCTCAGACTTTATTTCACTCTAAGACTAATATTACAGGTGCATTGAAAACTACAGTCCCATAGGTAGTGAGGATAGTGCTTGCAGCTGGGGTGGAACCACATCATTCCCTCTCTTTCACATCAAAGCTTGCAGTAAAGACATCAGGAAGCCTTCCTCGGAATCAATTTAATGTTTGGTTCTCTGAGGACTTGAACTAATGGTGGATAGATGATAACCATAAAGTCTTTCAAAACAGAATTTTTTCCTATTACTGGATAAGCTGGATAAGAAGATTTATTTATTTTAAATAACAGGAAAAAAATATAACAATCTATCTCAACCTAGTGCTTACTGCCCCCTTGATGCTGGTTTGGAAATCCCAATTCAGGGACACTCAACTATTTTTTTAATGAGTATGTAAGTACCACATAATTGGATCATGACTTTTTCAAGCCAAGGTGGCTCTGTCTCTGTGGGGCCAATCAGAGCTAAGTATTCCCTTTGCTCACAGCAAACTGCTGCTGCACACTGCATTCAAGGAAAAAAAAAAAAAANAAAGACAAACAAGAAGTCTGAAAGCAAAGTTGTCATGTTGTCATGGTCCAAGCAAAATTTATTCACTGCCTAGATCTAGCCCTGAGCCAACCTCAGGAGAAGCCCTCGACAAACTTCTCCAAAATTTCCCCCAGGCAAATGTGATTGCTCCATAAATATCTCCAAACAATTGATTTTCCTTTCTTTGGAGCCTTTTTCAGTCAACAGGTTCTCAGCTCTGATTAATAACTTTCAGATTTTAACACTTGGACCTTGACTAATAAATCCAAAAACTGCAAATATACTGCTACTAAAGCCTTTTTTTATTATTAGGGATGGCAAGTTGAAGCCAGCATGGTGTAAAGACTGATGTAAGGACAGAATGTAGTCTTCTGGCTATTTCTCTGCCTCCAAGAGGTGACAGGTATCACCATTTTCTTCTTGGATAATTTTGCCATTGGCAACCCTTCTCATTCCCCCAGAAGCAATTACAAACTGCTTCATCTGGTTTCTTTAAGATAGAAATGATTTATTGACAATTGGATTTTCAAATGGGGAAAAAAACCCACATTTCTTTTCCTCAATTTACTCAGAATGAGGTACTCCCAAGAGGTCAGACCAGGAGAACAAGGTTTTTCTGTCAGCTAGATTGAAAGAATCCAAAAACTGCATCACTACTAGTGATGCGTGGAATTGCTGGTATACTTTGGTGAGCCCTAAACGTTATCACAAAAGACATCTTTTGGTGGAAGAGGAGTCCTGATTTTGCAAACCAGTTCCCACATATACTTGATTTTACTGTGGACAGTTATGGAGTGAGGGTGTGTGCATCTTTTTTTTTTTAAAATGATTCTGGGACAAACTGTAAAGTAAGCAAAGCAATTGTTATACTAACAACTTATCTGAAAAGCCTTGAAACTTTGCTACAACAGTTTTGTACAGTTCAGCTCTGTAATCTCACTTGCTAGGTGTGTCAAAAATTTGATTCTGTTCTTATTTTAAACCAGAGTATAGGCTGCAGTATGAGATGAGGCTACTGCTCTCCAAAATCTCCAAATCCTTAGATGCTATTCCTATAACATTGTAATATGGATCTATTCTTCTACATGCCTTCATGTCCTCCCTGTCTTTTGACCAGTACAGATTCACTGCTTTTCTAGCATTTGTTCATTTGTTACTGAAAAGATAATTGTTCAGTCCATCACCCTATTTTAGAGCTATAAGGATTCTAGAAAGAAGGCAAAGGTTAAGTAGAAAGAAAACTAGATTAAAAACACTAGAGAACATACTTTACAAGAAAACCTGCATGAGTTTGCAGTTTCACTTCATCTTCATACTTCCAATTCTCTGAAATACTCTGAATTTTAAGCAGTGCAGATGACACACAGTGAAGAAAACAACTTGTCTGATCTATAGCAGTTTTGTTTTTCTACACAAACACAAAAGTTTTGCTGTTTATAGCATGCAAGAGAGAGTTCCTCACACATTAATCTGAGAACACACAAGACTATGATGGAAGCAGCATAATTTTGTAACATTCATACGGTACTACATTGCTTACTTATTCCAGAAAATTAAGCAACAGATTTGATGTTTATGGTAAAAGGCCAAAATCCTTGGCTTGAGGTGAAAAAAGTTCTTCTACCACAAACTGCAAAATACTCATTCTCTCACTTCCTTTAGGACCATTAATATAGCATTTCACAGCACTAGCATTTATTTCTAATAAACTGAAAACACATTTAAGATAAACTGTAGCACCCACAGGCCTGAGTATATAATACTGGATTCCACTGTGCCTTTCCACAGCACTCAGCAGCAAGCCACAAGTCGCTTCTTTCTTTGTTAAAAGATCCTTCCCCTATCATCCCACATCCCTTTTGTGTCACACAGCTTTTTTCACATTAAGTGCAAGCAACATCAACTCTGTTAGATTTTCTTCTGAGGCAATGAAAGCTGCTGAAAATGACAAATCCCCAGGAAAGAGCCCCCCAGGCAAATGCTCTATTATCCCTCATGACAAAGACAACAAAGAACTGACAACTTTTTATGTAATGCAATTATTTCTACCTTTAAAGCCGTATTAGGGTATCCTACACCACTTTTCACTGGGCCATGAAATTTCCAGGACACAAGACTGTTCTCTATTCTTCCCTGGGTATATGTTTCTCTTGCCTTAGGTGATCAAATGGCCAGTATGACTTCAGAGGGAGACAAAAACACCTCTGATAGGAGACGTCTCTAGAAAAGCCTGGGAGGTGATCTAACACTTGTTTGAGGACAATTGTTGAAAAGAATGTTTGCAGTTCTTACAATATTCTCCACAGTGAAGAAGAATAATTGCATGCCTGGAAAACCGAAGGAGCAAAGACAACATACAAAAAGCAAATGGAAGGCTTGGGCTAATCACAAAAATGCCAACATTTTGCAATGCTATCCTTAAAATTTTTTTAGATTTAGAGAAAATGTAGAAACAACGTAAAGACTACCTAAGGAAATGATTCAGTTGACTTCCCACTTCAAATCACTCATGACACTTCTCTATTCAGATTTCAGGTTCATGCTTAGAAGGTCCTTAATGAGAAGCATGATTAGGTTTTAACAAATCAAACAATGCTTCCTGGAGCTCAAAATAAGCATGGCCATGCTACCATCTGCAAAGATATTTAAAGCAGAAGGGTGAAGTCTTTTCACCTTCAGTCTAAATGATACATTAACGGCATGCAGAATCAAATGGAATTATGGCTTCATCCCATTATGATTATCTTTTTTCCCCATCAAAATGTAATGATTTGCTGTTTTATGAAACTGCTACTTTTAGAACACCAAACAAGCATACATGAGAAATGTAACAAGATGCTACTTAAGTTATTAGGACATTTTTGTTCCATAATCAATATTTCATAAGATAACAACACATTACCTTCAGCAGAACACCCTTTATGAACTGAATATTGTCCATTTATAATCTTATAATCTTAAACCAAAAAGGCATTCAAGACTTTGCAATACATTATCTGCAGTTGTTGATAATAATACAGCCTTTTTTTCCCCTACAAGTTTTAAAGGTATCAGATAGCAAACTTATCTGTGCATTCTCCAGTAGAACACTGATCCATAAACATTCCAAATAATTTAATTTTCACTTTTCAGTGACTTGGAAAGAAATATATATACACACAAACACATGTATCGTGTGTGTGACTGATACATATTTTTATTTACAGAGCCATTCAGCGCTCTTTTAGTCCATGCATACAATCTTCAATAGGTTGAAATGCACTAGTTTTATATTCTGATCTCAGCTCTTTCTCCTAGGTTTCCACAATTTCAAGTAAGTCAAATTATGTACATAAATGAACAATTCAAAATCTTCTCTCTTAAAAAATTCCTTTCAGAGTCTTTGTTGAGAGCAAAATTAATCAAAGCAATAACTAGATTTGGGCTGAAATTAATGTTCATTTATTCATCTCTTTTTCACTACTCTTCTGTTGTAAGTCTATGATTATAGCCGGTCTTCCAAGGTCTCCACTAGCTTTAATGAAAGCTATGCAAATATTACAATCACTTTACCCCTTAACCCCTTATAAATAAGTCCATTATTCACCAAATCAAAACCTTTTAAAAACTAGCTGTTTCACTCATAAGACAAGAAAGCTTAGAAAAAAAATGATTTCAACTTTCTTCCCCTTCAGCTACTCAGAATTTCTTCCATGTAGACCAAAGAATTATGCTGTGAAATGACGTTTTAACAGTGAACTCTTGTGCCATGATATCTGAAAACAATACATTTTACTTCACAAGATGTTTGTCTGTCAGTCAAAGAATACTTTTCTTATTCTTCTTAATATAGCTAGCTGAAACGACAATATACGAGGGCTGCTCCAAAAGTAACGTGCCTCCTATTTTATTATGTTGGCCCATTACCTCAGAGGCATGTGTTGGAGGTATGGCAGCAGAGGCTGAACCTTCCCACCAATATCCCATTTCATTTTGTTGCCATGTGACAGATGGCAGCAGAGGGGCAGTCTGACACAATGGTGTCTGACATGGAAGTGTGTATGAAGCAAAGGTGTGGAACTGAATTCTTCCATGTGGAAAAAATGGCACCCATTGACATTCATCGATGCTTGGTGAAGATTTATGATGACCAAACAGCGGATGTGAGCACAGTGAGGGGTGGGTGGTGCATTTCAGCAGTAGTGACAGTGATGTGAAAGACATCTATTCTGGACAGCCACGCACAGCCGTCACATCAGAAAATGAAGAGCATCCTGATCTGCTCACCCACAGAATTTGGCAGATCATGACGAGCGAACTGTGTACGGAGCTGACTATCAGCTTCAGTGCATTGAAAGAGATGGTTGCAACAATGGAATATAAAAATATTTCTGCCAGGTGGGTTGCATGAACGCTCATATAGGAACATAAAGAACATAAAGAACACTGTATGCAAGTTTACCAGGACTTATTGAACCAATATGAGGCTGAATGTGACAGTTTCCAGATTGCATCACTACCAATGATGAGATATGGTGTCACCATTATGAACCAGGGTCAAAACAGAAGTCCATGGAGTGGTGACATGGTGATCCTTCTGGATCAAACTGGGTCAAACCAAAACACTTCACAAGTCAGTTAATCTTTCTAACTGAGCTGAAGACCCATGCAGAGGAATATCTCATGTAAATTTCTGTTCTGTTTAACCGGAAAAAAATTTAAAATGTTGTGCAGTAGTCACTTTGAGAATGTAACAGTTAACTGCCTTTCATTGCATCAAATCTTTACGATCTTCTTCGGTTGTTATAGTTTGTCCAGCCTCTTCCCAACTCTCTGAAGTGTTACCTGGTCCATTTTAATCTCAAATAGTTAAACATTTATAGCTTTCATTATCTCTGTCTTTTTCATAGTATTTTCCATTTCGCTTTAATTTCAAGTGGAAATATTGTCTACCTCAGGCAGAGCCATGTTCTCTGCCTATAGATGCAGGTTTCTCTTGGTGTATTAGGAGCCTTAATTCATGGAAGATATTGTATTTGAGGAGTTAGTGTTGTTGACCAGAAACTGTCTGCTCTACTGGACTGATTACTTAGGGCTTCAAAAGCCCACATAATAGCATGAGTATCTGCTGCACAGGAATCTGTTAGAGAACCCCATGCAAGGCTATGCTGCCCACTGGTGGATGTTATGACAGAGGTAGCATCCCACAGTGTCAGAAGATGTACAATTTTGTTCGGTGCACAAAATAAAAGGTATTACAGTATGGAGAGGAGATAGGAACCCACATACAGACAGAATCTATGCAATGTGTTGTGGGAAAATCAGTCTGAGGTCCACCCACTGCTGCACAACAATAGAGTTCCCAGGATCTGAAGGGATCAAAGATTTACTCACTATCTACATTCCTCTTTTTATTCTATCTTATTTAAAAAGCTGTTTTATTAAGCTCTTTGTTGTTGGGCCCTTCGTATTGAGATCTATAAAGAACCCTGCTTTCTTTGACCTCATCCCACCTCTTTGTTGCAAAACACCTACGTAGTTCCCAAGGGCCCCAAACCTTGTTGGAATAAATCATAGTCTACCAAGTACTTTTACCTTCACTCACAAGGTTAGCAAATACTCCTCTAAGAAATCTATGATTCCTTGCACCAAGAGAATACTTCATTAATTGACATGACAAATACCAAGAAATATGGTCTGGGAAAACACACCATTAATCAATAAGCATTGGAATGATTGATAGAAATTGAAAGCCTTACATCAATTGGCATTTATTTCATAGTTACGTTATTTGTCATATGTTGTTCAGGCGAGGGTTCTTAGGCAATATCTATAACCACATATGTAATTTACTGCCAGAACGATCATAAAAAATAATCACAAATGAGAGCAGATCACAACAGGAGAGCAAATAAATCATATAGAATATGTAAATCCTGAACTTCAAGGGAGTCAATTTCAGATTCTTCAGGAAATCTGCTCAGCAGGATCCCATGGGAGACGGCACTAGAGGATGAAGGGGCCCAAAGAGACAGAATCACAGAAAAGTTAGAATCGGAAACAACCTCTGGAGGCTGTCCAGTCCAAGCCTCTAGACTCAGAGCAGGGATAGCTACCACAACCTACTCAGGATCTTGTGTTCAGTCAGGTTTAGAATGTCTCCAGGAATGGAGCCTCCATAATCTCTATGGGAAACCTGTTCCAGTGCTCAATCACTCTCAGAGTAAACACAAAACAAACACAAACAAATAAAACAAACTACAACCAAAACCAAACCACGCCAAAAAAAACCCACACCTTTTTATTTTAACTAGGAAACAGTTTTCTGTGTTCAAATTTGTACGCACTGCTTACTGTTCTTCCCTTAGTAGTCACTAAGGAAAAAGTCCAGCTATTTTCTTTACTACTCAACATCAGATATTTACGCACATTCTTGACATCATCCCTGAAACTCCTCTTTTTCAGGCTGAACAGTTCTAGGTCTCTCAGGCTTTCTTCACAGGAGAGATGCTCCAATCCCCTAATCACCTTTGTGGCCCTGTTGGGAACCTGCTACAGTACACCTACATCTCTCTTATACCAGGGGGCCCAGCACTGAGCACAGCGCTCCATATCGGTTGTCATCAGTGCTGAGAAGAGGGGAAGGACCACCTCCCTCGAACCACTGGCAACGCTCCTCCTAATGCAGGCCACAAAGCCATTGACCTTCTTTGCCACAAAGGCATGTGGCTGGCTCAGGTTTAGCTCACTGTCTACCAGGACCCTCAGGTCCTTTTCTCCTATGCTGCTCTTCAGCCAGCCAGCCACTAGTCTGTAGAGGTGGCATGGGGTTATTCCTCTCCGGACACAGAACACAGCATTCCCCTTTGCTGAACTTCACGAGGCACCTGTGGACTCATTTCTACGGCCTGCTGAGGTCTCTCTCAATATCAGTACAACTATCTGATATGTCAGCCATGCCTCCCAGATTTGTATCATCTGCAAATCTGCTGAGTGCACACTGTCCTATCACCCAGACCATTACTAAACTTGTTAAATATTACTGGCCCAACTATTGACCCTAGAGTAGTGGTCTCCAAAGAGGAGTGTGTATGTCCCAGCAGGTGCACAAGGCATGCCATTCAAGCACATGAAGAAAATACTAGAAGTTCTGTTTATCTTTTACCTAAGAAAAATAAGAAATTAATCTTTACTAATATTTGACATGCATATGTACACTGGTGCCTAGTCTGTTGGTCTGTATGTCAGAGGGTCCTATGTCATGAGTGGCCCGTGAGGTGACCTTGGGATGAGCAGGTGCCCTGCAGAATGGAGCGGGTCACTGTGACACTAATACATTCACTTTCAGCATACTTTGACTTACTGCAGTTTAGGTATAATCAGTTAAGTGGATTTATGGATTATATTATCTAGTTTTAACTAAACTAATCCTCACAAACTGAACAAGTGGCTTAAAAAATACTGCAGATAAATGGTAATGTGAATACAAGCAAAAAGCAACATGGCAGAGCTGACATTTCTCCTACTCCTAGTAGAAAAGCTCATCATCTGCCAACTTAAGAGATAAAAACGATGATCTAAATCAGAACTGACAATAACTTGGCCAAAGAAACACAAAATTATAAAGAAGATTATTTTCTTCCATGATTTTAAAAACAAACCTCACCCTGCGCGCATATTGTGCCCTGAGATATTAGGTAACAATATGAAGACTTCGCGATTAGCAGATCTAAAAACTAAGCATCCAGAACACGAAGACAAGCCTTCACAATTTTTTCTGCAATGTTTAAAGTCATGAGATATTAAATCCAGTACTTTACAAAATACAATGATAACTGCTTAGTAGCCTGTTTTGAGGTATCTTATTTTATAGTAAAAGACAAAGCCACATGTCACTGTGGAAATACTTGCTCTTCCTGCCATGGTAAAGATGTCTGAAAATTCATACAAAATAATATGGAGACAAACTAAAAATCCATCCCTTCATCAGTAAACACTGCTGGAAATGTATAGAAAACGTTGCTGAAGATTTTAAGGAACAAGTATTAGAACAAGTTACACACTGTGGGAGTTCTGCTTTACAGATGGGTAAAAGTACAGATGTTTCCAACATGTCTTGGCTTACGGACTTTGATAGATTTTGTTTCAATAATGAAATGTAGGAAGAATTTTTTTTTTTTGAGCGACTAAAGGGGAGATGTACCAGCAAAGATGCATTTTCACAACAAATGACTTTAATAAAAGCAATGTTTTATGGAAAAAATGGGCAAGCGTAGCCATTCATGAAGTGGATGCTTTGACTGGAATAAAAAACAGATTAGAGGGTAAGGTTACATAGATAGCACTGCACATGAAATTTATTTACTGGATCGTTGATAGGCAAGCTACTGAAGCCAGAAGCGGTCTAAGTGTAACAGCATATCATAGATGCACTTCATTTCACAAAAACAAGACATTTAAATAGTAGAATCTTTATAATGCTTTGTAATGAGATGAGAAATGACTGAAAATCTTTGCTGTACCACACAGGTTTCCTGGTTATCCTCACAGCAAAACACTTAAGAAGTTTTTGAACTTAATGATGATTTATCTATTTTTCTAAAAGACAAAGGCAAGAAAATAAATTAAAAAATCTCTTCATATTGGTGGATGAGTTTGAAAAATCAGCATAATGATGTAGTAAGTAAAATACACTTCTGTTTGGATCTAAGCACCTTTGTTGGGTATCTTTTTCAGCTATAACAGCCATTAAAACAAATTATCAAAGTAAATCAAACTTAGAACCAAACTTCTGAATTGCTGCTTCATGGTGTTTTACCATGATTTTCAAAAACAACAAAGCATTTTTAGTCACATCATTCAATCAAGAACAAAAAGGTTTACTGAACCATTAATAAAATGTTTTTAAAAAAATATAGTTTATTTCATTCTATGATTCATCTTTGTCTCATCCTTTTCAATTTCTGTGTGCCTTTTCTCATTTACGTAGTGTATTAGTACAATAATTTCTAAATAAATGAATACACATATTGTGTGTGGGAGCTCAAAAAATTTTTACTGATAAGGATGTGAGAACAAGGTATCTGGAGAGCATTGTTTCAGTGTAGGTAGCAGTTAAAATCAGCAGTTAGCGTGACATGCGATGCATAGGACGGCATAAGATACAGACTGGTTAATAAAGTAAGTGAAAATGCCACACAGTAATGCCCCAAAAAAAGAGAACCAGAGACCTTGCAGACAGCCTGCAAGGAATAGGAATTGATTAGGCTTGTATAGTAGCTGGAAAAGATCAACCTGTGACAGAGCTGAGGAGGAGGCTGGATTAAAAGGCAGTGAGGATCAGCAGAGCAAATGGAGTAGCAACCTGTGGCATTTGCCCCATGAATTTGGAACCATAGACATTCATACACCGGTTATGAAATGCATCTAAAACTGTACTGCTTGTGATGAGGTGCTGCTGAAGTGCATTTCTATGAATGTCTTTTGCCTATGTGACACAATGGCTTTATCTCTGCATATAAACATTGCAGCTGCTGAAAGGGAAATAAAAAGATTCTTCTTTCCGAACAGTTGAAATCATATTCTTAAAGCATATCATTGCCTCATTGGTAGGTCCTTGTGAGAGCGCTGAGGAATGACGACTGAGCTTAAAATACTTCCTTGTAAACTGCAGAATTTTATCATTAAATCTATCAATCAAAGTTCCACTCATCATTCATCCCACACTTGTCATGATACTTATTAGCAGAGACGGGGAGCTGCCACATTTCTGCCTCACAGCTAGTCTTTGTTATCAAAAACTAAAACTGCTCTTTACACACAATCGATTCCCTTACCACAGTAAATGCATCCTTGTTCACATTGCCTTCAATGATCTTCACCTTAGTTCATCATTCAAAGAGGGCAAAATAGCAAAGCTCTGCTTTTTGCTGCAATCCTAATGGGACTAAAAGAAAGCAAGGACAGAAGCAATCCCAAAAGAGCAAAAGGTTGTAAAGACTGTTTGTAAGAATGATTCTCACAGGTTTTACCTTAATACAACACCATTTATGTAGAGAGGATGGGTTTGATTGCTTTTTCCCATCTTGACTATTCTTTGAATACTCATGGTGCAACAGCAATCTCAGTTACACCACAGCAAATTCTGAATGCAGAGAATGCTTTGTACAGCAGGTGGTATGAAACAAGATCCAAAAGTGGCTACATATGTTTTTAAGTTAATCTTTTCTATACAGTAAGAAGATCAGTAAATCCAGAACTACACAGTGTAAAATAAGAATACAGAGAATTCAGAGGACATTCTTAGAAGCTACCATACGATTAGATTTTGTTTGAGGTTGCTATGAGTAAAAAGAAGAAAGTGTGAGGACTACTGTATTCATGGCAATGTAAGCTGAAAACACTACAGACAAACACAGTAATCAAAGTGATGAAGCTGAGGGGCACTTAGTTCTTTAACGCCTTTTTTCACCAACATATTCCTTTTCAATTCACTGGGACAGAAGCTCTCCCTTTGGAATTAAAGTTGCATTTCCCTCAGCAGGATTTTCACATCCCTCAAAAGCGTGATAAAAAAGGTCTTCCTTGATTAGTGCTGCCATGACAGTCTGCTCCCTCCTGATTTGTTGCAATCACCCCTACATAACACTGAACACCATCAAAATACAGGCAAAAAAATATATAGCTCAGGACAGGTGAAGTCTGTTCTCATCTGCTCATATTTTTTTCCACTGGGGAGCATTACTAGTCTATACTTAGTCTGGGTTTGACCCTTGTTCTTCAGTCCCATAGTAACACATTCGCAGCTATCTGGGACCTACTGACTTGCCTCTTTGCACATCGGCTGTTTAGGCCTTCTGGGTCAAAAGGTGATTAAACTTCAGATTTGGCTCTCCAATAGCACCTTTCCCACGAGCTAAAAGATCATTTTCACCAGTAGCACAAGGCCTACACTCACCATGTTACCATCACTCTGCTCAGAAAGAAATAGTCACACCTGCAGTAAAACATCATCCCACTTCTTACCTCCTATGTCTTTTAGGAGACTAAGAAAGTCCACGGACGTGTTTCATCTTGGTTTTTACTATTTTCTCAAAACACAGTTTGATTGCATAGATTCTAGAGGCAGAAAAGATTCATGTAGTTACATATGGCCCAGTTTTATCCCTTTTAAAAGGGTTTTCCCTTTGCCATATTTAACTATTTTCACAGTGCCATATTTAACTATTTAAACATCCTAACCACCCTGGTTTACTCAAAACCACAAACCCAAAGGCCACAGGAGGACTGTGAAATCAAACTGAAAACATGATAGGATGTGTGCACCTTTGATTCATTCATCATAGTCAAATCTACTTCTACTCCAAGCAATTTTTCCTCAGTTTGCATTCCTCAGAGATGTTGATTACAAATTATCAGTCAATATGTACAGACTTTTAGTAGACAGAGATTTCTGAGGAATTACATCCCTACTCCTGGGATAGGAAACAACACATTTCAAATACCATGGCAGCATGGCTGTAGGTAAATCTGACATTAGACTGACAAGCATCTACTGGAAACATGGTTACCTTGCCAATACACTCCCTTAACTTTTTTTCCAAAGATACACCTTTGTGAATGTAAAAACCTCTCAGTTGAATTACGTAAATTCTTTTATAGCACATGTCCAATAGGTATTTTAAGTGACTCTAGTAGCTACAGTTCCCTGTTCAGTATTCAGCACATTAAAACGTCTGTTTTATGATTTGTTCATTAATAGCATTATAATAACTCAGCACCTCATCAGCTGCTCTAAACAACCACATATTTAACTAAATAATTCATATATATTTATAATTAATAAATTAGAGAACAGAAAGATCAATTGTTGTGTATGCTGTATGAAAAGTATGTTCCATTAAGGCATCAGTGGTGCTGTTGGCCAGAATATTAAAGAGAGATGTGTATGGGTGGAAATGTAATGCCTTCTTCTCAGTCTCTTCATGTATAGCCTTAGTTTTGTGCGTTAATACTGACTCAAACCTATTTTTCTACTAGACCTCTCTTGCTTACATTTCAGCCTGACCTCAGTCTAGCCTTCTAGACAGCATGTACACAATGTTTAGCCTTCTCACAGAACTCACGGTGAAAGGTTTCTGGACTGTCCATTCAAATATAATATGTCTGAAACAGAACTCCTCAACTGAATCTCCCCAAATCTTTCCTTTTGTCATCACTATGAACCTCCTCCTACATCCTTTCCTATCCCTTACAGGATTGTGACAGTCAAAAGGAAACATTTCTTCTACTCTCTCTGGCTATGCCTAAATTGAGCTGCTGCCTTCTCTATCTCCTTTGGAAATACTTTCCCCACTTCTCTTTGCACATTCTGCTAAAATTGCCTTTCTAACTCAGTTAATACAATCCCTTCTCCTGCTTTTCTGATGAGTATTTTGGTCTTCTCCAGAGCAGAACAAAATTATTTTCTTTTGGTTATCTTTGTCATTCCCATCATAACCACAATTGTGCTGCCAAGCTTGCCTTTCTTTTTGGAAAAGGCAACAAAACAACACCACATCCTTAAACATTTTTCAGCTCCAGGATTATTCCTCAGGTTGTCCCACTTATTTTTTCTCATACCTGACACTAGCCCTACTCTGTTTCATTCCTCCATTCTTAATATCATTTTCTGCTATTTTTTTATGTGCTTCTCACACATAGCTTTGTCTTCTCTGTCATCCCCAAATACAAAATTTGGCAGGAGTCCTACTAGTAGAATCAAGTCATTACTGATTACTTGATCCATTCAGTCTTCAGAAGTCTCACATCTGGTATGAACAATAAACTACATTAAATTTTGAACGTACAGAATACTGCATAAGACATTAGATAAAAGCCACGATTGTTTATCCTGTCAACTTTACCACCCTGCACCAAATAGGATATTATTTTCTATTTTACCTATGCAATACCTAAACACTATATATGTGACATTGTAGCTCTTTTCAATCCCTAATCCCCCAGATTTACGCATGCTACCCATATAGGAGTCCGTCATTGAAATGTAGGTAGTATGTGGCAGACTACAATACAACATACAGCAAATCAGGGCAGAGAGTAAAGAATACCTTTAACTCAATTCAGAGAGATGACGATATTACTTCCAGGCACAGATGTACTGGCATACCAAAAGTAGTATCCGTTTACCTTAACAAACATGTTTGGATGACGGCATGGGCAAGTAGGTCAGTCAAAGCAGCACTGCAATGCCTGTAGCCTATATTTCCCTTTCCTAACATCTACCTCCCTTTTGACCCTTCTGTTCTCTCTGCTGCTAATGGATGTGTGGCAGGGAGGTGTTTTCTGATGCAATTCTGAAAGACTTAAGTAATCAAATTTCAATAAAGGAGCAAAATATTTTTCCAATTATCTTTGTCATCAAGGAAATGTGAGAACAATCACCTGCCATGAGCCACTATCAAGGATTTTCTCCTGTCCCTGAACCTCCTGACTGATTGCACCAGACTTAACCTATTAAATATTTAATTCCTTTCTTTCTTGCCTTCTGAACATCTGTAACTCATCTTGAAGACACCTAATTTCATAGCATGATAAGATTAAGTCCCTTTGCGTGTTCATTTTCTCATCTATCACTTTCCAAAGATAACATGGTGTAGAAGGTTTTATTTTTTTTTGGGGGGGTGTTTTTCTTTTCTTTTTTTTTTTGGTTGTTGTTAAGATTCAATGGCTCTATTTGCATCTCTTATATTTTGCTTAGAAAAACACAGGATGATGGTTGCCCTATTCCTTCCAGTTGACATTAGCGCAAAGAAAAATTTAGTATAGTTTATTACAATTAAAAAAAAAGAAAGAAAGGATAAAGTCATTAAACAGTTTATACTCTACTAACAGGAGAGGGTGCTTTACTATACTTTTGCAAGGCCTGTAAGAGCACAGCAAAGCAAGAACAATATTACACTCGGTTAAGATATCTTTCTAATAATTATGCAGTGAATAGATGCCAGCATTTGCTAGACAAAAACCACAAATTGTCGCAACCACTGCATGGTTGAGTGTCTCTTTTAAAGTGCCTTGATTGGCACCTGTTAATGTCCTAGCACTGAAGTATCCACAAAATTCAGTACTTCAGGCTTTGCCTTTCATCTTATAAAAAAGGTGATAAATTCCTATATCATCTCCAAGTACCACTACATTAAACACCAAATATCAAGAATGCAGGTGCCAACTTGACAAGAGGTCACTCTTGAAATTACTGCTACTTCTTTCATATTCTTACTGTAACAGTTAAACAGAATGGTAGCCACTTCTTTTATTTTTCGTTCTATTTAACAACAAATTTAAAATTCTGATTTGAGAAATACTAATTCTACAGGCATGGTGGAAACCAAAGAACCGGTAAGGAAACAGATGTAAAACTGGTTCTCTAAAAGCTTAGAGAATGAGTGTTTAAAACCCTTAGATATATCAACATTTATTGTTCTATTTTTTTTTTAATCTTATTTTATTTTTCCTTTTCCTGTGTTCATTTTTACTTTAGAACATCAGGAAATAAACTCATTATAGTTTTGTCACACACATATTTTCCTCTCTTTCCAAAACTCTTTCATGATGTTACAGTTTCAGCAAACATCTGTATTTTTCTTATCTTTGCCACACCTACATCACATTGTAAAAGCCTGCAGGCTGCAAAGGCAGCTGATTTTTTACTAACCACTTGCCTACAGCTCACTTTCTATTCAGCAATGTGTGCCTTTCAACAGTATTTTGAACAAAATATACACTACGTAAGTGAATGACTTAATCCATGAAAAATGGGAAGAAACTAGCTAGATATGAGTTATATTTGGTAGTTTTTTAGAGCATATTTTTGAAATCTCCTCAGAAGAATATGAAAACAGCATACAAATAATTATAGTTCCCAATCAAGCATACCATGAGCACCGACAACTCCTGACTATTTCAAGAGATACATATCAGAAATGCAGGGAGCAGAAAAGGCCTCACTATCTGTTAATTCCTGTCCCTTACATGCATATCTTCCATATAGAGTCTTTTCCCAAAAGTGGCAGACATCAGCTTCTCCTCTCTCCCTCCAGTCTTGAAGTGCGCGGCACACCTTTTCTTTTCTCCCTCCTTGCTTTTATGCTTATTAAGGCAATTAACTGTCAATTTTATGCTTACAAACATTGGATTGAAAAAATATATTTAAATAAAGTGTTTATGTATGTGGTTCAATCTGTACTGGCTGTAATGAGAACAGTCCAACTGTCTCATACTGTGTACAGCTGAAAAAAAATTAGGGCAATCTCTTTTTGATCAGAAGTTGACTTCTTTGGAGAGAAAGGTACCAAGCTTATCACAGAATCATAGAACGTGTCTCAGAAATATTGTGACTGGTGTTACATAGCAATATCATAACAGGTGGGTGATGACTGCATACTACTAAGAGTACCTACTCTGTGATTTTGGACTGGATGTTTCTAAACATTACCATAATACACAAATTCAATTTCATACCAGTAAGTTTGCACATTTATTAAGTAACAATTTGATAATAATATTCAAAGTTAATAGCATTCAGTTGTGCACTGTACATATACTCACAGTGTACGCTTCTCAGTATATAGCCAATACAAACTTGCAGCAGTAAATGTCACTTCTAATTCTGTCACCATAACAGACTGCAGAAGTATGTGTTACAATTAGGAACCACAGAGGAGCATGCATGTCACAGTATGGTGATGGGCCCAATAGACCAAAAAGCAACTGCCACCTAGCACTGAAGGTTGTTAAGCTTTGGATAAACCTCATCCAGTGTTGATGACAGTCCTGCTCTGATTAGGTTGGACTAGAGACAGTTTCAACCACCGTTTAATCATCTCTTCTGAGTTCAGAGGACTCAATGGCACTTTATAATTAGGAACACTTTTATCCCATCACAAGAGCCTTCTTAACCTGACCAGTTGGTTCATCCCACCCCAAGACATCACAATACAGGAACAAATATATGGCAGGAGCTCATAGGGAAGGATAAATTTGGCTGACTTCAAATTTCAAATAGAGTATTGCATCCCATTAGCTAAGAAACTCTTTTCACGTGATGAGATAGTAAGGACCTCTGCTCATTTTTGCCATTAAAAAAGCAAAAAAACCACACAATTGTGGCATAAGAAAATGGGATCCACTATGTCTAATATTTAACCTGAAGTAATTACACTGGAGTGCACTGGAGACAAATTAATATGTAGTGCCTTGGTGACCGCTGAAGTAAAAATACGAGAATACTGACCAATTTCAGCATTGGTTAGCTCTTGAGACAAGACTCTATTGTCATTTGTGACAGTAGTGTCAGAAAGACAGTGAGATGCTAGGTTTCCTCCTTTTCCTCGGCCTAAACCAGTATCTGTTAATTTAGCCCACACCCCATCCCAAACCAATTATCGCCTCTTCCTGTCCCCTCACCATTATATGGTGCTTCACACTTCATCTACAATTCTAGGACACTTACTGATAGGCCTTATTAGCCAAGATGTGGTCTGTACAATATATATTTGCTGTATCACCTTTTCCCCGGCCATAGCCTTATTCTGTACTTCTTTTTTCCCCACTCTTCCTTCTCCCACCTACAGCCCATCATGCATCATATAGTCCTTATAAGGAACTTAAGCCAGACAAAATGATTCAGATGCAACTCATAGATGGAGAAATAGACACATGACTAGATGCTAGAGACCTTAATACTGAAATCCCACCGTTTTATTATGGAAATCGGAAGCAATCTGGTTGCTATTTAATGTAACATTTTACTGGATACAGGAGAAGCAATTAGACTGCTGAAAATTGTGTGAGCCACCCCCACAACTCAATACTGACCATCACCAGCAATGCAATATGTGATGAAACTGATAATTTTGTCTGCAATCTCTGCAATAGTGCAGAAAAAAAAATGCATTAAAGAGACTGGAAGAAAGATAAACGTGACATAGCATTACTGTGGGCTTGTTTGTATGAAACAAAACAACATTCCAGAGAATTGACCAGCTACGTCTATCCTTTACTAGTTATCACAAAATAGTTCCTGTTTTGATAAAAGATTGTTGATATACTTACATGCAACTTAATAACAACTGTATCAATATTAACATGTGCCAAGACAGACAAATGTATTCTCATCATTATTCTCAGAAAAACTCTGAGGAAAGGGGATTCTGGGCATTACAAATGTGCAAGAATGTGTCATAAAATGGAACTGAGATGGCTATGGAAGAAACAAACAAACAAAACCAGCTGGGATGTGCACCTTCTACCTCAAAACCATACATTCTTTATACATTGCCCTAATTAAATCAAACCAAACCACTACGTCAAAAAATATAGCTTGTCTGAATAATAAAAGTGCCAGCAGTAGCAACAGAAAGCGATCACAATATATGCAAGGAACAAACTCAAGGCCTTCCAAGCAGCAGTGCATTGTACCATTGCATAGAAAGGGCTAGCTGTAAAGGATTACAACATTCAAATTCCATGTATCTGCCCTGTAAATCATAAAGAAAAGGTTTTGAAAGGTTTTGGAGTAGCATATAGTAGAAGCAGTGGACTTTCCACTTAAGAAAGTGGAAGTAAAATTGAAGTGAACAAAAGACAAAAAAAAAAAAAAGCAACAACCAACTATTTCATGCTACAAGATAGGGACAAAAATACTAAGAGCCATTTCTAGGGAAACTAGAAAATGTTACATTAGCTTAAGATTTATCCAAGATGTTGTGGGAGATTCAAACATAAGTGGATGACATAACTAGGATGATTCAGGTCACTAATGAAGGGAAGATGCCCAGTCTGAGAAATGCATTTGTGAAAGACTATTCATGACCACTCTGTGCTACAAACATTTTTGAAGGTCTCTGTACTAATTGGTCTTTCTGTTTATACTCGTAAATAAGTGAGCAGCAGCTCTTCCACAGCCAGATGTGGTATATATGCTTTCTCTCTGTGGCTTCTGTTGGAGTGAAATATTTATTTCATACAGCTCCACTGCATTTCTCCAACTTGAAGAAATACAGAAAACTCCAAAAAGTGAAGTTTCAAATGGGATTCATTCTGTGACACAAGACAGACAGTTTTATCATGTTATGAGACTCAATTCACAAAGTATGCAAGAAAGCTGTTAAAGCTAGTTATGGGACAGCTAACTGATGATTTCATAAACACTGTGCAAAAAGACAAGGGACAACAAAGCATGTGAGGACACATGCCAATAAAGAAGTAGATATAAACATCTGCTCATATCCATTGCATCTAGAACAAGCCACCAGTGATTTTTTTTTAAAAAAAAAATTAAAAGAAACCGCTTTTAATATCTCTGTTGATGGACAACATTTGATATATTTTACTGTAGAATTTGACATTTTTCTCACAGGTCAAGTGCACACAATAGTCATTGAAAATGTAGATTTATAGGGGAACAACTGTACCATTTCACAGTGGTAATTCCAACCACAGTTCAAACTTCACCACTTGTAGACCACTCTGTTCTGAGAAAGGTGCAAGAAAACTGCAATTAGTTATCCCTCCTCTGCGAATGGCAGTTTCTAACTGATCTTTAGATTTTAGGTTATCTTTTTCACGGTCTTCTCAGACCTTAGCTAATGTGAATAACTATTTAGGAAAGTTGTCAAAAAATGGTTAGTATTGCAATAATTTTCTAAACATACTGCATTCATTTTGTGGACAGCCTCAGCCATTCAGCTCTCTCTCCTCCATGCAGCATTGCCAGATGCTGAAGGAGCTTGGCACACTAGCCATATAATGCAAGCTGGAAAGAGGGACTGGGAATCAGAAACACACTAAGCACCACAGACTTAACTGGGGCTTTGTATCACTCCCACTGAAGCTAGCAGCAAAGTTGTCCCTGACTTCAAAAGAACAGAAGTTGGGTCTGTTATTTACACTAGAATTCTAAGTACCTGGAATTGGAAAATTGAAGGATAAAGCCCACTGAGAGCTCAGAGGTGATTCTCAGAAGTGATTTCCTCTTGAGTTTCTCTTTTGTTCAATTCTTCTATTTTTCTCTTCTTCACACTTCTCTGGGTTTTTTTTTTAAGGCCCAGTGAAATATAAAATTTTTGGCCTCTCTCCTGATAGCAGAGGTTCTCAAACTTTGTGAGCTTTTCCATGTCTATATACTAAGAATGAAGGAACATCACTTTTGGTTTTAATGTTCCTGTTTTAGGAATGCATACATTTCATGGTTTAATAATTAAATGAACATTTGCAGACAAAAGTTTAATAGAAGTGTACCAATTCCCTGAATTTACAGATAGTTGTTTGCCAAACATCATCTCAAGGCACTTCATGAATATTTATGACATAAATGTGGTTTAAAAAAGGCATCAGGTCTATTTTTCAGAGAGGGAAACTGCAGAATGGGAAAAAAAATTGAGAACATTCTAGGTAATAAGTTCAAAACAGTAAACAAATTTTCTAATTCCTAAATCCTGTGTTTAATTACCAACGCATTGTTCACTGACACATCAAATAGCTGTGCTTCTGTATTGCCTTTTCTCAGAAACATTGCACTGGAGTAATTCAACCAAGTAGCACTGAAGCATCATAAAGTCCCCTCCTTAACCTTTCCCTTCTGCCTGCCGGCCACTGATCCACTCCTAATTTGCTGATGTCTCTTTCTGCCTTTTGGCCTTCTACTTGACAAATTGGTGTAACCCATGACTTTCAGAAGACAGACCGACAAGAAACAACGGGAACGACCAAATATGCTCACCTGCATTTAATTAGCCTTTAACATGACTGCTTCATGTAAGAGTGAGGAAGGTTCATAAAACAGAACTAAAGCATCAAAATCAGCATTCCTAATTTACTGCTGCCAGTGACATGAAGGCCCGGGGCAGTGATGAACAACCCTGAACTTAAGGGTCAGAAGTTAGAAATGAGTAGATTCTAAGAAAGACCAAGTCTTATCATTTCCTCATCTCATTGATTCTTTACAGCTTTGAATCTCACACCACACATCTGAAAAGCTATTCATATTTATAGATGGGAAAACTAAAGCCAGGGCAAAGACAGCTGTGATATGTCCAGATGAACATAGTGCAAAACAGTGGCAAGTCAGTTCAGGAACACTTGCTTACAATCTTTGCTTAGCTTTCAGTGGATTTCTCAAAATAAAATGGAGTAGAACTTAGATACTACATCACTGAAATAAACAAATACGAAAAATGAGAGACTTGTCAGTGAAAACTCCAGCTCCCAATGAATACATGTGCTATTTTTAGACTGGTCTAGGAAGATAGATCAAGGCCAAAAACATTTCTGCACTAGGGCACATTCAGTTTACTACGTATTTTAATAGCTTGCAAGTCTTTTGCTAATCACTTCTGCACATTAGAAATAGATTTCCAGAACAATTTGGATGGAGATTTGCCTAATGTTTTCAGCCATAAGACCCACTGTTTAGAAAAACCTTGGATAGTTTTCAAACTACTTCTCTTCCTCCCACTTCAATTAGTTTTAATTTACCAGTGTCTTTCTTCCCTGTACTCCCACTCTTGTTTCCCCACCACAACTATCCTGCCGTTGATTAGGTAGATGATGGAGAGAGTACGTCTCCACATTCCAATGAGATGATTTTGCTTCAGGTAACAAAAAGACATTTGTTAATTTCTCTTTTGAGTGGATCTTGGATACTTTCCAATGCTCAAACAAAGAAAGTCTGATTAACTACTTCCACAGCATACAACTTTTACAAAGCTTCAACTTAGAGTTCAGGGTTTTTTTATTACCCACATTAGGCAATTCTTCCATCTGCTTGACACCTGCTAGCGAGAACTCCTGAGATCATTCTTTACTGCACACCTCCTGTCCCATGGCTTGATATCATAGCTGGCATCCTTTCCTTTTCAGTGCCTGCCAGCAACCAAAACAGTGCACACATGGTACTCTTCCCCCATCATCACTGTCCACCTGCCACAGCACAAGGCAGCTGCAGTGCAGGGCAGCAGACAAGAACACCAAGACCGTCCCAACAAAACAGGGCCAGATTGGACACTGGTGCTCAGAAAGGGACTGCTGTTGTCATGGCAAGGCAGAAGCAAGCAACCAAAACGACTGCTCCCTGAAACCTCCTCCAGGCCACATCTGCTTCCACACATGCGCCCATGATGGCAAATTTAAAGGAGTCACAGCACGGGCTCTGGCAGCACTGCCAGGAAATACATCACTGATGTCCGTTCTATATTTGCTTCTCCTCAGCTCACTAAAGTCATCCAACCCACTTCCTGCCTGCAATGCATGCTTCCTGCTGACTTCAGTTGGATCCAAGGTGTGCCCCTGCTGAGCAGTATTGCAGTGGCAGCCTGTGGAAGAGCCATGACAGCACAGCTTTTACCTGAGACTGGGAAGTCTCATGTGTGGCACATAAGGATGAGTATGCTGAGAGCTTAAGCTCTGTGTTTATCTGAGAGGACTGATGCATAGTCTGAGTGATGTGCTACAACAGCCAGCCTGCAAAAAACTCATGTCTAAATGAACAAGAAACATATTTCTATTTAAATAATCACTGCCACATGAGGAAATCCCTTAGCAAGGGTAAATTACTGTCTGCTGCTAGATAAATTGATGCACCATGAATATGGGAGCCAACTCACTGCCTGCGCAAGGCAAGGTTATTGCATCACTAGCCCAGAAAGTCACAAGTTTTGTAGTCTTGACTGAATTGTTAAAGACTATGTTGGAAGGGACAAAGTGACTAAAATTGGATTCTGTAAGGAAAAATGCAGTGGTCAGAAGAGCTTGTTGCTCTGTTACAGAAATCATTTTACCTGCATATATAAAGTTACTTCACAGCAACATTAAATGCAACTGTTTTTAATTGACTTATACAGGTTTTTTGTTTGTTTGTTTTATTCAACTCTAGATTTTCAAAGAGAAGCAGGATATGAGAACTTTCACTTTATCTCTCCCTTTTTCACAGCTGGAGGCCTTTCTCTCTTCCCTTCCTTCCTTGTTATTTTGTAACTATGTGTCAGCAACATTAGATCTATTCATTGCTCTGCATACTTTACACAATTAATGCGCTTGATTTACCTAGATTTATCTTTATGTTCTCATCAGCTTTCACCATTCATGAAAAATGTAGTTTTGACCTTGAAGGTCATGTCCTTTTGTCTCCTCCTTCCTCTGACTAAATCTGTATCTCTCAAGATTAATGGTAACAGTATTTGCCAAAATAAATGATTCCTTTAAGATTATTACAGTTGTGCTGTTTGTTTCTTGAGCACAGTTGTGCTGTGATTGTTTCTTGAATTATTTGCTGTTCCTAAGAGTTTACAGCAATTCTGACTTAGAGATCAGCACTGCAAAAGGTTTCAAGAAACTAGCACTGGAAGAACATTGACAATGAACTTTGAAGTGAAATACTGTACAAAGAAATTTAAATGATCTTCATCAGGATGAAACTATGAAGAATTAGAGGTGAGATAATATTGAGCAGGATTTACAGCAGATATACAGCTATAGCATCTATACCTATATCTCTCACAGGCAGCTCAGCATTCTACAGTAGTAGCAAAATGACAGAAGTGTAAAAGAATATACAAAGACCACATTTTATCCAGTAACTACATATTAAATTTACAGTGGAATTTTAACCATAAGCAAACTGACTAATTTCTTTGTTCCTCTCAAGAGGAAGGAACAAAGACCAAGTCTCCCAGAGGAATAATTTGGATACACAAAAACTAACGTAAGCCATTTATCACCACTCTGATGGCCTTTCCTAATGAGTGTACTCCAGGCAGTGAAAAATAACGTGATAATGCAACACATATTTTGCTACCTTAGTAAAAACACCTTTGACATGCTCCCTTTACCTTAGCTACAGGATACAGAAAAATGAAGGTTAAACCATGCACAATCTTCTATGGTGTGAGGCAGATTTATTCATATAAGATTGTCCAACAAAAAATATTTTATTGGAGCTAAATTTCTGAAAAGAACAAAACATGAGATGCCTGCAAGGAAAAGTACTGAAACTTCTAGCCTCTGGGCTACCAGTTCCAATTCAATCTATATAAAGAGAGGCTGAAAATGACTGCTGTCTATCAGATGTTCAGTGGACTGCAGGAAAGCAGTAGGTGGATTTTAGTTCAGTTGCCAGTGGGCAGATTATGTCCATCTTACAGAATCAGCGAAGTGAGTAATAATCCCTTTCCCTTGTTTTTGACACTTTCAACAACAAAAATTCAAAATTGACTGTCTCATAGATCACCAAGAGGCCACCCAATCAGGTACAGAAAGTAGGAAATGTGAGAACTTTTCCATAGATTACTCCTGTGATATAACTGCTATTTAAGTGATGAAAGATCATCACTGTCTTTTACACAGCTGTCACAAGCACTAAATTCAGTTAAACTACTAAACAAAAACATAAAACCATAACAATGAAATATAATAAAAAATCCTCCCACAAAATTCTCAATTAATTTTTCCTATTAAAAACTGTTATTTGATAATGATCTATGAGTATGGAAAATTAACTCTTAGTCATTATTTCTGGAAAAAAAATGATAGGGTTTGATTTCTGCCATTAGTTTGTCTATTATGGCAAATCAACTATTTGTGCGTAACTTCAGTTCAGAATTGCACATTCACGCATCCCCAGTAGCTTGAAGAATTTGATTCCTGCTGCAATCCCCCACTTTCGGTCTGCACTGAGTTATAAAGCTGTCCAGCCATTCTGCAGTGCCGAAACAGCGATTCAGTAAGGAAGCGAAGGCATCAGATTTGATTTGTTAGCTTGTAACATGGTTTCTAGAACTCATGAATCCTTCTCATTAAATAACCATCCATTGTGTTGGAAATGATTAACTTCTGAAGTCAGAATTAAATCAGCGTTGAATCTGCACTGTTATTAGTACAGTTAATTTTCTGTTTGATGGCTGATATGCCAGGTGTTTATTGTTCAACATAACTTAAAAAGTGAAAAAAAATAATTGCATGCACATGCTTTTCTTACTTCAATAATACTTTGGATTCAATTTTGTTTTAAAGAGTGGGTGAGAGTAGTGGGAATTATAATAGTATTGACCTTCTCCTCTGTGGAGGATGCTAACGCTGCAAAACAATCAATATACTAAGAAGAGAACCTAAAAAAATTAAGCCACATTTTTATCTTTCCTCCTCTAAGATTTTTATTCTGATGATGTGCCAGGAAACTCATATTATATTAGACTAATAACTCTTTCTATACAAAGTGAGTGCTACGTTAGCCGTTGATGGTCTGTAGGAATCAAGAGAGGCCTCCTTAGAACGGTGTGAAGAGAGACAAGTCGGGGAACCAATACTTCCACTTATTTCATGAATACAAGAAATAAAGTTCCAAAAACACTAGTTATCCACCACAAACAAATAACTAGATCACGTAACAATTCTCTGTCTACCACTGCAAACAAGCTAGAAACCCATGGGCTGCTTTGAAAGGAGGCAAAAACTCTCTCTCAGCTGAGTGTTCTTCATTCTGTTGCTGCCAGTTCTGAAAAGCATATGAGCTTTATCCTTGCGTTTTGTAGATGATAGGGCCTCCAGCTTGACTTCAGCATAGAGTCAGAGGTAATTTTTTTTAATAGCCAGAATTTAGAAAGTTGGCTTTTGCACAAGAACAGGAAGAGATACTTATCAAATCATGGACTCAGAATCATAGAATCATTAGAGTTGGAAAAGACATTTAAAGACCATCTAGTCCATCTAGTCTCTGCAATGAACAGGGACATCTACAGCTAGATCAGGTTGCTCAGAGCCCAGCCCAGCCTGACTTTGAATGTCTCCAGGGAAGGGGCTTCCACCACCTCTCTGGGCAATCTGTGCCAGTGCTTCACCACCCTTATCATAAAAAAATTTTTTCTTACATCTAGCCTAAATCTCCCCTGTTTTTGTTTGATATAATTTCCCCTCACCCTATCACTACAGACCCTGATAAAGAGTCTGTCCCCTTCCTTCTTATAGCCCCCCTCGAGATACTGAAACGCTACTCTCAGGTCTGCCCAGAGCCTTCTCTTCTCCAGGCTGAACAAACTCAGCTCTTTCAGCCTGTCCTCACAAGAGAGGTGTTCCACCCCTTGGATCATTTTTGTGGCCCTCCTCTGGACGCGCTCCAACAGATCCATGTCTCTCCTGCACTGAGGACTCCACATCTTATAATAAAAATACTTCTCTTCTTACAAGAAAAATACTGGAGAAGCAGAACTTCTTGGTAATATTTCAGTGTTGGGCACAGAGATGAAGTATCCACAAAATAAGCAAGTACTGTGAGTAGAAACCACAGGATATTCTGTGCGAAGACCTGGAGTGTCTTCTGTTTTGCATTCAGCAAATTTTGGTGACACCAGTTTTGTCTGCCTCATATGGCTAGGTAAGGTAATATAAATTTGCTGCTTTTATTAATCTACTTCAACCAGTTACACCACTAAAGCCAAACAGATACCTTCGTTCAAATGAGAAAAGAATTGATACCAGTCAGAAGATAAGAAAAGCAACATGCAACAAGTGGCTAGTTTCCTCCAAATTGCAACTTACTTGTAGTGCCTAACCTCAGGAGCAGTTGCCTTACGCCCACTGACAGAACGTAAAATAAGCTGAAGTACAAATTGGACAAAGTTATGAAAAAGGGGCAGATGAAGGAGTCATGTCAACGGCATACACCTTAATAGCTAGCCTGCCTGGCTATGGGAACATAACATCCATCTGTCCAACCTGTGGATGTGCGTCATTCTTGTCATGTTGGGAGCGAGCATTAGAAAGTTAAGCAAATGCAACTTGTCTGCAGAATGGGATTACCAACGGGAAGTAGAAGGACATCTTACATAGGCCCATTAGCTTTCCTAGAATTTATGGATACAGTTGTTTAAAAAAAACAAAAAGAGCGAGAATATTTTTAGAAGAAAAATGAAGAACTATTTGACAGAAAACATTAGCATTTACCGTAATACCCAATTTTGGTAGGCGTGTTTTATCATGGTTATCCTTTATTAATTCAATAATTAACTGTTCAGAACTTACAAGCTGTACACATCTTTGAGTACTAAACCACACAATTGGTACAGCTGTTCCTTCCTCCTAGTTATTACATTTGTCAGACTTGGCACTGGCAGGTTGTCAGGGCTAGGAACTAAATCTTACTGTGTTTTAGTTAGATACTCGGCATAATTGAGTCTTGCTACTTGATTGTGTCCTGAAGAAACTGCAGTATTAATAACAGAAGACACTGGGAGAAACGTCATCTGAAAATGTTTATTCAAAAGGACCATAACACACCATATAGAAGAGGAATTGTTTCAGATTCATTGACTTAATACTTATTATTTTCATTTACTGGTATTAACTAGGAAAAAAAAAAAAAGCCTAAAAATTTGTACCTATATAGTAGCTGGCCTCGTGACCTACTTTAAAAGCCTAAATCAAATTAATTATCCTTCCTGGAAACAAAAATAGTCTTATAGCCAATGTACCAACTTGACTACGTTAACGGAACTACTAAGTCTGAAAATCAAATATTCAATAGCATTTGCTTGCTTTTTACTACAGCCTTCAGCCAAACCTTTGTTGTTATTTTATTATAAAATTCTAAGTAGTCCATTTTTACCATTGGGGACTCATTAAGAGTGAGCAATTTGGTGCTTAATGAGTTGTTAACCCTGAGTAAATATATTAAAATAATAGAGTGATAAATTCAAATTGAATTGCAGTGGGCTTTTTTGTTGTTGCTGCTGTTCAATAATGTTTTCTACAGCAAGAGAAAGCAGCATTTAAAAAGCTATTTTTGGCAAAATGTATTCCAGATTGCTCACACTTAATTTTTAACACACCTTCCATCTTTCCTCTGTATGTTTCTCATCCTTTCATTTCCTGGGATTTCCTTTTGGTTTACATATTTTCTTTAGTCATAGCGTTAGCGCCGTATGGAAGACAAGAGATATTTTGGCCTAGTCTCAAACACAACTTTTAAATGTTTGAATAATAATCTTCCCCGTGTTGTAGTTTCACTCCATCCATTCCAAAATAAAGTCTATGCATATTTAGAAAGGATCTACTTCTGTTTTCTCTCAGAATTTGGATTTACAAGCAAAGCCATGCAAAATAAAAATAACACACAGAGTTCTCTCTCTTGAATTCTTCTATTCCTAAGGACTGCTCAACCCCAAATACTCCTATGCTACTCCAATTTCATTTATCCCCTAACACAAGGCAATTGCTATGCTCTACCTTGTTCAAATAAACAAGGTCAACAGAAGAACTAAACCAACATCTGCTGGACGTCTGCAAGTCTTAGTCCACTGGGTGAATCATTTAAGTGTCTGAAGCTTTAAAAGGAGCTGCTTGTGAACAGTTCTTATATTTTGTCTGCTACAAGATCCTACGGCCAACTCAAGATTACCTGTGAGCAAGCAGGTACTACAGTTCTGTACCATGAACTTTCTTCAGACATTTTCTAGTCATCATCTTCCTTTTTGCTCCCCACTACACTGTTCTACTGAGTTATGTCGTTCCTCTCTTGGGAAGTACAACCATATCTGAGAAGTATTTTTGTTCTACTAAACAAAACTGCCCATGCTTGACAAAGTACAGTGCATACATTACAGGCTTGAGGGGAGAAAGTAAGAAAATGAGAAGTTGTGCCCAAAGAAATATATTTGCGTTGTGGTCTCTGACGCTGAATTATATGTAGGGCTGCTATGACACAATTCTACCTGAAATGAAGATATATACTTTAAACATTGTTCAGTTCCTCATCATTTTTGGCTCTGTCATGTACCACGCTATGAAGAAAGCCAAATAGAATAAGAGTTGCTTGGAACAATGGAACACAATACAAATACTCAGAATCATGTTTCATTGTACAGAAATGTAATTCAAACCTCCAAGATATGACTCCTAGAAGGAGACACATGGTATGTGATGAGACATTTGTAATGAGTTACCTACATTTTAAATTTTCTCTGTAGTGAGAAAGACTCCATAAAATGGAAGTGTCACATAGTACTGTAGGCAAATACAGGTTTTAAGGGACTCTGGATGTTTATAACACAGCTCAAAGCAGGGAAAGCTGCTCAAGCCTTTGTCCAACTGAGTTTAAGATGTGGAATGGGCAGAATCTACAGACTCTAGGCAGCCTATCCCACTGCTTAGTCACTTCTTATATCTCATCAGAATTTCCCTTGATGCAGTTTCAGGCTATTGCTTCTTGTCCTTTTGCTGTGCACCTCTGAAAAGAGTCTACCTGTCTTAGAAAATAAACCAACCAAGCAAACAAAAAATCAACCCAACAAGCAAAAACAAACAAGTAAGCTTTAAGTTCACAGTGGAGTTCTCCCTTTGCCCTCTGTTATAGAAGTCAAACCACATTGGCTTCTTTAGCTTCTCTTTTTTCACCACATGGTCCAGCCCTGCAAACATCTTAGTAACCCCTCTCTGGAGTCTCTCTAGTTAATAAGTATGTGTCTGGGAGAGAATGAAGAGGAGCACCTTAACATTGTGCAATATTCCAGATGTGGCTTCAAGATTTTGAGGCAGAGGGAAATAAAAATTGCTGTCAGCACAGCACAGCCCACTATACAAACAGCTTTCATCACTACAAGGGTGCACTGTTGATTCATGCTCAATTTGTCTACTAGCACCTACAGTTCCTTTTCTGTGTTGATCACTTCACAGCCCATGCTGCTCCATGATGTTATCCTATCCCAGGTAAAAGAATTCGCTTTTCCCTCCTATTTATTATGTTGGCCCACAGCATCAGAGGCAGAGGCTGGTGGTATGGCAGTACAGGTTGAACCTTCCTGCCAACATTTCATTCCATTTTGTTGCTGTATGACAGATGGCAGCAGAGGGGCAGTCCAACAAAACGGCATCAGACATGAAAGTGCGGATAAGGCAAAGTTGGGGGACTGAATTCACTCGTGGAAAAAATGGCACCGATTGACATTCATTGTCTCTTGCTGAACACTAAACTCAGCAGCACAGAGTCTTGTTGGAGGCCTGTAACTAGTGGTTTTCCCCAGGGGTCAGTGCTGGGTCCGGTCTTGTTTAATATCTTCATCAACAACCTTGACAACAGGATAGTGTCCACCCTCTGCAAGTTAGCTGATGATACAAAGCTAGGAGGAGTGGCTGATGCCAGAAGGCTGTGCTGCCATTCAGCGAGACCTAGACAGGCTGGAGAGTTGGGCAGTAAGAAACCACACAAGGTTTAACAAAAGCAGGTGTAGAGTCTTGCATGTGGGGAGAAATAACTGCATGCATCATGCATCAGTACAGGTTGGGGGATGACCTGCTGGAGAGGAGCTCTACAGAGAGGCACCTGGGGGTCCTGGTAGACAACAGGTTGGCCATGAGCCAGCAGTGTGCCCTGGTGGTCAAGAAGGCCAATGGGATCCTGGGGTACATTAAAAAGAGTGTGGTCACCAGGTCAAGGGAGGTGATCCTCCCCCTCTACTCTGCCCTGGTCAGGCTTCACCTGGAGTACAGTATCCAGCTCTGGGCTCCCCAGAACAAAAAAAGATAGGAACCTCCTGGAAAGAGTCCATTGGAGGGTCACAAAGATGATAAAGGGCCTGGAACATCTCCCTTACGAGGAAAGACTGGGTAAACTGAGCTTATTCAGCCTTGAGAAAAGAAGACCGAGAGGGGATCTTATCAATGTCTATAAGACATCTTAAGCGCGGGAGGCAGAGAGACATGGCCAGCCTCTTTTCAATGGTCTGTGGGGACATGACAAGGAGAAATGGCCACAAACTGGAGCATAGGAAGTTCCGCACCAATATGCATAAGAACTTCTTCACGGTGCAGGTGACAGAGCACTGGAACAAGCTGCCCAGGGAGGTTGTGGAGTCTCCTCCTCTGGAGATATTCAAGATCCCTCTGGACGCCTACCTGTGCGACCTGCTGTAGGGAACTGCTTTGGCAGGGGGTTGGACTCGATGATCTCTATAGGCCCCTTCCAACCCCTATGATTCTGTGATTTATGGAGACCAACCAGTGGTTGTGAGCACAGTGAGGCAGTAGGTGGTTCATTTCAACAGTGGTGACAGTGATGTGAGAGACAAGCCAAATTCTGGACGACCATGCAGATTTTTATGAGTGTGGCATGCAGGATCTTTTTTATAGCTGGCAAAAATGCATAGCTTATGGTGGTGACTATGTTGGAAAACAGAATTTCGTAGCTGAGCATTTGTTCTACCTAACAGTGTTATTGTGCTTTTTGCATTCTGTTGCATTTTCCATAGAAATAAATAGGAGTGACCTATATACTTCCATTATGTAAAAGAAGTAAAGGAATTAAAGGAATTCTGAAATGGGTACAGAAAAAAAAAAAAAAGAAAGAAAGAAAGAAAAAAGAAAAAAAAAAGACAACCATCACTTTCACAGGTGGAATTATTCACCATTTCTTAAGGAAAACACTAATTGTGTGTATTTCATTTGAGGCTGTGGCTTTGATTGGGCGTACGTATTTAATATTAGTTGCGATAGAACTTCGAAGCACTTGATATAACCTTGCAATAGTACTCTTTCTCGAACAGAACAAAGCAAATGTTGAGTTCAGAAAACGAGGAAAGACCATTGAAGTTATCCTCTAGAATCAAGGGAAGGAGACACTGTGTACTCAATTCAGAATTCAAGCAACACAAGCCTGATCTCACCACTCTTGGAAAGAACTTTGAGTGATGTGACCAAATGCAAAAGACCTGAGACTCCTGCTTTATGTCTGTACAAAGCTGAACGGGGAGCTATTGCTTCAGTTTATAAAAACTGCTCCTAGGGAATTCAGTTACTCACACTTAGAGTTTTGACTACTGGTAATTTTAAAGTTTCTTATTGGCCATTTAGCAAATAAAATCCTAAAAGAATTGCTGTCTTTATTGTAGCTTCTCTTTGCAAAAGCATAACTTCGAGGACGCTCAAACATGCCAGTTGACACACATTTCTCTAAAGTGGAACACAGAAGGGAAAAAGAGTTCCTTCACTACTATGGTAGATAATAAAATACAGTTACAAGAAGCAAGTGCAGCATCACATGCTAAATTGACTGGAACAGGCTGCCCAGAGAAGTTGTGGATGCCCCCTCCCTGGAAGTATTCAAAGCCAGGTTGGATGGGGCACTGGGCAATCTGGTCTAGTGGGAGGTGTCCTTGCCCATGGCAGGGGGGCTGGAACATGATGATGTCAAAGGTCCCTTCCAACCTGAACCATTCTATGATTCTATGACTGTTCTGACCTACGTATTGTTCATTTGGCATCAGACTCATAAATGAGAGCAGATGAGTAAGTGAACAAATGAGGGAATAGCCCACTGTGGCAGATCCTTGCAGTGAAGACAGCAAAAACACATTCCATTCTCCCCAAAAGGTGTGCTAAACAGGCAATTAATGAAAGGCAATCTCCTCAAACTGTGCTGGCTTGGCATAGGCTGTATAACAGAACTGACTGACCTAGTCTCATCTGACGCAATGCAACAAGGCTCATGTTGACCCAGAGACAAAGCAGAGAGCAAAGCACAAACACGCAATTTCTGCCAGAAAACATTTATCTTTCCACTGCTACACTCATTTAGGGAAGCCTGCTAATCTTATGAGAGTTTATATGAGAGTTTAAGGCCCATTCTAGATGTCTCTTATGAACAGGAAGGCCTTTACATCTACCTCATATACTAGAACTAAAGAACAAGTAAATCTGAAGTCAATTTTTAGCATTATCATTTAACTCTGAAGGCTTAGCTTACCTAGAATCATAGAATCATAGAAACACTAGGTTGGAAAGGACCTACAAGATCATCTAGTCCAACTGTCCTCCTATCACCATCCCTACCCACTAAGCTACTAAATCATATCCCTTAGCACCTCATCTAGACGCTTCTTGAACAGCGGCAGGGATGGTGACTCCACCACCTCCCTAGGCAGGCCATTCCAGTGCCTGATCACTCTTTCAGAGAAAAAGTTTTTCCTTATATCCAGTCTAAATTTACCCTGGCGCAACTTGCGGCCATTCCCTCTCGTCCTGTCATTAGTTATCTGGGAGAAGAGGCCGACCCCCTCCTCACCACAACCTCCCTTCAGGAAGTTCTTCTTCTGAAGAAAAAGGAATGAACTTTCTTCTGTTGAAGAAAAAGGAATGAGCTTATTTCTTTAGCAATAAGAAGTCTATGCTTCGTCATAACAACAAAGTCTCTCTACCTTTCTTTACCATTCCTCTTCTACAAGTGGAGGTAACAACATTGTGATGTAAAACACTGGGTAAGGCATAGAGTGGTAAAACAACAGTTTTTACAGGATAAAAATCATGCATCTACTATCAATTCTTTTATTAAATGGATTTAGATCAATACTATCCCATCAGTATTTAACAACGTTCCTTACAGAAAAAGGAATCTGGGAGAGAGTTGACATGAAAAATAGAAAAGTAGTAACTCATGACAGCAGCAAGTTTTACTTGAAATTTTACTTGCACATTTTTGCAAACAATCAGGTACAAAAAATGTTACAGACATTTATTTCATCTACCTCTCTCCCAGTCCAAGACTGTCTAACAGCTATTAGCAGCACCTTAGTTTCTCCATTACTAAGAGAGGACACCTGTTCTTCAGGGAAGATACGATGTTTATGAAGTACTTTGTTTATGAAGCACTTGAAAGTCCTCGGGTGAAAGACATAACAGAAATCTAGAACATTTTAATTATTTAGTGCATTTCCTAATGCTTTGTCCTGATTTGCTTTATTGTACTCATATGATTAGCAATATAAAGGGAAGTGGCAAAAATCCCAAATCTATAGTACAAACACAAGGGAAACCACTGTAGCATTTAGGCTTTTACATTCCTCAGATTACTAAATCTCAATAGCAGGGAGTTTCTCCTCTTTAGAAGTATCTGTATTTTCCTTTTCTTTAATTACAATACTTTCCTTCCTTTTACAACCTATTATTCACCCTACCAATTCTTTTCTCTTCTTGGTGGTTACACTCAAAATGGATTTTGAGAGAGAAAACTGGATGAATTCACATCTTCAGTGGAGTTTTAATTGCAGAGACTGAAAACAAGGACATTGCAGTTATCTCTTTTGCAATTTCAAAGGCACAGTTAGTTTTATCTAAAATCCAATCCAAGTTCACTTTTGCATGCTAAGGAATTAGAATAGTAAGGAACTAATTTCTGAGTAGCCAGTCTTCCCTACCAAGCTTGCTTCTCCTGTAACACTGCTAGTATTATGCCACAGCAGGCAAAGGAAAATTAAATGCCTAAAAAGCCAGAGTACAAGTAGAAAGCAACTGTGTAATGACAGCAAAAAGTGTGTGGACATCCATCAGCTTTTCTAGGTAATTGACTGCCTCTTTATGATACCTTCACAGACTTGTGGCTGACATGACTTACAGGACACAGGAATACAGTGATGTATCCTGCTTAATCCCTTCAGCTCTCAGCCATCATCGCTAGGAGTGGAGCTGTCTCTCCGTGAACATGAACAATCGGTATAACAGTTTCATGAGAGCTACACAACACACACTAACAGTCATCATCAGAATGGTTTATGGGCAAAGTGAAATTCAAAGGAGAACAAGTGCAGGGAAGCCAGCAATTTGAGACTGATGTTGAGGTGGAGAAGTCAGGCTGTGGTATTGTTTTCAGTAAGTACTGTACTCTCTTACAAAACAATTTTCACCTACCATTTTTGCTTTTTAAAAGGCTGGAGGAGAGTAATTATTTTGCAAGTGAAAAGGTTTGTTCAGACAAACTATAGCTGGACAGCATCAGCTACACAAATATATATACATACAGTGCACATCAGTGATGTAGCAATAGTGCAGGTATGTACTGTAATTTATTTGCAGAATCCTTCCCTCTTCAGCTCAGTCTGGCCCCTCAACTGCACCCATACAGATTTCCTCAACTTATTATGACTTATTACTTGCATCCTCACTGTTCTGCCTAATTGTTGTTTCAACCTAAGAACTCAGATGCCACATTGCAATACTCCCAGCTGGGCCTTCTACAAGGTTCTGTTAACGTATTTGAGTTCTGACCTGCTATTCCAGTACTTAGAATCATAGAATGGTTTGGTTTAGAGGGAACATAAAGAACATCTAGTTCCGTGATCAGACTGCCCAAGGCCCCACCCAACCTGGCCTTGAGCGCCTCCAGGGATGGGACATCCACAGCTTCTCCGGGCAGCCTGTGCCAGTGCCTCACTACTCTCCGAGCAAAGAATTTCTTCCTTGTATCTGTAAGAGACTGTTTCTGGACTCTGTCTCAAAGTCTGCTGTGAGCCATTTGGCATTCTTTGTGTCAAAGGTTTGCATGAAGGTGTGAGAGACTATTTCTGGACTCTGTCTCAAAGTTTACATGTAAGAGTGGATTAGATAAAATACAGCTTCTGCCCATTTTTCCCTCCCTCAAATATTAAAGCAATATCTTCCTTCAAGCCAAGAAGAAAAAAACAAGCAGAATCACTAAGTTTTCAGATTAAATCATCTATAAAAAAAAATAAGCATAGAGATGCTCTCATCTAACGTGTCAGCAGATTAGCTGTTTATTTGTATAATTTCTACTATTTTTAATACCTTTACTGGGAGGAAGAGCCCGTAGAAATAGTTGCACTGGAAGTGTATATATAGAGCAATGAAGTACAGCAGAAATCACATTCTTTCATGTTTATGGTCACGTAAAGTCTTGATTTATATTGGTTTAAGAGAATCAGCTCAAAGACGACTTCACTGATCTCTGCCTAAATCTAAATTCACAGTGTTATTTAACACTGGTCTCCACCTAAGTAAGCCAATTTAATTTCCCCCCTACAGAATAAGTCTTTTAGTTTTGAAGGCATAGCAGTTTCTATCCATGCTAAGGGAGAGAGCGAGTGTTCTGAAAATCAGAAGCCGTTGCACAACAGGAGGCCTACGTTTCACCTATGTTACCCTAAATATTTAGCAAACAAAATGAAGACTGAAGAGTTGTGCTTCTCTTTTCCATAAATTCCTCTAGGATGAGGAAGGGGCAGAAGGAGAGAGAAAAGTAAAGAGAAGCTAAAGGACAGCCCTGGCCCAAGAACAGATATCTCTGCAAGGGCTAAAACCAAACTATGGGATGAAAATTAAAAACTGTGTCTCCTCATTAAAGGATTTGGGTTCTGTAGAAGCTTTTCAATAACACAGTAGAATAAGAAATCCAATAAGTTAAGAGACAGAGTTTATTACTAATGAAAGCAATTACATTACACAGCTACTTGCAACAGCAATGGCTTGGGCTTGCTGACCCGCAGGTCTTTTCCAGTGTCAAAGTCTATATTCTAAAGGAAAGAAATTAAGCTATGGTAGTAAGAAAAGACATTTAGCCTGTCACCATCTAGATTACAGGAACAAGGTTGTAACTGGGCTTCCTGCAGCACTGATGTGCAATCCTGCAGTCTCTGTGAGCTTTTAGAAAACAAGCTCCCACCCGATGACAGTCCCTTGCAGGACAGGGATACGCTCCATGATAAGACCAGGGTTCATTCCTATGAGCTAATAGAGATGCCACACACCATCAGGAAACTAACTGGGAAGATTTACTGTAAAGTGGGAAGCATACTATGCCATGCCATTTATTTGCTATGAAAACTCATCAGCTGGCCTGGCAAGGTATAATCTTTCTAGACAACTCAAAGTAACAGCAGGCTGACAACAAAGACTCCCTGTCAGAATAACTGCCATCATGCTATTGTACAGCAGGCCCTGTGAACTCGTCTGACTTCATACAGGTGGCAGCTCAAGATGCTGCTGTGGGAAACCCATTCTCTCTCTCTCACTCCGACCCATGTTAAAAGCCATTATAAACCAACATTCCCCTATTAATAATCACTCCACTTGTATACTACGAATGGTGCTTGTATTTAAATAACAGCCCCAGTTACTGTGGGAATAATTTGAGTTTTCTGATGAGCCAGAAAACCAGCTGCAGAGATTTCACATTTTTCATGGAATGATGTCTTTTCCTCAGTCTCTGCAGTACACAGCATATTTAGGAGATATGCTTTGAAGTTTGAGTAAGTTTGACAAAAATTACCATTTCAAGTTTTAATATCCCACCTGACTGGAAAAGAGCATCTCCCAAGAATAGAAATGTCTACTCTAAGTAGGAAAACCTACCAAGTAAATTTGAGACTGTGCAAAAGGGAAGAAAATGTGAGAACATATGTGTTACACAGCAGGACAGCAACTGTGCAGGACAGATTGAATGCGAACAACTAGCGCAAATGCAATTCTAACAGTTTCACTTCCTGGTTGCAAAAGCACTGGAGTAACAGTGAATATGAGGGCTGCTCCAAAAGTAAGGCCTCCTATTTTATTATGTTGGCTCATTACATCAGAGGCAAATGTTGGTGGTATGGCAGTAGAAGTTGAACCCTCCTGCCAACATTCCTTTCCATTTTGTTGCCATGCAAGAGATGGCAGCAGAGGGACAGTCTAACAAAAGGGCGTCTGATGTGGAAGTGTGTGGAAGCAAAGGTGTGGCACTGAATTCCTCTGTGAGAAAAAAATGGCACCCATTGACATTCATTGACGCTTGCCGAACATTTATGGAGACCAAACAGTGGATGTGAGCAGAGTAAGGCGGTGGGTGGTGCGTTTCAGCAGTGATGACAGCGACAGTGGGTCACCTCCACTGGTGCAGATTGTTATGAGCGTGGCACGCAGGCTCTTGTTCATCACTAGCGAAAACACATAGCTATTTGACTATGTTGAAGAAGAGTATTTTGTAGCTGAGCTCTGTCAAATAGTGTTATTGTGCTTTTTCTATCTGTTGTAGTTTTCACGGAAATAAATAGGAGGCATTACTTTCAGAGAGGCCTACATATATACAAATTGTAGCTGTCTTATGGCACTGTGCTTGCCTGAAACTTATGTCTCACGTTATAATAATAATAATAATAATATAATATAATAATATTATATAATAATATAATATAATATAATAATTATATTATTATTATGTCTCATGTTTATTCCTCATGCTGCCATTCCAAGTCACTGACAAAATCAGGATACATAGAGCCATCCACTTTGCATCCCTGCCTCCTCAAAACTTACCAGTTTTTTTCCCCTCACTTAAAAGGTTTCAATTCAGGCTAAATACTACTTTGTCCAAATCCAACTCTATCAGGAAATACTTGCTAAACCCTTAGAAAGAAAGGCCTCCTTTCCATTGACAGATGCTTGCATTCCTCCAAATTACATGTGGCATGTACACACTGGAAATGATGAAAAAAATATAAAAACACTTTAGCCTCATTTAGTGTTTCATGTAACCAAGGTGACAATATGCTCTGTCCATTTGTATTGGAGTGTGGATTATCTCACAGGGAGCACAGTCAGCTTCCCTACTGGCAGGAGGAAAATACTGTAAGCAGCAGCTTTGGCTAGAGAAAGACTATCCAAAGTCTCAAAGTCTATCCAGGCCAATGAATGAACATCACAACCCTGTGCTGTACAGAATGGGTGCCTTCAACAGCAAACCTCAATTTTTATCTAGTGGAACAGACAAAGAACATGATATATTTTGCTTTCATCATAAATAAATCTTGCAAATACAGAATAGTTCCAAATTCCATGACTTCTGTAGAGCCCAAGAATATCCTAAAAGACAATTGTGTCAAAGGAATATCCTTTATAATATTTGTTATTAAATTATATCCAGAACTTGAGAATAATACTCCCTATTATGCAAGGCTTATAATTTAACTTTGCATTTGACATCTCCTTTGTTTTCCTTTGAAACAAACAGGCTGTCTAATCAGAATGGAACAACAGTTCTCATTTAATATACCTCATTGAAGTAAAACCACAATAGAAGAGATGGGTCTCCTTCGCACTATGCGCTGTGAAAAGATGTGTCATTTAAACACAAGGCTTTTACTACAACTGCAAACGAAAGAATAACCAGCACAGTTTTCTGATACCAGCAGAATCTTTGTCTGCTAGCTTCCACTTTTATACAGCTGCAGGAAGAAGAAAGGAAGAAGAGAGAAACAAAGAAAATCTTGAAGTCGAAAGCCAATACTTAGCACCCCAACTTCTCTTACCTCTTCCCCTTCACATTAACTGGAAGATATTGACAACTTGCGTACATGCACACAAATAAATAGACTCCCTGTATAATTGTAGAAGTAAACCTAATTTCAGGAGTACAGCCAGCTGAACAGAACTCAACAAGCAAACCATACCGGTATGTAATCCCATAATGCTCTCAACAACTCTCACAGTGCTTATTGGGCATCTTCCTCTGGTCGCACAATGTACAATTCAAGTAGAATTCACTGCTTAAGCAATAGGTTTAGGTCTGGCTGCTGCATGATGCCATCTGGGATACAATTTTCCTTCCGCAAGCTATGAAGTCAAGATGGCACAGAGCTATTTCAGAGAATGGCTACTGCACACCAGCCACAAAGTGAACCCATTTTCTTCCACTAATAGAAAAGACAAAGATGCTAAACTAATGGAGTTTACTTGCAGAACTGACTTTAGCTACCTAACTCTACATGATTATAGATTGCCTTTCAGTTAGAAAGTAGAAAGGGTGCAGAATGGCATCATTAAATGATATTAGTATGCACATGAGAGCTGGAAAAAAAAAAACTGTATAAGAATGAGGCAATGTGGGGCATTGTCTAGGGTCCTGAAGGTAGAAAACCATAGCGCTGACAAATAGCGTAAAACCAAGAACAGGATTCTGCCTGTCTACTCTGAAGAAAATAAGAAATATGCAGATTAACTCAAAATATAACCCCATATTTTCAAAAAAGTTAAGCATACACACGCACAAATTATTCCAACAAAAGGGAGTATGCATAAAAATAGATCTTTATTTCCACACAAAACCCACATGTAACCATAGAGCTGAACTGTCAAGCATACAAAGATGCATAGGCTTCTAATGTTGAATCCCACAGTTCACTGTGCTCCTTACCAACCAACCTTAGAGGGTAAATATGGGGTGTTCACACTGCACTAACTTTTGTAAGTGTGTCAACCATAAACCGGCAACTGGATATGCAAGACTTGGGAAAAGAAGACTGCCCTGCTAGGAAAATGTTCCTTCATATTTTCAAGATGAGGAGAATGTGAAAGGTAGAAATCTGTAAGAAGGTTTCTCGTAACCAGATAGCCCCAAGTTTATGTGCTATTTTATCAACAGGAGACTAAGAAGTGTGTAAAAGAATATTTACATCAAATCCAAATTAGATTATGATGACAACGTCCTGAGGAAATACATTCTGGTGAGATTTCTTGTCTGTGAATCTCTGAGAGATCTTTATATAAGACCTTCACATGAGGCCCAGTGAACCTTCTCAGTTGTCACAGCCACAGGAGGATGGCATAGGAAAATACAGCCATAAATCAGCTAGGGAGGGGAGGCAGCTTTTTGCTAGCACATGGCTATACTGGGACTGTGATCTCTGCTCCCCTGCTGCTGTGCTCATTTCCCACATTACATGGTATCCACCTCCACATGAGGTTACCTGCCTTAGATTTCCCTGTGCTAAATGCTACCAAGATCAATGGAGGTAGTGATCCTTTTTTTTTTCCTTCAGTAACAGTCAACATTAAAATGACACAGCGGGTGCAACAAACACAGCTGAGATTTTGTTTGTTTAAAGGACATAAGGCCCTATATTCAGTCATATTTGATAGAATTACATATATCTACGAATAGGAACTGTTTTAGATCTTATAATTGGAGACTGTAACACTCAGCCCCTCAGGCTCTGTCACATCTCTCTCACATCTCAGAAGTGAGCAAGTTGTAATGAGCATATCACATTTTGCATGTAATATAACAATGACAATGGCTCCTTCCTACCTTCTTTCTCTTATGATGGAAGCTGTATGTCTCTGGGAGAGTAAATCACAGTGCTACTGTATCACATCTCCAAGCTAGGTATCTTCTGCTTCTCACTGCTCCAGGTACCTTAGAATCCCATTCTCTACCTGTATTTTCTCCAAATATGTAAGATTTTGTCTCTTTTCCCCTCTTGCTCTCCTCCACATACCACATTTCTTCTCTTCTTTTATTTAAAACTAGTAAAGCTATTATTCAGCAACTACAAGAAAAGAGATTTGATAAGACTCATCTATTGTTGAGACCATGCCGACCCGGATCTTTCACTTTTCTCTTTCTCTCTCCAATGAGCTGCAGTAGTAAGAGCTCAGCAGCTCTAAAAACAATCAATACAGAGATGATGTGGGCAATTACCAGCCTGGACAACTCGGAGAACTTCCAGTAAAATAAATAAAGAGAAGACAAATAAGGTTTCTGAAGCCAAACTATCCTAACAAAAGCCTTAGTTGGGGTAGATGCAGTTGGGAAAAGCAACAAAAAAACACAACCCACAAACCAAAAAAAAAGTTCTAAGGCAGATGAGAAAGGCTGCAATGACAGCATGAGAAGTATGCAAACTAGCACAACAGAGAGACAAAGATCCAAAGAAACAAGGACCAGATTTGAGTTTGTTCTAGCAACCTGTCTGCACCATTATACCTCCACTCACTTCAGCTGTACAGAAGTCAGATTCATAATATCTTCAGAGGAACGGGTAGCATGTAATAGAAGGGCTAGAGTCTGACTAAAAATACGGTAACTCAAAATCACGAGTAGCAGAGTAAATTGTGATTTTTTTATTATGAGAATTCAAATATGACAAGAAGTGCCACTAACAGTACTTTCTTACAGGAGACTGTGATTCACAAGATGGGTATCCCAAATTAAGAATTCTAGGATGCTTTGTCTCTTCCTGTTGGAAAAAAATGGCTCGTTTGCTGCTAAATTCAACTGCACAGCAAGCCAGACTAGGTGAGAGCCAGACAGGTATTGACAACTTGCAGTATCTCTATCCACAGGTACAAATAAGTACTTTTGAACAGTTAGGATCATTTTGTGGTACACTGAGATGAGGAAGCCTAGCGAAGACAGGTAAATTCATACACAGACATAAGATCTCTATGGACATCCATTAGCATGCACAGCAGTCCTCAGATGTAGTAATAGTGACCAAACATCTCTGGAGTGACTCTACTGACGTTATTCTCTCCTCCCCATCTGAAATACGGACAAACTGGAAGCAGGTCACTAAATCAGTGACAGCTGGGCTTTGAGTTCTTGGTGTCAGCGCTGTAGGCACTCCTGGTTGAGACCTCACCACCAGGAAACTGATTTTAAAAGAGAATGGGCTTTCTGCCTGCCAGTTACCCCTCTTGGACTCTTCCAGGACTGGAGATGAGGCAATCAACTGCAGCTTACAAGAAAGTTGGTCTCTGAGGCTGCTACTCAGTATTTAGAGCAAGAGGAACTAAATTGTTGCCTCTTTACCAGAGCTGTGCTAGTCTCACTGCTGGAATCAAAAGCCAACATTAACTTGGTATGTTTACAAACACACAGTCATACTAAGACATACCTCAAGGACATATTAATACAGCCGTTCCACTTCCCCTCTCCATTCCAACCCCCACTTGGAAAGCCTGCAGCATCACAGCATGCAGCTCATAATTCAATGCCACCCTTTCTCAAAGGGTGAGACAGTTGTGGCAGCATCCCAAGCTTTCCCATCACTCTTCAGGATGTTAATACAATCCTGGAGCGCTGAAAAAAAAAAATCAAAACCGAAAAAAATCCAACCCCACAAAATAGCACTAACAACAAAACACACCAAACCACGTTCATCATTTCACTAATGCTGTACTTCTACCAGTTCCATTAACCTAAAATATTGCTTATTGAAAATAATTTGTAATCACCCCTTTTTGCACATTGGCTGAAAGAAAAATTCTCACAGATCAAGATGTTTGCATTTGTTTTGCCTGACCAATTTCCTCCACTTTCCCATCTTCTCCTTTTTATTTATATATACATTCCACATTCCTTATTCTTTCAGCCACCTAATTTCCTTCCCTTCCTTTGCTCCTCCATTTCCAGTACTGAGTGTCTGAGAAATCTGAAACCTCTCCCTCTCCTATCAAACCTGCACTGGAGGCAGCAAACAAGATGTCCCGAGACTGCAGAGCAGCCCAGCGGAACCATCTCTCGTAACTCACAGAACTGCTCTGCCACATGGCGTGCTGCATCAAGCAGCTCTGTGCTAACCTTCAGAGCCCTCAGGGGATTCAACCCAGGCTTCAGCAGCAGCAGGCAGAACATTTTGAGAATGCCTGACTCCAAAGTATTTATTTAGACAAGGGTTGGTGTAAAGAGTGTAAGTACTTTTTGTCTGTCAGTGACAACAGAAAAGGGAAAAATAAAACCAAAAAACATGGCACCTGCTGCTAATGAGCTAAGGTTCAGAAAAGCTCATTCAAAACATAAGCACATACAATGTGCTCTGACTTTGGTATCCTTAGCTCCTTAAGACACTGGAAACATTTGGATGAGAGAATAGAAGAAGACAAACAAGGCAATGCAGAGGATGCTGTCTGTGCTGGGTTCAGAACCTCCACCCCAGCATATCTCCCCTTGTCCCACAACTTCTATAAAATAACATATAGGCTACACACAAAGACTGGATACTCAGCTGTTGGTAAAAGATCCCAATATTATTTGAGACCTGTAAAATTCAGGAAGCAACAACTAAAAGTGCAGACTGGCATGGTGTTAACCAAAGGGCACAGGCTGGGTCAGGATTAATCTAGGACTAGAGACAAGAGAGGCCCTCAGCAATGGAAGCTCTAGTACCGAGCTCTAAATCTAGGATTTTTGCCTATTCAGTAACATCCACATATGGTCCCAGCACTTCTGCTGTTAAGGAACCCCAGTAGTCATCACTGCCGCTGTGAAAGCACTGTGCCCATGTGCCTGTACCGTGACACAGATACACAGCTCTTCCCCAAGGCTAGAAAAGGACTGTGGTCATTGCGGTTCCTGCAGCAACGTGATGCTCTGAGGGAGTAACTATCACATCCATTTCTGTGACATTAACCCTTCTCCAGTAGAGACTGGACTGATCCACTCACTCATGCATCACTCTTTGAAATGGATGGCCATTAAACAGATGGCAGCAAAATGAAAATGCTACAGCTCACTACCCACTAGGGCTTAGTTGGCAGCCTTTGGAGAGTGTATCATTATATAGATCATCTCCAATGCTTCTTGGAGACCATTCAATGGACAACAGCTTCTCAAAACTATATTCCTTTCCTTTTGCTAAATCTCAGAGGCAAAAGCAGTAGAAATACTCTATTTATTTTGTAAATGAGTGAATCATGGAAGGGGAGCTTGTTGACTTAGGTTTGGATTATCGACGGGAAGGTTGATGAATAGTTCTGGCTTCAGCGATAAACTCATATCAGAAAGTAAATCTAGCAGAAAAGAAAAATCTATCTGTCATTCTTGGTCACAACTTCAGAGACTGAATTGACAGTTGGGATTTATTTTCTTAATTCTGAGCAACTTGATGCCCTCCTGTAACCCCTTCTACCACCCCTCAGACACCACAGACAATATATTAGCATGTTTCATTGTAAAGCAAAAATGTTCACCTTGATACCTCCCCCAGCACCTCCCTCACCCCCCTCATTATATTAAATAGTTTATAGGATCAGCCACAGAGCATCTACAAACCTTTGGCCCTTCAGTTTATGGGGGCATCGTGTTACATTTGTTTATTGGTTTTAGAAACACGGCCTTCAATGGCAGGCACTTGTGGCCATAACTGAGCAGCCTAACTTCAGGCATCTGAAAGCAACAGTCCAGCAGTATTGGCCAAGATCCAGGGATTTATGACACTTGAGGCTCTCACAACTCATCAACAGCCAGTAAATGCACTGTATCTTCTTTCACCATTTGCTAGCTCTTGCCTTGGCTACTCTCTTCAAGGCATTCCCTATAAAGGCTATTCAATCATCTGACTTGAAGAAATGTCACATTGACCCTACGAAGCATAAAGATGAGAATGAGGTAAGTTCCACCAAGATGCACATCATATATTGGTTTAGCATGAAAGTGGTTTTGCTATGACTGTGCTTACATTCACCATTTAATCTAAAACTAGCAATCAGGACTTTTCTTGCACCCAAGTTTGTCTGGTGTTAATTTTGTAACATCATACACAAGTGAACGTTCATCCATACATACAATGCAGGAAAAAAATGACCTTTAAAGGTCCCTTCCAACTCTAAGGATTCTATGATTCTATGGATGAGTCATCTAGACATGAGCAACAGTAAGAAAAAGAGCACAGGCTAAAGAACGAACCCCAAATCCTTCCTGCAAAGTGCAAAAATTTTCATCCACAGTATTTCTACAGTGTGATCTAGTTGTGATCTAATTTTGAGTACTGAATGTCAGCTAGCAGTTACAGCACGATTATAAAGAGAACCAAAATGTATACATCTGTATACAATGTATACATCCACTAAAATGCATACATCTACCTTAAACTTTTCATTCAGTCAAGAAAGTGGAGGGGTGTGAAGCGTGCATTTTGAAGTAAATCATCCAACTGTCCCCACTTACGAAGATTTGCTTCACATCAGGGTAACTGAGCTGAAAGATGAGAAGCACATCCTATGTATTCCAATGACCGACACTGATGCACTCCATAGCACCAAATTAGAATTAGCCCAGAATAAGCCCACATGGACGGTCATGTAATTTCCTCAGAAACAACTCCTTCACTTTATAGACATTCTCCCATGCTACTTGCTAATGAAGACAAGGTCATTGCTTATTCTTTTATACCAGAAACCTATCACAATCAAGCTCACAAGTAAAATTCCCCAATCACGCATTAACTTCAAAAATACTAACAAAGGCGTTTGCCACCCTCCCCCCTTTTAGCACACTGTAACCCTCTTTCTCTGTAACTACTGCTGTCAGCTTCACTCCCAAAACACAATTAGTAAACTGTGTTATCCAAGGCCTAATTCTGATACAATACAGCAGCACAATCTCAGATCAAACAGCTGAGAAATCTAGGAGGAAGACTGTAGATAGACAAAAAAGTTAAAAAATTAGAAAGAAATAGGGCTAGCAAGACCAAATTATTCACAACTCAAGGATTCAGGAGGAAAAATGCCAACATGGAAAGTTACAAAATCTGAAAGAAAAAAAAAATGGGGAGGCCTGGTGCTCTAATTGGAGACAAGTTCCAAATATATCCTCAGATCAAACGTGCTAAACATCACCTTACCCAGCAGTCCCTAGACCTTACTCATTCTGCTTCTAAAGTGCATTCAAGTATTTGCAAGAGATTGAGAACTCTGACAGCACTAATGCACAAACAGGTATTCTACAAGAGAGGATACACAGGTGCTGAAAGAGTCATTTAACAGTGGAAGTAACAAAGAACTCATTACCTTCACAAACTATTGCCTATTTACTCTCATAATGGCTGCTACCACCCCTGCATCTCTGTGTTCCCTGATGCATATTCACTGTGTGCACACACACTTTATTCCATTCCTGCCTCCGACTTTACACTTACATCATAAGTTCAGTGAGGCAGAAATACCTCCTGCTCTCTTTCCAGGATGGACAATGAGCTCCTTGTTTCGTTATTAGGGTTCCATTGCATTACAGTGCTATTAATAAAAATGAATAAAGTTATCTGCATGGCTCAGATGAGTCAGTGCTGCCTCATCAGAAATTTTCCAATAAAAACACAGTTTGGGCACCTTCACTGAAATGTGAAAATTGGCATGGAATAAATACTTCCAAGACTCCAATAATCATCCTGAATGCCTTGCCAAGTATATAAACATGAACCTGCACACTTTATGCTAGATTGCACCCCAAACAAGGTTTATTCAGATTATATTCATTATAAAGTATGCTTTAATTTGATTCTATGCTTTCATCATCTTGCAAACACAATCTCACCTTCCCTAATCATCTTCTATTTCCTCTACTACACTCTGTATCTTCTAAAACTATTCATTCCCAGCTCAAAAACTGTTACCTTCATTTCTACTTCCCTCAACGCTCATTTCCATGAGCTGGTTTTAATGTTTGCTGCCCTTTATAGATCTTTTCTATTTCTGCCATTTCTTTGTGATCAAATCCTCAACATTGAAAGTTGTTCTAATTTTGCCACCAGATTTTAAAAGGATGAGAAGTGGGGGCCCTTTATGACCTGTAATTTTAGCATGTGAACTGACACAGGACCAGGTGGTGGGAGAATGAAACACACTGGAGAACGTATCCATAGGATAAAATACCCTCCAAAGTGTTTTGTCACAGAATAATATCATGGGGTAGGAGGTAACAGAACAGAAATCACTGCAGAAATCACAAAGATCTGAACCAGAATTAGCCAGAAAAATAATGACATTTCTGTAACATATGGACAGGCTAATTGGAGGGGGAAGGTATGACAACATCAATAAGCTGAAAATGCTGGTGACAGCAGGGAATAACCAAATCTGTTCTGACATCGCAAGAACAGATCTGAACTTCTGCCACATAATATCTGCAAGAAGCTTGGCAATTGGCTTTTTCTCCTTTATCCCCCACCACTCCATCCCCCACACCAGGTTGGAAGGGCAAGGGAAAAGACAGGATTTACAACAGCAACATTGGACAATATGACTGGTATTTATTGCTGGTAATTCTCTTGGAAAGATACATATGCTGAAACCATGAAGTTTGCTATTCTATATTTCCAAAAATATCAAGGGATAAGCACGCTCACTTTGTTGTTATTATTGTTAAATATTTATACCGCTGTAACACAGAAAAGAGCACAGGTCATGACACAACTGTGCTGTGCAAATATTACAAAGGACAGCCCAGACTCAAGGACATAGCTGTAAAAGAAAATGAAGAAAAAAAAAACAACGGAAAAAGATACAGAAGAAAGAGTCAAATATATGGGTCAGGGAAAAGACTGTGCTGAAATATGTTTGTGTTCTCTCGTTTTCATCAATTCCATTCTTTCCCCCACCAATCCAGAACACAACTGATGTCCTGTTGTCATAAATCTAAAATCCACTGAGAATAAAACTTCAAAATCCTACTCGTGCTACCTCTTCCACAAGTTTGGCTTTATAGCATAATTCCACTTATGCACTCAGCCTGCATAGATCTAAATTCTGCTGTCCAGCCCATTTTTCAATACCTTCTGCCAAAGGAAAGATCAAGAATCATAACAGACTGGTAGACAAAAGAGGTAAGTGAAAGGATGTTGCTCGGAGCAGAGTTCTTCTTAGGAGTCCTTGCTCCTCCTTTAGCTCTCCTCTGACTTATACCACAGGAAAAAACTGGAACACAAGAAGTTCCATACAAACATGAGAAAAAACTTCTTTACTGTGAGGGTGACAGAGCACTGGAACAAACAGCCCAGAGAGATCGTGGAGTCTCCTCTGGAGACATTTAAGACCCATCTGGACACTTTCCTGTGCAACTCTACTGTATGGAACTTGCTTTAGCAGGGGCGTTGGACTCGACTTCCAGAGGTCCCTTCCAACCCCTGTGATTCTGTGAAATAGCTAGTGCAGATGATGCAAAATACTTTACTCTTTGCATTCCAACAGCAGACACATTTAAACATTCATCTGAAACAAGTGCATCCCTACACTTCGATGTGCCCTGAAAACAAAAGAAAAGGTAATTTAATCTCTGGACAGGGGGAAATCAAGGTTTGAGTATAAGGAAGGAAGAACCTAACCCAAACTCTCATAATTACTTAGAGAACCGTTTTTGTAGAAATTGAAAATTATTTTGTGGTACAAGTACAAGCATGTTCTTGGTGCAAGAAATATTTTAACTTCCTAAGTGAAATATGCTTCCCATTTCCCTAGGTGCTAAAAAAACTGCAGAAGCCTCTCCCAAGCACATATACATGTGATCCCGATGTATTACATGGTACCAGAAACCTGAACCACAAAGAAATCAGGAACTTGGGTGTCTGCAGATCTGCACTCCCCAAGTTGGAACTAGGCAAGCTGTCAAGGAGTAATCATCACCCCTTACTTCTGGGACCTTTCCAGGTAGTTTGTTTAAAATGCCAGAAGAGAAGGAAAGGGAGATGGCACACGGTTGTATGGGCTCCTCTCAAGAGGCAGGTTTCCATTGGAAATACATTTGGTTTCTTTCAAAGATCTCTCCGAGTCAAAATATGGAAAATTTTGCTATTAGGGAATTAACATTTCCAATTAGAAAATCCTTGACCCTGATCCAGCACTCATTAATCAGTATATATTACTGACCACAGAGGACTAATACATCTGTGCGTATTTCAACATGCACTTCCTTCCCTCAAGCAGTTTGATGTCCAAAACAGTGGGCTACAACATTTCAGAGATGTACATGTGGCACAGCCTCAGGCATATTGCACCTGCTGAAAGGGTTGGAGAACTGCCAAGAATCTTTCTTTTGGAAAAAGCATTTGCTTTAATATCTGTTAATTCCAGAAAGGAGGCTGTGCTCTTCTTGTTCAGCTGTGTCTTTGCATTTGTAGTGACCAAAAAGAAAGGACAATGTAACCACCGGTGGGTGCTTCACAGGAAAATAAACCCCCTATTACAGGGAGAAAATAAGAAAGGACAAGAGGTAAAACAAGCTGAATGCAACAACCTGAACTCGCTTCTCTACAGCAGCCTTGTTTGAGCATTTCCGTACAGACAGCCTGGGAAGCCTTTGAAATAAAATTTAACATCAAAAGCTTTCAAAAAATTTTACATTTCCTTCCGACTGTTTTGTCCCACCTAGGTCAGAGAAAGGGGATCCTATCCCTCTCTACACACTTCCACGGTCCTAAACAGAACATAGCTTGGGGATCTGTCAGACATCAAACATCAGATATATTAAAGGCATTTGCATTTGGCAGCTAAAGATGCTGTGGAATTTTAGTATGATACATATGCCCCTAATCAGAAATATTTAATTGCTGTTCTGTGATTAGATTCACACAGTATCAGCCCTGGAATTCGTAACATGAGATAAACTGAATATTTAAGTCCCCTTCACGTGTTACACTATCTGTTTACACAAACAGCACAATAAATTTTAGCAATAAATAAATAAATAGCACAGCCTTCCACCAAATATGGGCTCACATCTACTTTGTCAGCATCTCAAGATTATTACTAGCATAAGCCAAAATTTTCTGTATAAAACTAAGGTTTAAAACTAAAACACAATAATGAATCAGTGAAAGAAAATGCTGTGTCCTTTCCCCATACTGAAGAGTGAAGTAACAGCCCTCTCTGGAGGTTTCCAGTAATGAATTCCTGCTTTAATTGAAGCTGCAGCCAACGTGTAAGCTCCAAATGGGCCTCCCTCTCTTTTCTCTCTCTAGGTGATGCTGTGCAGGAAGAAGCTTTTAAATCAGTCAGTGAACATAATGAACTTCAATTTCCCTTAAACAGGGGCAAAATTACAAACATACACTTCACTTCCAGACAATTAATTAATTTGTTTACACAATTTCTTTGCTTTGTTTTACTTTCATGATTTCTTTTTCCCCTCCACTTCTTCAGGCTTTTTAACTCTCTAAGGTGTGGGATTAGCTTTTGACTGCTCATCCTCTCTTAGGCTTGGAGAAGTGAAATTGCAACAGAGCTGTTTGCAGAAGAGGAAAGAAGTCTGTGCAATTACCTTCAGACTGACTGCTAACATCCAACAACAACGTTAAAGCACACATGCCCACTTTGCAGGTGACAGCACTTGCCCATCATTAGCAAGGTGGACACAGCTGTTGCCATTTGGAAAGTGATTGACCACTTACCAGCACAAAAAGACCTGCTTCTCAAACTGTTCCTGTCTGAGAAGACCACAGCCTGACTTTTGGAGATTAATATAAATGACTTTCAGGAACAAAATCCTTCCACACTAGTGGGATGAAAAGCAGAAGGCACTGAAGTAGCCATACAAGCAAGCTCAGCTCTGCCTCCCAATACTGTGCTCCCACTCCTGTGGGATAAGGAAGCAAACCTGAAAAGCACTTGAGCAGAGTAGCAGTGCAGACAAGTACAGTGGACTTGGTGAAGACAGAAGCGCTGATAGATTTGAGATAGTGAATATAATTTTCTTATTGGGAAAATGTTTGTTCTAGATAATACCATAGACTAAATCCCTCTAGCAATATCAATACTGTCTACATTACCACAGTGGTGCATTTAATTTCATTTCTGCTACAAATATAACCCAATACATTTGACAACACATCTGTTATTTACTTGCACTCAACACTAAAGCATATTCATGACATTTACTTCGCCAGTTTCAAATTTAACAGCTTTCCTTTTATTTATATCTACTTAGTGTTAGTGAAAAGTGCTCTGGTGACTCTCCATATACATGCAGTAAGTGCTGCACACATAGCAACAGCAGAAGATTCCCTTGGCTATGGACCATTACTGTGCACATTTCTGATTACACAGAGCTAGCACAGTTGGAAGCAGTGCAAGATGACTGCATCTACTCATGCTGAATATAACTGGTGCCTCTGTATAGCTTTAACACGTCTGCAGTTGTCTCAACAACTGCAGAGGGACTCAGGAACTCATTTCGCAGGCTTACCCACAAAGAAGCTATACCATGAAGTACCGGCTCATACCCTCTCATCCCATTTTACTGTGTGGTTAGGTCTTCTGTTAGAGTAAAATGTGTGTAAGGCGTTGTGATGACGGTTAAAGGAAACACCTCTAAAAAACATTGTACAGCACATCCTTGCAAGCAGTCTGACTGCATTGCAAATGCAGGGGAGGGAGGCACAGAGCACATCTCGGTCACTCCAGAAGGACAATCTTAGCACAGGAGCACTGACAGAGATTAGTGCCTCGCACACGCTCATGCTGCTGACACAGGAGGAACAGAGGATAGGGCTGTGATGAGAGAGCACAGCTAATTTGCCTTGCTGTTATACTACCCCTGAGGTAACTTATCTGTCCCTTGTGGTCATCAGTCTTCTGTCTCTAATACCATAAATCCCGTATTACAATTGTTAAGGCCATGTAAGTTCTTGAACAGTTAGACAAATTACAGAAGACCAGTGAAGATGAAAATTCATAGAGCAGTACAATAGCGCAGACGTAAAATTACAGCAGAAAGATGACTTTTCTCTCTGACCTCCAGCTTTGCATTCTCTGCATTTTGATTGTACTGCAACTGGTACAAACAAGTTCACCGACATTTGAAAAACCTACACAGCGACTATACATGCACACAGAGTGGCCTTTTTCTTTTGGTGTTACTTGTAGTTGCTAACTGCACAGAGCTGACCTCTGAAATAAAAGATCACAAAGACATTAAAACAACTGAATAATTGTGCTATACTCAACAACAAGGCTCGAGCCAATGGTCAGACTCTATAGCTCCTTCAGATTCAAGTATGGTCTGTTGCAACAAAAACATGCTTGCAAATTGAAGACCATACTACAATAATCTGCTGTTCTAAAATAGCAGGTGTATACAGAACCACGTACATCAATATACTTCGGAACAGCAGGTCTAGCGCACACACAGCATGAGGTCTTTTAGAATCTATTTTGCAGCTTTGCAGATATAACAGCTTTGCAGAGGGAAAGAATAAACAGTGCAGAGGAAACTGGTATTTATCTATTGAGTGGAAGTCAATATTGCAGCTAAACTGCAAGCATGTGTGCGGCAGGAGGTGCGTGGGTGGAGGGGGAAGAACACAAGAAACACTTCCCCCAGATCTTTCTGTCCTGCACTGATCAGATACCTATTTCATAACCTGGAGAAAACTCATCAGTTCCAGTGTGGGATACTCCATTGCTCCAGCTGCACATTTCCACCATTAGCAGTGTTTCTGCTGTTCCAGCTCCCAGTTCCACCAACGTGACAGTCATCTCCACCCTGCTACACAGGTAATTCTGTCAAACAGACAAAGGTTCTCTAGTTCCTAAATCATGACTTCATCAGTCTCATTTCATTTGAGCTCTTAATAGCTTACAAAAATTAAATGCATTTTTTGTAAAGAACACTCTAGTTTACAAAATCACAAGCCAAAGCACAAGCATGCTCAGAGCAGAATGAGTGCAAATTGCAAGTTCCTTCATTGTTGAGCGTATGCTTTTGGCTTTGCACACTGACGACTGACAGTCATCGAATAAGAACCTTTTTGATTAAGTGAATGACATAGGGTATCACTAAGTATCACCTTCAACCTTATTTCTCAGACAAAACTAAGAATTAAAATAACTCTCCCAGTATTATGAAACTACCAAAACCATAAAGCAGTGCTATACACCAAATAACTCCACGGACTATTTCATCAGCAGGGGTTCCCCCCTCCTATCTGCACCAAAACCCCACTTACCCTGCTTCTGACCACCCTTTCATCATGTTCTGTGAAAAAGACTAAGCAGGATAGACAGGAATCCACAGGAATTCCAAAGAGTTACAAACAGACTTAGAAGGGCTATCCAAGAATTAATTATGGCTGTCATCTATCTTCCCATACACTTATATACAGATGTCAGAAAAGATCTACCACTAAACATTTTCAAGGTGATTAATATCAAAAAGGTTATAGAAGGCTTTGTATATACGGCATACATTTTCAATTTCTTGCAGAACAGAATTTATGTTTTCTGGCTACCTTCATTTCATTGACCAACATTCTACCTCCTGTCTTAGGAAGCACGATGAAGTGTAAAGCAGCTCCACTTTTGGTTAGCTAGCCTTTGAAAGGGGAAAAAGGAGGTGAAAGAGGGGGGAGAAACAGGGAAAAGGGGAAAATATCTGGGGAAAGAGACAATCTTTGGCAAATAAAACTGAGTTTCTCTTCAATTTCCTTTTACATCTCTCAAGTCAACCAAGTGTTGTACCACAGCATAGCAAAAGTCTGTCAATGGTCACATACTGCTACTGCTCTTTTCTCTGCATTATTAATCTCATTCTTCTCTCATCACACCCATTTTATAATCACAGAATCATAGAACAGCTTAGGTTGGAAGGGACCTTAAAGACCATCCAGTTCCAACCCCTCTGCCATGGGCAGGGCTCCCACCCCCATGGATCAGGCTGCCCAAGCTCCATCCAACCTGGCCTTGAATGCCTCCAGGCATACACAGCTTCAATGGGCAGCCTGTTCTCATTGCTTTGTACAATGGCAATGACTGCAGAGAAGATGAAAACTTAGCAGTAGGAAAAATGTGGGAGGTGGGAGCCACTGTCTGTGTAGAAAAAGTGTTAGATTTGCTCCTCAGCTAACTGCCCAATAGCAATTTTCAAGAGGCATTGAGGGAAGCTTGGAAGAAGAAACGTACAAAAAGAACAGTTTAAGGCTCTATCATTAGCTGGATGTCATTCACACATACAAAGGGCTATTTTATTTAAATAATCTACCATTTTTAATTTGCCTTTCATACTCAAAACCATTTTTCAGTTAAAATTGCATTCTAGCATGACAGAAGCAGTCAGGGCATGCATTATGGAGTGCACATGCATTCTGGTGTCAGACTAATTCAGCCTATTCTCTGTGCCTTTCCACTAGCTCTGCTCTAACCACCTTTAACCACCCTCTGCAGTGAGACAAAGTGGTTTTATATGTTTCTCTCAAGCTTAGTTTACTGCTGAAACAGTTAGACTAGTCAAAAGCTTTCCAGAACAAATGCAGCTGTTTAGTTTAACTCAGTTTTTACACAATTTTTTCTTGCATCATGTCCACTTTGAGCCAGATCTTTGAAAAACTCTCGGAGACACACAACGCTTTTCAAGGAACTGTTTCTGGGGCAAGTATCATCAAAATCTTGTTCCCAGATATAGCTGTAATTCACAGTTTGGTGCCCATAACATCTTCTAAGATCTTCACTAAGGTTCAAGGAAAGCTGTGCAAGGCAACTATAAGCCAGTGCCTTAAAGGCATAGGCCACTATACAGCTTAGTATTTGTGATATACCATAAAAACTGCCTTCAGGATCTGTTAACGTCATTATCTCCTAAACACATATATGGGACACAGCTTCTCTCCACTCAATGCAAATAGCATTTTTACTACAGCTCTGCAAGACAGTAAAGCAGAAACGCATGCTGCTGGTAAGCAAGAGCAGCTAGCCCTCTCGAGTCTTGTTTAATGCTGCTGAAGAAGAAAGAGTAGCCAGATTCCATTCTCATTTTCACTTCTGTAAATCCAGGCTAAATCCTCTTATTTCACTGTAACCACTAAAGGTCTATGCTACGCAAACCTACAGGCCTACACCTCTGAATAATTATGTTTGAGAGGCAAGGTTCTTTAGATATGAAAAGTTCACAAAACTTGGTTCAACTGACACTGAAGAAAACTGTCAGATTTACATGACAGAAATTTTTCTCACAGAGAAAGGTGAAATCTTTGAAAGGTGTTTAATGTCATCCAAATATTCCTTCACAGAAATGGAACAAAGCTGGCTGTTTTGAAGTTTTTCAGCACTGTTGTTTGACCAGTGTTATTTTGGAACAGCTAACAGCCTCATGCCAGGGCACACTTCATAGAATCCAAGACCACATTCAACTTATTTCATTAAGGGCTCTTGATTGTGCACAAAACAACAGGCAAGCTGGATCACTCAGAAGCCAGCAGAATGGGCAGTTTCATTTCCAGATGACTAATGTTTATGCTACCAGAAGCGCAGCTTGAAAACAACAGATCACACACCTCTCGTAACTTTCATTAGGAGCACGAGCTACATTGTATGTGAAAGATACAGTTTAAGCAGTCTTATTCTCTACAGCTATTTGTGCATGCTACTAGAAATGGTAAAGAGCTATACTCAGCTGATAATCAGCCTGCCTTCCACCTTGCTATGCACATTCTAATACTACTGTATTGGAGAGAAACCGTAACTGATTCAAGTTCCCTGGTAAGCGTTCAGTCAGTCAACATAGAAAAGGACAGCCAACACAAATGAAGACTCCTAATGACATTTAGAAGCTCGCTACAAATCAACACAGCTTAAGGACTTCAGAGTGATGCTCTCAAGAATTTTCATTACATAACATAAATGTATGATGCTTTGACTTTGGGAAACCATCAGAGCTGGTATGACTTTAGGACCAGGGTGGGCCTTGGTAGCTTTGCAATTTGGTTTGTCAAAGATTGAAACTGGAGTTCTCAGCTGTCCATGAGTCCCGGAAATGAAGTTGCAGAATGTCCATTCAAGCGAAGAAGTAATGGTAACAGGACAAAAGGAGAGAAAGATTGACTCCCTGTTTCTGTAAACCTGACAGTAACATTCAGAGTTGTTTTTACCAGGTTTTAGATGATACAGAGCACACAAATAAGCAAGTTCCTATGCCCAGACCTATAAGCAGAAAAAAGCAATATACATGTAACAATTACCAAGATGTAGGTCAGTGGCATGACTCATCACAAATAAATGCAGCTAAACTCAGCAATATATTTTCCTCAAGGAAAAATTCTTATAACAAGAAACCAGAATAAATTAATGCAGGCAGGTGTAAAAGGAAACATGAAATTTCTCCCATCTTGTAATTTCTACAATAAGCATAGGATTCAACCCATTTCAAAACTCCCGTTCACAACCATTAAACCAATTTTTTCTTCATTCACTATCCCACACAGAGAGGAAGAGAAAGGCTGAATCCAGGGAGGCTAACCTCTTGCTCACTGAAAACCAAATGTCACCATTTCAGAGTCTCAAAATGAGCTTTGAATACACAGACAATTAAACCAGATAAGATCTCCTTCCGTCTGATTTTACTTCTCTAGTCAGCTAATTTAAGTATCACTTCTTTACAGTCATTCAAAAATTTCACCTTCTCCCAGACCACTGCCTGGATTTGTGTTTAAATCTGGAATTGAAAATCTCTTTCACAGTCACCAAACATTTCAGCAACCCTGAGCAATTTTTTTCTGCTTTCAATCTGCTCTGGGAAGATGGAGAAAACCTGAAACAAGCCCATTTCATGTAACTTGGCCCTGTAGATCCAGCCTTAGCCTTGACCTTCCTCATGCCTATAATGGAAGCAGAAGTTACACTTAGAAATATGGAGCATTTTACGTAGCACTCATAGAATCATAGAAACACAAGGTTGGAAAGGACCTACAAGATCATCTAGTCCAACCGTCCTCCTATCACCATCCCTACCCACTAAGCTACTAAATCATATTCCTTAGCACCTCATCCAGACGCTTCTTGAACAGGGGCAAATCATGCTCTTGATCTCTCCGCTTCCTCTTCTCCCTCCCTTCTCACTCTCTCATACTCTCTCACACACACACACACAAACCTAGACACACATAGAAACACTATATATACATTCATGAATAAATAAACATATAAATATGCATATTGGTCTAATTTGGGTTAATGAAACCTCAAAGACCATTTGTGCGACAGGTATGGAAATTACTTGTGAGCCTTGCTTCTGAGATGCTCTTCATTACTGTACAAAAGAAAGTAACTTTAGACTCCTGCAGAGAAAACAAGCTATTGTTAAGACCTGCTGAAGCAGTAGGGCTTTGCTAGCTGAATAGTAAGTAGTAGTATCAAAATGTCCATCTCTCCACAAGGGTGTTCCAGCTGAAAGACTACATACATTCAGCAGTTTTTTCCTTCGTCACCAGTCTACTTAACTGCAGCCAGCACCTATTAGAATACTGGATGATTTTAGCTTAAAAAGAACAACGTGGCAAAAGCTGGTATAAATTATCTGGGCTCCCACCTTTGACTAATGCATTGTGCTGCTGGCACAGCATGAATGCCTAAATGGCTCCTATTCATGATGTTGATTTTACTGACACTGGAAGGGAAACCGTTATATCTGTAGTGACTGTATTTGGTAGTGTGTTGGGTAATGCAGAAGAAAAAATTGGATTTATATGCCTTTTAAATGTCAGATATTCCAAGTCACTTTACAAAACAGTATATTTTTTGTTGGCAGTGAAGTGACTGGGCATGGCAAAACAGTAGCTTCTATGTATTTAAGAAAAGCTTGCTCAGACAAATATACAAAACATGGGCTGTCATGGGTCTACTAATGCTTAGGACTGTATGGTTTTCACAGGCATCTCTTCAATATCATATCTCTAGGTGAAAAAAAAATCACTATGCCCAGTTTCTTGTACTTTATGAGAAAAGCCAGATAATTATCTTGATTTTGCTTGACACTAGTCTACGTTTTGCTTCAGAATTTCATGTATCCTTGTAAAGAAAAAGATAAAATGCAGAATAAGAATAAAACATCAGTTGATGAAGTTCTTCTGAATTTAAGAGTTCTTACTACAAAAGTTTAACAAGTCACTAACTTTTACAGTCTTCTGACAGCTGCAGATACAACACTAATCTCTGCTAACACTTCATAGCCATCTATAATTCTGCCACACAGATTATTTTCCTAATCTGTCACTGTGACATGGCCACACGTCACAGTCACTCAAGCTCTGCATTGCTCCACAGATTTCCCCTCTCTGCCCAACACAGATGGACTGTCTACGTCCACAGCCTAGCCTGCCTAGTTTTCCTCCCTTGTTAAGAGGTCACCTTAATTAAGAGGTCATCTTCCAACGATCTATTGTATCAATCTCCACTCAAATTTACACGCTGGCATATTTTGCCAGTGCTGTTCTTCATATCTGGGAGAAGATGCCAATTAAATATACACAGAAGTACTCTACTGCTCTCCTTTAATTTTTATTTATAATTTTTGCAATCACTCATAAAATGTGGAGATCGTCTCCTACACTTTTCTGTGAAACCTATCCTATTCCCTTCATTTATTTATACATGCTAAATCTGTTGTCTTCCCCGTTTTACTAGGTCAGTAGCTAATACTATTAATTGGATAAAATATATTTTCTTTTACATATAAATTCAGCTACTTTCAGAATACGTAATACTCAGTTCCAAGTTCTAAATTTTCATACCTTTTTCTCATTTTCTTTCAAAATATTTTTTTAGGTAAAGTAACACGTTATAAGCACAGAAAACAGCAAGAAACCACTAGAGGAAACATGAAGAGAAAGGCATCAGACAGCCACTTCTGAGCCAAGTGGACCTTCCCAAAAAATTATGATCAGATATAAGTTCAAACTACAACTTCCTCAAAGCCTACAGCCAACTAGGTTGACCAGATTCAACTTGCTCATAAATGAACAGATGTATACAGCACAGATCTGCCTATTCAACACCTAAAATTTGAGAAACCTCACTTTCCTGCAAGCTAAGATTTCCCTCCACCGTCCTCCTTCTCTTTTGCAAGTGTGTGTGTGTAAGCCATTCAACCTACAAAGAAAAAAGCATCCTCTACAAGCTATGAATTGTTCCTGCAGCTGTTAGCATAATATCTCCCCTGGGAGTGCTCTGAAGTGCTAATAGTTCACTAACTTCCACACCACTTCTCTCAGTACTTTTCCCCAATTCCACTTAAGACGTAAATTGTAAGGCAGGCAAAAAGATCAGTATCATCTTCCACATATGGACTTCCGTAACTTCTTTTGATGAAAACAGTTTCTTTTAGAAATCAAGCACATACATCCAAGATTTTAAATATTTATATATACGACATCTTTTTTTCTTTTTTTTTAATACACATATATATACATACGTATACGTGTATGTATGTTTAATCACCTTAAGAGTGGTTGGATTAGTTATAACTGAATGCCTCTGCTCCTAATAGCTGGGGACTTAGGAATGCACAAACAGAAACATACAGGGAAACGGTCTCTCTGCTGTTGCCTACATTTAATTACTCTTCACGAATCATCTATCACACTGCATAATCTCAGTATATAAGACAAGACATCCTCAGCTAGCACCAAAAAAAGTCTCGAGCGTTTCAGCAAGACTTTCAAACTCTCTCCAAGCTGGCAAAGAGGAAAACACTGCCTAGCTTTAGTGACTGACCTGTGTTATGTTAACGTGATGTTCCTGGAAAACTTTCAGCAGTGGCATTTTTCAGGCATACAGCAGGTTGGATTTCGATAAAGCAGTGCACCGGTTACAGTGCTCTGTCTGATACCATGGGACTCTTCGAGTCCATATCTGGCTCTACCAATGAATCCCTGTGTGGCCTTCCTTTAGAAAGCTTACACATTTGAGATTAATTTGCTGTGCCTGTAAAGCAGATATGATATGACTACCTAGCTAATCTCCTACTACAGCTTCTCAAACTGTGGTTTCCAATTGCTATTCCTACCCAGATTGCACTCACTCCTTCTTTCATAGGCTCAGACACAGGCTCCAAAGCTGACCACCACCCCTGTTGGTTTTTTTTGTTTTGTTTTTACAGAGGGATGTTTCTCTTCAGAAAGTATCTGTACAAATCAGAACTACCACACTCTACCTTGCCAGTGATGTGCTGTGAAATCTAAGGTATGTCATTTATCTCTCTGTCTCATTTTGCAGATACTTACTGAACAGAAACATCATTGTTTTCCTAGCAGTACCCACAAAGCTGTTCTTAGGGTCAGCTAAATACAGCTGTTCAATACCTGCAAGATCCTAATCAGTGCCAAAACACCAAAAAGTCTACTCCACTTGTACAGCACCATCAGCAAAAAATGGATGTGTGCTTGCTTGCAAAGAAAAAAGTGATAACGCTATTTCTAGATTACAGCATCTTCTTTTAACAAATATCAGTTACCTGTTGTCAAGTGCATGTTTGAAGAAAGACTATTCATAACTAAATGAGAGCAAAGGGAATAACAACCATTTTTGAGTAGAGAAAACCATAGAACAGTTTGGGTTGGAAGGGACCTTAAAGATCATCTCGTTCCAATCCCACTGCCTGATGTGGACAGGCTTGCCACCCACCGGATCAGGCTGCCCAGGGCCCCATCCAGCCTGGCCTTGAACCCCTCCAGGGATGGGGCAATTACAGCTTCTCTGGGTAGCCTGTGCCAGTGCCTCACCACCCCGAGTAAAGAATTTCTTCCTCGCATCTAACTTACATCTCCCTCTCTTTTAGTTTAAAGCCATTGCCCCTTGTCCTATCACTATCAGACCATGTAAAAAGTCAGTCAACCTGCTCGTAAGCTTCCCTCAAGTACTGGAAGTCTGCAGTGAGGTCTCCCCTAGATCACCTTCTCATCTCTCACATGCTTTAACATACCTTCCAGGAGGACCTGCTTCATGATCTTCCAAGGCACAGACGTGAAGCCTACCCCCCTGTAGTTCCATAGGTCTTCCTTTCTCCCTTTCTTGAAAAAGAGAGTGATGTTTCCCTTTTTTCAGCTTCCACCAGGGACTTCACCTGACAGCCACAACTTTCCAAATATGACAGAGAATGGCTTGGCAACCACATCAGTCAGTTCCTTCAGAACCCTGGGATGCATGACATCCAGCCAAATAGATTTGTACATGTTCAGTCTCATGAGGCAGTCTTGGACTTGCTCTGCTCTTACAGTGGGAGGGATTTCACTCCCCTCTAAAGGTTCAAAGATGTGAGAGGCATGAGAAGCCTGACTGCCAGCGAAGACTGAGTCAAATAACTTGTTGAGTACCTCAGCCTTCTCCACTTCTCTTGAGGCCAGTTCTCCTATCTCATTAATCAGAGAGGGTACACTCTCCTTTGGCTTTCTCTTCTGACCAATGTACCCGCAGAATCCCTTGTTATATTTCATAACCCTTGCCAAGTTTAGTTCCATCTGCACCTTGGCTTTCCTCGTCCCATCTCTGCGTGTCCAGACAGCATCCCTATATTCTTCCCAGGCCACATGTTCCTGCTTCTACTGCCTGTACATTTCCTTCTTTTCCCCCAGTATGGCCAGCAGGTCCTTGGTCAGCCACGTCGGTGTCCTTCCTCCTCTGCAAGATTTCCTATGCTGGGAGCTGGAAAGCTCTTGTGCTCTCAGAAAGGTGTCCTTAAAGAACTGCCAACTCTGTTCCAATTCCTATGTCCCTAAGGACAGGTTCCCAGAGCATCTCATCCAATAATTCCTTAAAGAGTCTCCTGTCACTTCCAAGTACGTTCCTTTCCTCCATCAAATCTAGTTCAAATTTCTTGTGATAAGCCCAGCCAGCTTGCTGCCCAGTATGTTCTTGTCACTTCCTTGTCAGTTGCTTCCCATCTGACATCAACATGTCCAATCTACCAAAGGTGCGTCCAAGATCATAGTACCAAAAACCCTGAGTGTGACACCATCCATGCAATCACTTATTTAACTGGTCTGTTCTCCTCTTTCTGCCAATTCCCAGTCTCCAGTTGAGAGGATTGAAGAGAACACAACCTGTGCTGCCAATCGTTTCAACATCTTCCCAAGGGACGTAAAGACTTTTTCAATATTTTGTCATTTCCCATGTGCAGCCGCCTGTGACACAGCTTAAAAAAGCAAGAGTAGATAGTAGCCCTCCAGCTTTATCACAGCTGGTGAGCTCTTCCTGATGTCCCAAATGCAAGCCCTCAGCAGGCAGCAAACCTCTCTAGAGGGATTATCTGGGTGGCTAATGGGTGCCTCAGTGCCTTTTAGCCCAGAGTTTCCAGTTGCTAAGATCCTTCACCTTTTTTTTGTGGCACTGGTTCTGAGCAAAAGCCCTATCACGCAATAAATCAAAGTAAATGGAATACTTTTAGCCCATATACGAGCACTGTTCTGAAAGTAATGTCTGGTATTTTATTACGTTGGCCCATGACGCCAGAGGCAGACATCGGTGGTATGGCAGCAGAGGCAGAACCCTCCCACCTATATTCCGTTACATTTTGTTGACCTGCAACTGATGGCAGCGGAAGGGCAGTCTGACACAATGGCATCTGGCATGGAAGGGCATATAAAGCAAAGGTGTGGAATGGAATTCCTCCATATAGAAACAGTTGCCCTCATTGACGTTCACGGATGTTTGCTGAAAGTGTATGGAGATCACACAGTGGATGTGAGCACAGTAAAGTGGTGGGTGGTGTGTTTCAGCAGTGATGACAGTGATGTGAGAGACAAGCCATGTTCTGGATGGCCGTGCTCAACTGTCACACCATGAAATAAAGAGCATCTTGATCAGTCTGGATTTGGCACCTTCTGACTTCCATCTGTTTGGGCCAAAGAAAGATGGACGTAGCAGGCAACATTTGCCTAGCAATGGCACCATCATAGCTGCTGTGAAACAGTGGGTGACCTCTGATGGTGTAGATTCTTGCAGGCGCGGCATGCAGACTCTTATTCGTTGCTGGCAAAAACACATAGCTAGCAGTGGTGCCTACGTTTAAAAAAAAAATGTTTTGTACCTGAGAATTTGCTCTATCAAATACTGTTATTGTGCTCTTTGCATCTGTTGTCATTTCCAAGGAAATAAACGAGGCATTACTTTTGGAGCAAGATATGTACTTTGTAGTCTATTCATTAATTCTAAGTGTGTATTTCTAACAGGGATTTCTGGTATATTTCAAAATTGCTTCATTCATTATTAACCACGTGAACTGGGATATACAGATATTTTTCTCTGTAGGTACCTGGAGAGCAAGAGAAGCAAAGCTGTTTAAAATAGAGTCAACAAACAAAATAAATGAAATATAAAGAAAACAACAGTAAATTAAAACTCTAAGAGGAAAGGGGAAAAAAAAAAACCACCAAATTGCCAGATATTGAAATTATTGCTGTTTAAAATAATAGTTACATCACCTCAAGGAATAACTCAGCAGTTTAGCTTCAAAGATGTTCAGCTAACCTCAGGCCATCTGTAGACATATCACTACAAAAGTCTCACTTAACTGCTGCTTGCCAATTCTATGCCTCCTTTTGTAACACTGCTAATTACCAATATGAAAAAATACTCTCTGCATTCCCCCATTTTGTCATCATGCTGCCAAACTCGTCTGATTTCTTTGATAGCATAATCTAGTGTTTGAGATATGACAAATGTTTCTGCAGTATGAAATTATGATGCAAAGTGATACTGTCAAGTAATCTCTGAATGAGCACAACATTATGAGAATCAAAGTTTGAATGAGAGATAAGTCAAAGGGAAACAACAGATTCTTTTACTACATTAAAGACTATTAGAGAGGGGACTTCCTCCTAATAATGATGCTTGACATTTCCCATTAAAATAACTTATTTCAAGCTATTATAATTGCAAAATTAAAAACATTTAGAAGTTTCCCATGCTATAAGCCTGCCTTACATTGCTTGCTTCATTAAATTTTAGCATCGAAAGAAACTGCTCTTTTAGCATTGTTCCTCTCTGGAGTCAGGAAGAGCCTTCATGACTTCTTAGATCACCATATTTCTACACTTTAAACAAATATTTGTGAGAGTGACTCATCCCATTAATTAACTCACTTTAGTGATTGTCTAACAAAAAGAACAGCATTAATGACCTTGAGACGGTTTATGGAGTGAGGCAGCACTTGTTAGACTAAGCTGGTATAACATGAGAAAAAGAAGCTTTAGGGACACGTAAGCCCTTTTTTCACATCCCAAAGGAGGAAAATGTTGGTTTACTACAGCTTTCAGGAAGAAAATTTCATTTTCCCAGAAGCTTGTCAGCATTTGTCTACTAGATGGTCCAATAAAATTTATCACCATACAAACCCTGCTTCAATCTTTAGGACAACATAGCTAAAAAAAATAAAATAACACTACTCCCATCAGCTACTGTGCAAGCTCAAGTAACAACAGTAAGTGGAGTTACGGCTAAAATTCCAGTCCTGTTATGACCTGGGTAAGTCCATGTATATGTCCCACGATAGAACATCAGACTTGTTCAGTTTGTTTTGGTTAAAGAAGTTATGCACACAAAACAATTAATTTTGCACAGTAAGTATTTATACAGTCATGTACTCAAAATCAGTAAACAGATTTTACTCTTCATTTTCACTTGCCAAGTATATACCCTCGGATATGATTTGTAGTACTGAGCATTCACAGCTGCAACTAAAATCAAGAGGAGCCTTGCTTGAGTAAATGAAACACCATCCTTTTCTAGAACAGTTTCATAAAGATAATAGATTTGTCCCTAAATTCATGGACACTCTTTACTTTAAAATTTCCTAGTTCTAACACCGGTCTTCAAATACAGCTGTGCGCACCGCAAGTGAGAGCAGAGACGGAGATATAATGTTAACACGTGTGGTGGGCTTTGCTCACTAGAATAAGAAGGCACTTGTATCCTTGCGAATGTCAGTACATAACAACACTGAAGCATTATTTAGTCTATATTGTCATTAATAATTTACTAACAGGAACAAACTTTGCCCCAGATAGATGATAATCTCCATAAAGAGAAACTAGACTGTAACAACAGATAGTAGCATTGCATCAATATGCAAACAGCAAATCTCAACAGTGCTATGTGATGTCCCACAGAATGACCTTGCATCATGCTCCTAAGTCAATAATGATGGCAATGGCACAGTAGGTATAAGACCGAACCCTAATGTTGAATCAATAATCACTATGCTGGTTCATGGCACTGCATCAATCTGAGATAGTTTTGCATTAGGACGTTGCATCAGCTTGCATTATGCTGCAAGGTTACTTGACATCAGTTCAGGGATACTATGCCAGGATGTTGCCTGAATATACAAAGATACTTTCCTGTGACAGCAAATCAGTATGGGGGGATGCTATGTCACAGCCATCATGCATGACATCAATGTTGATGAGAGGACTCACATGTCACAAAGCCACTTAATTTTCTCTTTGCAGGACAAACTCAACTGAGCATGAGTGCTAACTGGGCAAAGTTTTGCTAACAACAAAGGCACCTCTTTTCCCAAGACTGTCCTTTCACATTTTTTTTCCACCCTGCACGGACAGCAGGTACTTCATGCTACTACACTTTTTAACTGCTCAGCCATTTGACTGAATGTGATTGACCTCACTACAACCCGTGGAGAGTAACAAGATTCAAAAGGAAACCACTGTGACAGGGAAATGGCCCAATTATGCTGAGCCTAGCTTTTTCCCGAGGAAAACAGATTCAAAGCATAACACATCAAGACACAGAAGGAAGCAGGCACCCAGTGATTGCAGTTGAAGGAGGAGAACAAAAAGACAGCAATTATTTTAATCATCTTCCAAGAGGTGGCAATAATGTTTCTTATAATTGCAAAGAGAAGCAGAAATGTCAATAGTTTCAACCAGCTTTTCTTTCCGAATGGAGCCTGAATCAGCTCCTCATTTAGGCTACTGAAGCATCAACTATTTCCTATTAAACTGTACTTGGGTCAGTCTGTTTCGGTCTCACTCAGCTTAGATGGAGTTTGAGAATAATAATTGCTGTAAATTCACATCACTTTTCTGGAGTGAATTTGTTTTGATTTGCTGATATTATTTCCCATAGATATTCCTTTATATTTCCTCATTATTGTTAGCGATGATTGTTGCAGTAAATTTTTCTGATCTCCATGGGGTTTTATCTTTAAACATAACATGAGTTTATTTATATCAATATAATAAAATATAACTGTTGTTTTTAAACAAACACAGAAAAAAGCCAGTACGACTAAACGGCAGATGGCACAGAACTTACTCATTCTTTTGCCCCCATTTTCACTGGTATCTAGAGAACAACAACACAAGTTACCAGGAGACCCTGCAGTCCTCTGACTGCTCCCTCTACAGTGTGTAGCGGATGGGTACTGGGTTAGAATAAGGGTCTTCTGCCTAAGATTTCCATTTCAAACTGGCATGCAAGCTAGTTACAGTTCTGAGGAATGTGATTTAGTGATGGGACTCAGTGATGGGAGGCTGGTGGTTGGCCTGTATGATCTTGAAGGTCTTCTCCAACCTGGATGATTCTATAATTACATAGTCAATGTTTTGAGGAATACTCTGCTCAACCAAAGAACAAAAAAATAGCAGTCACGAAGAAAAGAGCTCTGTGCAATACTCTGTCTCAGGCTGGACAAGGGAGCTCCATGGAAAGGTTTGTGCACAATGTAAGCAGTACATCCCCTCTCACGTTGCAAACAAAGACCTTCGGATTCCAGGATGAGTCATCTCCTGCCTTCTATCATTTACACAAATGCTGTGGCATTACAGGTAGACTGATTCAAAAAGCTGATGTAATACAAGTACATGTAATGAAGTTGGCACACAACAGTGAATTTTAAATCGCACTTGTCTCAGTCTCCCAGAACTGTGAATAACCTGGAGTTCCCAGCACATCATTTCATATTTCATTTTGACAGTTCAGTGAATCCCACCCCAAGTGCTTGACCAGAAAACGTAGACACATTTTAAACGAAACAGAAGGTTAATTACAAAGGCTGAAGCGATTAAATGAAGGCTATCAAATATTAATCAATTTGTCCACTGTTCTCTCTTCCCATATCCAAAAGTATTTATAAGATAGTGACAGGTTTTTAGGAATTATTACATCCTTAGCAACTGTATTATCTAGTTGTATGATTAGACGCCACAAGTAAAGGATGCAAACATCAAATACATTTTCTGACCAGAGATTTCTTAGAAAAAAGTCTTTTGCCCTCAAAATGGAATGCAAAATGGACCCCTCAAAACCCTTCTGATTTCAGCACTGCAGTGGGTTCTGGTCTTGTATCTGCATCACTGAGTGTTGTCAATAAAGAAGCACTGAAGCACATTGGGCAGAGGTTTTGCATAGGGTTTACAATCTTTATAAGGAAAAGTTGGAGCAACATCTGTGATAAATGATAAATGTTCACAACACTGAAAGCAGTATGTGCATGCTAGGATAATAATAACCTGAAAGGTCATTGCCACAGACAGTTATTTTTGAATAATTACAGACAGCTTTGAAAGCTGTCAGAATATTAGCCTAGAAATTAACTTCAGAACAAGAAAGCAGAGATTCTATTAATTACTTTAACATACGTGAAGTTTATTTCCCCTGAAAAACAAATCCCTCATTGAGGAGAATGTTTAATTAAGAAATATTAATAGAAACATGTCTTTTCAACAATTTATATTAAGATTTTATTACCGCATTAAAGATGAAAGCCTGTTCGGATGTGAAATCATCACTTGTAGAAAGTTGTAAAATCCTCAGCACTTGTTAACAGTAGAATAAGTGCAAAAGACCTAGGAAATGCAACACAATCTGTCTTGAGTTGAAATGATGATTATATTGTTTTTTTCCAACTTTTGCCTTTTTCATTTCTGCTGGAAGTACAATATCTTTCAGTTGTCATTTCTCAAAACTTCAAGATACTTTTCATCTTATTAGGGTTTTTGTGGCATTATAGTTAAATTTTAATATGTAAATTGGATAATTTAAAATTTACTACTTAACATCAGTTGCCATAGCAGCTATTTCCAATAAACTGATACATAACATTCCCATGAGTTGGAAAAAGACATCATATTCCTGTGCTAAGGTCATATATATAGCAAAAACCAAAAAACTAAGTCTAGCTAATCAAAAAACCTGCTGTATGGTCACCATTCTTAACATATTTCAGTGAATTTTCTGTTCTTTTTGACATCAGAAACCTAGAGAAGAAACTTTACCTAGCTCTGTAATACTCTACATGTTCTAATTTTCAGCTTTTATCCTCAGAAGACAGCCTTCCCTGAGGTTTCCACTGCTTGACTGTTCCATATAGCCAGTAGACCATTGTCCAACGTAAACAGAAATTTTACAGAAGATATCCAACTGTTATATTAATCTCATATACCTTTACAATCACAGAATCATAGAATCATATGATTCTATGACGATGATCATATGAGGGAGCTGGGATTGTTTAGTCTGGAGAAGAGGAGGCTCAGGGGAGACCTCATCGCACTCTACAACTTCCTGAAGGGAGGTTGTGGTGAGGAGGGGGTCGGCCTCTTCTCCCAGATAACTAACAGGACAAGAGGGAATGGCCATAAGTTACCCCAGGGGAAATTTAGATTAGATACAAGGAAAACCCTTTTCTCTGAATGAGTGATCAGGCACTGGAATGACCTGCCCAGGGAGGTGGTGGAGTCACCGTCCCCAGCGCTGTTCAAGAAGCATCTGGATGAGGTGCTACGGGATATGATTTAGTAGCTCAGTAAGTAGTGATGGTGATAGGGGGATGGTTGGACTAGATGATCTTGTAGGTCCTTTCCAACCTTGTGTTTCTATGATTCTATACTCCTACTTTCAACTCTGAATAAGTTATTGCTTGCAGACAGTCTTCTGGTGACCTTTGGGACTGTTTTACACCTCAGTTCCTCTTTGTATAAAGCCTCAGGAAGGCCTGGCCCACTTTAGATATTAACTTGCACCTCCCTGGCACCACCTTTGAGAAATGTACATATTCAGAAACATGAGTTAAAGTGGTATGGTATAGTTCTTCATGCTAAGAAGACATAAGCCTGTCCAAACAAAGCACATGAGTAACACAAATCTAACAATAAAAACCATCAGGGTTGTTACTGAGATCTTACATTATCAAACCTTCAAACCTAATATTGTTCTCAGGAAGTATTCTCAAAGGAATATTCTGTTCCTATCAAGAATAATTAAAGCGCTTCTAGAAGAGTCAGACTATGGAGTTTGTATTAGTACAATAAAGCAACCTTTTACACCTTTGAAGAGTACTCCTTCCATACACTGAAATGTATGTATTAATTCCAAGTCCTTTTGAGGATTTTGAGGTTCTTTCAATCCAGCAAATGAGTACAGTTATCTTCCATGGTCTCAGTTAAATTTGCCTAAAATCTGAGAGCTGGTTTGCTGCTCAACCTCATAACTGCACATTTCCTAACACTTAGCCTGTACTCTATTAACAAACAGATGACGTGTAAAGGGAGGCAGGAACGCACACACTGTGAGAAGCAGCACAACCCCAGTCAGCATGAGACACAGTGACAAATCTTTGAAGACTAAATTTATCATCTGTAAGACATACACCTTTAGTTATCTTGGCCTATTTCCACTCTGATTAAAAAAACACCTTTAGACTAACAGTAGTCTTCCATATCAATCTTAGCCAACACCACATTAGGAGGGCTCAGCATTACTAACAAGGGTATAAAAGAAATTTTACCCGTTCATTTGCACACAATTGTGCTGCTAATGCTTGGTGGTGGGTTGGCTCCGGTGGCAAACACGCAACCAGCTGCTCATTCATTTTTCCCTTTGACAAACAAGGGGCAAATAAGGAAGAACAGAACTGAAAGAGCTCATGGGCTGAGACAGACGTGGAGATCACTTACCAGTTGCTATCATGGGCAAAAAAAATTGGGGAAACAAATTTATTGACAGTAAATATGTATTTATCTAATTACTGAATTGGCAAACATTAAAACTGACAGGGAAAATAGCTCTCTTCCTGCTTTCCCAGGAGGAACTTCACTCCCTCATTGCAGATTCCTCTCCTCCAGCCTTGCCACTGTCTTAGTTTCTAACTGAAACTTTCTCTCAGTGTCTGCTACAAAGCTGTGTTTTGGTTCTAGAAAGAAAACATGGCTGATAACNTTCCAGGCCTGCCTGCTGAAACCAGAACACCACTACCACAAGTTACACTCAGTCCCCTCAGTGAGGGACAAGCCTGCAGAGGATTGTGGGGGATTGATTACAGTCAGTACACAGGGGTTTCTCTGTTGCTCCTTTCCTCTCACACTTCTCTGCTCTGGCATGGGATCTCCAAATGCCACACTTCCTTTGGGAATATCTATCTGCTCCAGCATGGGGTCCTCTACAAGCTGCAGTGGGTATCTGCTCTGCCATGGAGTACCTCCTCTTCTGACCTTCCAGCTTGCTCTTATGTTTACAACATCTTATTCTCCTATCATTCTCTCTATAAGGCACTTTCTGCCATTTCTGCTTTCTGTCATCTAGAGATCCAGACAGTGCAATGGTCCACAGGCTCTTTAGTCCAGACAATGTAAGCTAAGGGTCCCAAAATATCCAGGGACTCATTTTCTTTCTTCTGGTTTTAAGTCAGCTTTAAGAACAACTAATCTCCATTTCACTCTTATATTTGGCAAAAACACATTTCAAATGAAGACAAGCAAACACCACCAGGCATCCCACCAGATAAAAAAATAAAGCAACAATCCCACCAGGGAGCCCAGCCCATCAGATGAACTCATCCTGCCTCACAATCACCTGGCTTCAGAAAGGAGTAGGAAGGAAGAACAAAGAACTTGCTCTATCTGCACTACAGCCCCCCTAAAAATGTATTGACATAAAAAATGAAGGACTTATTAAAAAGCACTGAACAATGCTTAGCAGCTAAAGCTCTGAGCTCTGACTAGTTCAAATGCATTCCCCTGATCTGACTTTGCCCTGGTAATACAAGTGACCTTCAAAATCCCCAGTCAACATCCTCCATCAGCAGTTCTGGGGAAGGAGCAACACAACTTCCCTTCCCAGGAGAAAGGTGGCTTTTGACACAGGAGTGCAAACAAAGTATGAGAGGTGAGAAGCTTCTGTAAGAACCTAAATTCAACTTTTTTCCTTTGTCATTCAAGAAACCAGAAACTATCCAGTGATTATCAGTGTCCAGTGACATCTTCATGAGTAGGTTCAAATCAGGAACTTCTTTCAGTAAGCACTGTGGAATACACATCATGAGTTGAATTCTGTCACAACTCTGTGAACCCCCTAATGGAGGGATCTTGCACTCATAATACTCCTGAAGAAATAAAAACTTACCTTAAGAATAACAGCTGTGGTACATTTAAGCCATTTAAAAATTAGAATTTGCTACTTTTGCTGAAGATCATGTTTTATTCAAAGAAAGCAGTGAGAATCAGGCACCATGTATGTATCATTGCACCATTATCAATCTACTGGATTATCACCAGTCCTTCTGTTTCTTTGGTCACAGTTATGTGTGTCACATTAAGATAATTAAATGAAGAACAATATTGAAAGCTCTAATGCAATATACAAATGAAGTGGACAAAAGAGCTCACGTTTCTACTTTTTGCCTATTTGCACATTTTTAAATGAAAAATATTCTTCTATGCTTCTATAAAGCTATAATTTTCTTAGCTATCACAGCCAGTTCTGTAAGCTAAATTTTTTGTTAAGTAAATGGAATTACTCTGCTAATAAATAGCTCTTGTGATAGGAAGGGGATAGGAGCAGAGCAAGTAGGAAATGCACTGGGAAGCTGCTGAGTGGTGTTAAGACATGGCCAGACTAGATCAATAGTGGGTGCACTGCTTCAAAATTGCACGTAACAAAGTATTATCCTCTGTCTCCAAAGAGCAGCAATCATCCTTTAGTGCAGCTGCTCACATTACAAGTGATGTCTTTTCAATTATCTGAAAGGCCAGATTTACCATGCTCTGTTCACAAGTTCACAAGCCCATTAATAACCACCTCGGGAATGAAGGCTCCAACCTACATATCACGTGATTTCCAGTCTGACACAGGTCTTATAAACTGAGCCAACATGTCTCCTAACATGTCAAAACGCTTATTTCCTAGAGCGACAATTGGAAACCAAAGGACAGCCCATCCTTCTTTCAACTCAGCATTATTATTGAACACAGCTACCACCAAAAGCTGTACAAATGAGCGACCAAATATAAGAATCACATATACAAAGCACTGAAGTTATGACACAGGAAAAAACACTGGATGGGAACCTAAAGCTTTCGGTTAAGACTTTTTTAAATTGGTCACACTAGATCTGTAAAACGACTTTGAAACAAAGACTGGGTGATGCACTGAGCTCTGGTGGTTTCACACTGATGGACAGCTAAACTCCACCCCTCTCTTACCCCCCCCCCCTCCTCAAAGGAAGAGAGGGGAAAAGTATAATGAAAAAGGGCTCAAGAGTTAAGACAACATCAGGGAGATCACTCACCAATTACCACCACAGGAAAAACAGATCAGCATTTATTGTCTATTGCTAACAGACTAGAGTTGAGAGAAACTAAAAGCAAATTATAAACACCTTTCCCCCCCCATCCACTCTCTTCTACCTCTTCTCCTTGTGCAGTGTAGGGAAACAGGAAAGAGGGGCTTCTGGTCAGTCCATAACATTTCATCTCTGCTTCATCTCTATGGTCACTCTCCTCCCCTGCTCCAGTGTGGGATCCCTCCCACAGGATGCTGTCCTTCCCAAACTGATCCTCTGTGGGCTACACACAGGCTGCAAAGCTCCTCAAGCACTGCTCCAACATGGCTCTGTAGCACAGGGCCCCTCCTTCAGGAGCTGCTCCAGCATGGGTTCCCACAGGCAGCAGCTCCCCCAGGCCACCTGTCCCACTGTGGGCTCCTCTCCATAGGCTGCAGTTCCAGCCCAGGGCCTGCTCCTGCGGGGGCTCTCCATGGGCTGCGGCCTCCTCCAGGCCNGCTCTGACTAGTTCAAATGCATTCCCCTGATCTGACTTTGCCCTGGTAATACAAGTGACCTTCAAAATCCCCAGTCAACATCCTCCATCAGCAGTTCTGGGGAAGGAGCAACACAACTTCCCTTCCCAGGAGAAAGGTGGCTTTTGACACAGGAGTGCAAACAAAGTATGAGAGGTGAGAAGCTTCTGTAAGAACCTAAATTCAACTTTTTTCCTTTGTCATTCAAGAAACCAGAAACTATCCAGTGATTATCAGTGTCCAGTGACATCTTCATGAGTAGGTTCAAATCAGGAACTTCTTTCAGTAAGCACTGTGGAATACACATCATGAGTTGAATTCTGTCACAACTCTGTGAACCCCCTAATGGAGGGATCTTGCACTCATAATACTCCTGAAGAAATAAAAACTTACCTTAAGAATAACAGCTGTGGTACATTTAAGCCATTTAAAAATTAGAATTTGCTACTTTTGCTGAAGATCATGTTTTATTCAAAGAAAGCAGTGAGAATCAGGCACCATGTATGTATCATTGCACCATTATCAATCTACTGGATTATCACCAGTCCTTCTGTTTCTTTGGTCACAGTTATGTGTGTCACATTAAGATAATTAAATGAAGAACAATATTGAAAGCTCTAATGCAATATACAAATGAAGTGGACAAAAGAGCTCACGTTTCTACTTTTTGCCTATTTGCACATTTTTAAATGAAAAATATTCTTCTATGCTTCTATAAAGCTATAATTTTCTTAGCTATCACAGCCAGTTCTGTAAGCTAAATTTTTTGTTAAGTAAATGGAATTACTCTGCTAATAAATAGCTCTTGTGATAGGAAGGGGATAGGAGCAGAGCAAGTAGGAAATGCACTGGGAAGCTGCTGAGTGGTGTTAAGACATGGCCAGACTAGATCAATAGTGGGTGCACTGCTTCAAAATTGCACGTAACAAAGTATTATCCTCTGTCTCCAAAGAGCAGCAATCATCCTTTAGTGCAGCTGCTCACATTACAAGTGATGTCTTTTCAATTATCTGAAAGGCCAGATTTACCATGCTCTGTTCACAAGTTCACAAGCCCATTAATAACCACCTCGGGAATGAAGGCTCCAACCTACATATCACGTGATTTCCAGTCTGACACAGGTCTTATAAACTGAGCCAACATGTCTCCTAACATGTCAAAACGCTTATTTCCTAGAGCGACAATTGGAAACCAAAGGACAGCCCATCCTTCTTTCAACTCAGCATTATTATTGAACACAGCTACCACCAAAAGCTGTACAAATGAGCGACCAAATATAAGAATCACATATACAAAGCACTGAAGTTATGACACAGGAAAAAACACTGGATGGGAACCTAAAGCTTTCGGTTAAGACTTTTTTAAATTGGTCACACTAGATCTGTAAAACGACTTTGAAACAAAGACTGGGTGATGCACTGAGCTCTGGTGGTTTCACACTGATGGACAGCTAAACTCCACCACAAACATTCTCTCACTCCCACTCCTCAAAGAAAGAAGGGGAGCAAATATGATGGAAAAAGGCTCAAGGGTTGAAACAAGGACAGGGAAATCACNCTCAAGAGTTAAGACAACATCAGGGAGATCACTCACCAATTACCACCACAGGAAAAACAGATCAGCATTTATTGTCTATTGCTAACAGACTAGAGTTGAGAGAAACTAAAAGCAAATTATAAACACCTTTCCCCCCCCATCCACTCTCTTCTACCTCTTCTCCTTGTGCAGTGTAGGGAAACAGGAAAGAGGGGCTTCTGGTCAGTCCATAACATTTCATCTCTGCTTCATCTCTATGGTCACTCTCCTCCCCTGCTCCAGTGTGGGATCCCTCCCACAGGATGCTGTCCTTCCCAAACTGATCCTCTGTGGGCTACACACAGGCTGCAAAGCTCCTCAAGCACTGCTCCAACATGGCTCTGTAGCACAGGGCCCCTCCTTCAGGAGCTGCTCCAGCATGGGTTCCCACAGGCAGCAGCTCCCCCAGGCCACCTGTCCCACTGTGGGCTCCTCTCCATAGGCTGCAGTTCCAGCCCAGGGCCTGCTCCTGCGGGGGCTCTCCATGGGCTGCGGCCTCCTCCAGGCCACATTCACTGCTGCACCATGGGCTCCTCCATGGCTGCACGTGGAGATCTGCTCTGCATGGTACCCATGGGCTGCAGGGGAACAGCTTGCTCCACCATGGGCCTCTCCTGGGCTGCAGGAAACTTCTGCTCTGTGCCTGGTGCACCTCCTGCCCTCCTTCCTTCTGCATGGACCTTGGTGGCTGCAGGGCTGCTTCCCTCTCATTTTCTCACTCCCCTCTCCCAGCTACTGTTGCACAGCAGATTTTTCCCCTGCTCAGCTCTGGCCAGGGGCAGGTCCCTTCTGGAGCTGCTGGAACCCGCTCTGATCTGACATAGGGCAGCTGCTGGGCTCTGTTCACAGCGGCCACCCCTGCAGCTCCCCACTACCAAAACCTTGTCCCATAAGCCTGATACATCTACAGCCAAGCTTAGAACCAGCATGCTACAATATTAAGATACCCAAAGTAGCTTGTACAGACCCATCTTGGGTCAGTCTACAACAGAGCAGCAATGCTTACCTGGTGCTGTAACTGCGTAAATCCTCTTGAACATACCTGAATGTTTCAGGTGCAGAAGCAATAAAGTTTGTCTACAGCTATAGCCTGTGGACTTGTATGTTTGAATGGGCATTAGCCCTGGGATACCTTCATGATTTCCCTATTATGCTACACAGATAGCCCAGGAGAGCCTGAGGGGTAGATTGAGGGGTAGCTGCTGACAGAAAGCACAATACAATCACTTTCTATAAATGCTGCTGATAAAGACAAAAAACAGAGAGATCTGAAGGACAATATTGGCACAAGACAAACAGAGATAAAACTGACATATATGAATACCAATAGACTGGAAAATAAGTTAAACCTTAAAAATCATAGGTAAAAAGTGATTTTAGAACAGCATTTCAAGAGAAATGGTAGAAGTAGAAAGCCAGAAGGGATAAGGTAGATCTGATTACGCCAGAAAAGAGGAAGCTATGGTACAATCACCTTAAGGGACTCGCTTCAATGACTCATCTAGTCGCCTCGTTGACCTACATACCTAAATTAAAACGTACAGCCAACATCCTAAAAACAAGTTCATCCATTTGCGAAGCTCCCAAACAATGACTTTTCTTTATCAGAAAGCCAATACATATTTGTTGTAGAGGAAACAAATTCTGATCAGAACACAAACCAATAAGGATTTTAAAATCAGTTTCAAGCAAAACAGTTTAATAATAGGTAAGATAGTCTGAACTGTGTGAATGGGGTCTGTAGGAAAAAGGCTAAGTGACTGGAGATCATTTCGTTGAAATACCTTAATTCACAGTAACGATTATAGAACAGGTATATTTAATTTGGCTTCCCACAGGTTAAGATTTAAAGAAATACTCATGAGAAGCCACAACTTCTCTCCCTTTTCTCACAGAAACAGAACAGAAAATAACAATACAGTGCAAGGGTTTGAAAATATCACAAACAGTAAGAATTACATTTATGTATTAAAAGCAGAGAAGATTCACATACATAAGGACACAGATTCTTCAAAATGTATGCAAGAAGAGAATTATTCAGTCTCACAACAAAATTTTACTATATCACAGGAAAATACTTTCAGTGTAACAGAACAATGGACTAAAATTGCTCCTGTAAAACCCTTCCAATACTGTGAGAGTACAAGTCTTAGTGGTAAATGAATGTGACAGTTCTATAAAGCAATCATCTGTAGCAAGGTACTGATAGTACTCCACTTCCCATGATGTTGGAGGTTGCTGTGTATAAATTTAGGCACTCATCATGACCACATTTCCTTGTTTAAATGACCTTTCCTGTCCCAGTTCTTCAGTAAACTTGTATAACACCACCCATAAAACAGAACCTGAAGCAAACTCTTCTCTCTCCCTTGAAATCCCCCCAGTTGCATAGCTTTAATACCTTTCAACATGTCCTCAATTCTTTCCACATGTTGCCCAACTCATTGCTGGAGCAGGTACAGAAATGATCTCATGTTGTGGAAATGCATTTACTTCAGCCTGAAATGCTGCAGCATGTGCTGCCTACCTGAATCATGCCAAAAAAAAAAAAAAATCACTGTACAATGAGGGCTCAGTCTCTCAAAATATATTTAAGTGACAATATTCCACATACAAAAGGGTAATCTGCCAATAATAAGGTTTGTATAAACTTTTTTAACACCATTACCATTTAACACCATTAAAACTTTTTTAACACCATTTGGTGCATTTTTTTAATGCACCAAAGCAACGTCCAAGGAAAAATAGATCCTGTCTCCCTTAAAGAATGGAAAATGCCTATGAAGTCTGAGAACCTATTTCCTATCGCTAGCCAAAATTACATACTAGAAGCATGATATAGTTCTCCACAGAACTGAATAATCCCACCATCTCTAAGGCTGAGCAGCATCATACTAAAGGGTTTTACATGATCCAAACATTGAAATTCTGCATGCTACTGATTTTCAGATGAGATTGTCTGAAAATGATAGGAGAGAGAACATAGCAAAGGAAGCTCAAACCAGTATAATATACTCTTCTTTGTCATGCTTAATTATTTCTATTACACAGCTTCCACAGACTGCACTCCTGACATCAATAATTGACAAGAATAAAGAATAAGCTAAAACAAGAACTATGTGCACTGAAAGTAAGTTTAGACATTCACAGCTAGTAATATACTTATTAGGTAGAGGCAAAAATATTCTCAGCTGATGCTTTATACAGGCCCAAATTACATTAGTTATGAGGCAGTCTCTGTAGCCTGCAAATTGCTTAAATAAAGCATCAGGAATTTAAATGTAGCAGAGGAAAAAAAATATTTAAGAGAGCTTTCACATTACATAAGATACACTTCTACTGTGTTTTGGACTGTGTTTGCAGTGTCCCCCATCCCAGTTCTTTTGCATAAGGAGATAGAAGAGGAAAATGCCTGTATCATGTATTTAACATAAAAGCCTTTCAAACCAGCAGGAAGCTCTCAGTTCAATCACGCTTTATGTACTGAAAGGTTAACTAATGGGAGAGAGGCTTATTAGCGCAAATAATACCATTTCAGCCTACAATCCCAGCAACACAAGCTAAGCAAGTTCAAGACCCATTACATTCAAATGGAGAGCAGAAAACAAAAACAAAAAAGACACCCCCACCACACCGCACCACCTGCCACCATGAAATTGGCCCCCAGATGTTATGGGCAACAGCAGCATTCCAAGGGTCCTACCATTTCCTAGAAGATGGTATTGATGGACAAAGCAGTACTGGGATGCGTTACTATTTTAAGGAAAGGGGATCATTCAGATCCAACCACCTCCAATTCTGATGCTATAGCTTTAGTTACATTGTCTAATCTCAATCTCTCAGTTTTCTCATTCAATAAGAATGTTTGTGTGTACCTTTCAAAGAGGTACTTTCATGTATTGCAACTGTATGGATGTTTTAAAATAAAATGCATGTGTGTGTTTTAATCATTGTAACAACTGTTAAGGTAATGGTTTTGAATAAGAACCATGCCCTTTTCATGCAAACCCAGAGAAGATTTCATGAATAAATGCGTAAGAACTTGGATGCTGGAGTTCTAGCAAAACTAGTTCAATGCACTTTCTCCTTTAAATGCTCTCCGTGATGTCTTTTTAGAATGAATAAAAGCAGCATCTTCATTCATTTCCCATGTAAAACTGTGCAGGATTAGTCTTTCATGCTCTATAGAATAGTTGATTTTTATCCCAGAACTGGTTGCATACCATTGATTATCTTTCCTCTGCACTATATTTTGAAATACTTGAAAATTAAAGTTGTAGTGCAAACACGTTACACATTGTTTGGATTAGATAAAGTTTACATTTTGTTATTAAGATTCAATAATTTGTTTTTGTCTGAAGACGTTCTTCCTAGAGGCTTAATACAGAAACGATTCATTTCACTGTAACTGGTGTAGTACCAAGCTGTTGTTAACCTTTGATGAGAAAGTTACATCAGATACCAACTCAGGGGGTAAATTAAACCTACGATTGCCCTTGCTTAATTGCTTTTGAGCAGTACTGGGTATGTTTGAATACACAGTGAATTATTACCATACCCTGCTGCTATCCATTAACACCAAGATCAAGAATTTTATTTTACTTTTTTGATGCAACCATAAAGAAGGTGATAAAGGCTTTAATTACAAACAGATTTAATTTAGAATCTATTAGCGCAATTTATCCATGCATACAGAAGGAAGATGTGTTCCTCTGAACAAGCTTGTAGGTTCATTGCTTCTTGTAAAGAAATAGACTACCATTTGTTAGTATAGAGTCTACAAATACCAAAGACTTCTGTCTCCTTCAGAATGAACACTAAAAGCTTCTGACTTATTTCCTTCAGCTCTTTGATATTTCAAGAGAAGAGCTTCACTGGAGCTTGTCTAAGTTTCCTTTTTTTTTGACCCCTCTCAAAATAAGTGAAGAGTAAACCATTTCACTACCTTGTATTTAATTCTCAAGGGGAAAACACCACCACCACCACCAAATACATTAAGAACATAAATTCTCTCAGCATCAAATAAAGTCCCAATATTGCCTGGTTTACTCACTCACTGACAAATTGTTTTACAAAACATGAAAATTCTAAGTAGTCCTCAAATACTAAGAAGTACCGCAAAAACAGTAAAAGCAATTCAGCTCAAGTTGCACTGAAATTATGATATATCATAAAGCCCTGGATGACGTATTCTACAAACATTATAATCACAGGATAAACTAAAGTAACTATTAAGCAAAACACAGTATTTGTTTATATAACGTACAAGTACAAGCAATAACCTAACATTTATTGTCTTTGGATGGATACTGTGGAAGACTGAGAATTGATCATTTAACAACTCAGCAATTCAAACAACCACAGCAAAACATAAGACATCTTCACAAATTAAACAGGTTTGTAGCTTCACAATGTCTTTTGTCTTCACAAATTAAACAGGTTTGTAGCTTCACAATGTCTTTTAAATAGAAGCTATATATTGAGAGAATAATCTCTCAAACATCAGCAGTCCCACTGAGATTTTTACTTCTAATTAGGACTGTATTTTTTATTTTTGCACTTACATTGAAGTACTAAGGTCTGACTTTGCTAGATACACAACACTAAAATGAGCAGGTTCGTACTGGGGTGGGTGGGGGGGAAAGCTGTTGTCCACTACACCAAACTACGATCTTAGGGATAGGAGCCAGCTTCCTTGGTGAAACAGGAGATGAGGTGATAAAGCAAAGCTCTCTTTTAATGGAATAATCAGCAAAGAATGTATTAAGTTACCCATATATTACAGCAAGGTTTCACAAAATCAGCTACGTAACCTGTCATCAATTCTTCCTCCGTGTCCTCCAATTGTTAATTTTCCACTCTCCATTGTCCTCCTGAACTCAACTGGTCTGCAGAGCTGAGGTCCCAAGATGATTTTCAGGTTTGCGACTCCAATAAGGTTAACTTGTGGTCCAATTTGCAATTTTACCATTCATGCCAATATCGCTCTTCCAGCTCTTTCTACCATATCTCTAATCAGCTTCACAACCTTTAATAACAGTGAAGGCATTAGGATCTACACATAAACTGCTTCTGAGTGAAGAGTTAATGAGTCCCCGTATGAAAGCACTGAGTTTCCATGCTTCCTGAGTGAAACAAGAGATCTAAAATCTATCATCTTTATCTGCAGGACATCAGTGTGCTATTTCCTGCACTACTGCATTCAACTACATACATTCATTCACACATCTGGTACAGCTACTGGAAAACAAGGCAGGGAATGAACCTCAGAAAGACATCAAGATCACCTGATGAGGCATAGTGACAAGCTATGCAAACCATAAACAGAATACTGAGTTGAAAAGCTCTAACTTTCAAAAGGTTTGTTCTCAACTCCTGATCTGCTACCACAGAGACTCTTTCTCAAGAGCTAGTAAATAACAATATATAGATCATTTCTATGCATAATATGAAATGGCTCAAATACATTAAAAGTGGATTTCTAATCATTTTTTCAAAATAAATGTAGAAGTAACAACACGTTTTAAAGTTGTTTTGAAAATTGTAAGTCAATTTTATTTCCTTCAAATTAGTTTTCCTTTACTAATTTGCATGTGCTCTAGGGAGCAATATAGCATGCACAAACACATGGGACTTTGTGGACCCAAAGAGTTTAGAGAAGGACAGGATAAGACTTGAATGCATTTTTGATCAGAATCCCTGCGTATTTAAGTAGAACAGTTCCATCAAAAATAAATCAATCAGAAACCCTGATAATTTTCTACTAGCTGACAAAGCAGATACAGATGCGTATACCACAAATTTGAGGCTTGCTCAGATACAGCTTCTCACATGCAAAATATCCATGCTGAAGTCTAATGTGCTTGCCATGTTTTTTCATTCTGTAAACCTGACAAAACTGCACAGATGCTATTAATCTTCTCCAATGGTGGTTAATACAGATGCACTTAAGTCATCATCTATGATCAAAGAAATTGAGTGCAATTAAAATGCAAGTCTCAGCTGAAAATGACTGCCATCCTAAGCAAAAAGGAAGATATGACCTACAATTTCTATTTATCAATAATTATAGAAGGGAGGTAGATACTTGCAAATGTGTTCTGAAGATCACACAGTGTATGACAATACAATAGCTCAATGTATGTTATAGAATTGTTTAAGTTATCCATTGTTGCTACAGGACAATCCTCCCACCCCGATCCTTATGGTGCAACCATGCTATCTGGTACATGCAGATAGCTTCAAGAACTGACAAACTACAGCTGCAAGTGTTTTTAAAAATGATATACATGAAGAAAGAGAAATCCTGCTGAAACTTCATATACTAAAATTAAACCAGAAAAGTTCTGACTCCTTCATTCAGCTCATTTGCCACCTTGCCAGTAAGGTTAGCAGTCAAGCTTTCAAGTCTCCATACATATGTTAATCCCCAGGTTGCATCTATTAAAGACAGTGCATTCAAAAGTCTGTGCCAGAGAATTCATCCATAACAGAAAGCTGCATTCAGTTAGATTTTATACGTGAACAATTACAGGAGACCTGCAGAGCACACCCTCAGGTAGGTTGTTGGATTTTGTCTTGGTGCAAAATATCTTCAGACAGTCTGTTCTTTCAGACTTTCTAAGGATTCAGACAATATGATCTTTTCCTTGAAAACTCATCCTAATTCCCTCCCTTAATCAGTAGGCAGTCTAACCATTCTCATGCACCAGTTGCTTCTCTTACTTAGCTATGCAAATGCATATTACACAAGATGTTGCCTCATACCTAGCTAGTCAGTAAACAATTCCTTGCTTCACTGAAGAAACCCCTGCTCCACCTTACCTTTTGGTGATCCATTGGCATACTTTGGTATAAAACATCTTTCACTGTATTTATATTCCATGACAACCTGTAGGGGCTCATAATTTGTTTAAACAAAGAGAAATATACACAGGTCATTACTGATTCTTGAATGGAGTGACACATGACGAGCATTGAACTTCAAAAATTATGATACTTTTTGGGACACCAACGCTCAACTACTTTTGGTATACTCTAAGAACTGTACCAAACTCAAAGATTTATTTTATACTTGTTTAAGGTCTGGAAAAGCAAGAATAAAAACACTCTTCTGAACTCATATAAACAAGATTAAGATAGGGTGAAGTTATCTATATTCACAGTAACTAAATCTGAACAAATTCAAATTTAATGCAAGAATAAAAGGGAAAGCCTAACATGGTGAAACAAAACATACAGTTTAAAAGAAAATAGTAGCCATGAAGACAGTAAAGGCAGCTAAAAAACAAAACAGAATACCAACAAAATAAGATAGGAGAACAAGCAGATCACTTTCCCCCTTTCTGCCTCCCCCCATGGTTTACAGCCTCTGTAGATCTACTGACTAGAAAATATAGCAAGCTACTCTTAAGGAAGAGTAGATTAAGTATTTAAATAGCTTAAGGAAATTCTAACTTCTTGTGTATAAAGACACAATCATCTTAATGCCTACTCTGAATATGGCCTAAGAAAGGCCAGAATCATTTTGTATCAATGTGATTTGATCATAGAAAAGCAAAACACAAACTGCTATTATTTTTTGTCAACATTGATAATCTCTGTCTAGCCCTTAAGATATTCAGTTCATCATACACCTTCCATGGTTGCATTTTTCCTGATCCCAACTCTTCCGCTTCTCTCTCTCTGGCTCAGATTATATAGGTTGGCACTGCAGTTTTGTAGAGTCTCCAGGAGACTTTTTGCACAGAGGAGCCAGAGATGCCCCTAGAGCCATAAACCCAAACAGACTTCAGCCAATCAATACTGGTAAAGAGTTTTTCCAGTGACCAAGAAACAAATTTGGCAAAATGTATGCCTACATTTTCTTCCTTTTCTGGTGATTCTCATTTAGCAATGCCATCTCTAACTCAGTGAAGACCAACTTCTACTTGTATTTATTGCTTGGGAATCAGAAAGTTCTACATCAGATCCTGTAGCCTTCTGTTACTGCTGAGTGCTAAGTGATGGACATCCACTAGCAGAGTGATTAAACAGAATTCCTTCCAAAATCACTAGGAGTTTCACCTAAACTCAGAGCTTACTTGGTACAAGCAATTCAGAAACTAGACCAGACTTAATACCTCACAGCACCAGTCTGAAGAACCAGAGGTGAGATGACAGTTTACAAACAAAAATAAAAAGCTGTAGAACAAAACAGCAGCACAACTGAGTGGGTGATTTGTCTCTCTGTAGTCATCACCTGAATGACATCCCTCACAACCTGCAGCTGTCTTTCTCTCTGTAAAGATTTTTGCATGTTGTGAAAAACACAAAATAGGAGCTGTGGTAGTGTAACGTGAAAGATCATATAGAAACATTCAACCATAATGCAGATGTGCAGTCTTTTAAGTCTCTACTGTAGAATGTAATTTTCTGGTACATATTTGGACTTGGTTTCCTGAATGAATTGTCAGGGAAAAAAAATCTCATAAGAAGGGATTTGATATTGGAACAACACTCATTCCACATGCTACAGTTAGTGCTTTTCATACTAACACCTCATACTTAATATACAACATTGATCTGGAAGGTGTGCCATCTATTTTCCCAGGGCTGTCAGCTTGTGCTTCACTGTAAATCAAGAGGGAAAATAGTTTCAAAGGTTGTAATTTTTTGTCATATAAAAGACACTTTAGTTAATGAATTTCCACAATGTCTGAAAGAATCATAATTAAAAAAATGAATCCAAACAGAACAATCATAAATTAAACAAGCAAATATCCAGGTCCTTAATAAAGATATCTTCTTTGACTTTTTATCTCTTAGGAAGATGATGAATGCTCCAGAACATACACAGTGTTCAAGAAACATGAAAACTATTAAAAAGTCTCCCTAGTACAAGCTTCTTTTACAACCTTTAAAATCATATCAGATTATGATAAACTGCAGCCCATGCTACAACTTTTGGATTGTTTTAGTGCAGTGATGTGCAGTAGAAAATGAACACCAAGTAGCTTTTGTCATCTGTTATCATCAACAGAGCACCTAGGGAAGAGTGATAAGGTCAGTATTTAGTAAATAGCACCCTTAAAAATAATAATTAAAAAATAACGAATAGATAAAGGGGTCTGACTAGCCTACCCAGAAAGGCCTCAAGAAGTGGTCTCCCACGTACTCATTCAGCAATTTCCCTATCAATTAAAATAAATAGAAAAATTACACCCCCAAAAGTCAATTTGTTGAATACACATAAAATGAGTTAACACTAACATTGCTGTTGCCTAATTTAATACCTACTTTAACTCTTTCTCCTACAGTTTGCTTTATGGTTTAACCACTTACCTTTTTTTTTTTTTTTTTTAAATTTAATTACAAGTTTAACACTCTCATAACTCTGTCCTGACCTACCAATATATTTCTTTTACATTTTTTTGTCATCATTTGATCCACCGTCTTGTTTCTTTTGACAATGGAAGATTGCCTAATGAAAGGACAAGGCTTTGAAAGAAGGAAGACAAATAGCATCTTTGAACATGACAGCACACAGCATGTGGCAGTTTTAAGTTAGCTAGGAAGACTGATTTCACAGAAAGCTTACATACGTTTTGCAAAGTAAGAAGTCATATATGGTCTCACATTTTAATTGTCATTTCAAGATGCACCTATCATTTTACGTGTCAACCTTTTCCAAAATAATTTTGATTTTAGCTCACTTCTGTGGCTTTGAGTAATTTACATAAAATACCTTGAAGCATAAACCTGAAGTAACGAAGTCTTACAGATACGTAAGAAGCCCATAGCAGCTCAAAAGTTCATCAACTTTTCTACTGTATCCAGTTACAGGAGGCTCAAACTACATTTTTTATTTGAACATTGGTGTTGCCAGTGATAGACATGATAAGCAGTAATACTAGACCCAGAAAAGCACAGCAACATACCTTTGCTATACACAAGTAACTGACAAATCCTCCTTATCCATCTTTTCCGCAAAGGAACGAGAAATTAAAACTGAACTAGTTCTGTATTTGCTGCTAGTGAATATCTTCAGGCATGAAACTGGCCAAACTATATTTGAAGCAGCTAAGATAACTTCTAACACTAATGCCAACCACAATTAATGGCCTAGATATCTACTGTCTCTAGATCTCTGATAATATTAAAAAAAAAAGATCAGTCAAAAAAGTTTAGTTTGACTTGTGTAAGGCAAGGGATGATAATATTGAAAACCAAAGTTTCAGAGAAAAACTGTGTGCCTCAATCATTAATGCTGAAAAAACGCACTATGCATGTGCCATCAATGATAAAGTTCTTAACACATGACTGTCATTTGGTACTTGTGGACATTTCCCCTCTTCCTTCCATTGAGCACCACCAAGAAGAGTTCAACTTTCATTTTCTTTGTAACATCCAGAAGGCAGCCAAAAGCAACAAGATCCTAAGACCGAACGAACTCATCTAACTACTTCTCCTCACATGCCAGGCATACTGATCTCCAGTTAACTGACAGCCTTTTACAGATATGTTGTATTATAACAGCTGAAGAACAGCCTCACGTTCAATCATGTCCAACCACTTTTGCACAACATAAGTTACAGAATCCCAACCCACCAGGCTTAACATTGTTTATGTTTACAGTATCTTCTGTTTTTTATTGTGCGGGTTTGCTTTTTGTTTGTTTGTTTGGAGAAAGTATGAAAAGAATTTCTTTGGGGAAAAAAAGAAAATGCCAGGATTTTATCTTATTTTCATTCCAACACGAACTAAATATTTGGTAATAACACAAAAAGAGAGAATCCAAAATTTGTGACAGTGTAATGGCTCAAGGTCATACTCCAAGCATTTTAAACAAATCTGCGTTTTACAACAAAATTCCAACTAAAACCACTTAAAATACTGGCAGTGAGTGGTAGCCTCAACTCTTGCTTCAGAACCATTCTGCTATACAACTAGTGCTTCCACAAGATTCTCAACATTTTAAATTCCTCTAACTCAGCACAAGATTAAGACCCTCAGTCACTCACATTAGGTCTGTATATTGGACCCTGGCATTCCACATGTTGACGTACAACTGCAACAAAGACAAAGGAAAAATAAACAACTCCCCAGCTCATTCAAGCCTTGCAAATATCACATCTTTCTTCCACCATGAATTAATGCATACATTAGAAACATGAACGTAAGCAACACGGCCAGCTTCTACGTCCAGTAGACTTTCTTAGCTACTTTGTTTAGAAACGAAAACAAATCTAGTAGTGCTTTGCCTCCAGCTCTTTCCCCATCGTATTGGGGAAAGAAAACCAAGGAAGCGAAAAAAACTTCCAGAAGTTTTCAGTCCTAGCCTCATTTTCTCAAAGAAACCCAAACTTTCACTAAAGTCATCTTCAGCCAAGTTTTTCTTTATTAATGTTTGGTCACAAAAGAAAAAGAAGTCTATCTTCCTGCAAAGCCGTGTTGTTTTGAAGTACCCTGCCATAGTGAGCATCAGTTACATCAACTCTTTCTACACCAAGTGAGGATCTCATCGAGTTTCACTTAAGTTTATCAGTGAGAAAAATTAATTATCATTCCATTTCATTCTTTACCTTCTGAGAATAGCAATAGTTCACCAAAAATTCAGATGTATTCATGACTGTGCATATGCAAAATAGATTAACACTGTTTCTATGGTTCTCGATTACATCCTACTGCTATTGAATGTCATAAGGCCTTCCCCCTGCTTCCTATTCTTCTGGCACCAAGACTTGGCTCCCTGTTCATCCCATTCAGTAGTTTTTACAAAACCCCAAAGATCTACCAAAGTCAGGTTGATTTGATGAGTGCTGAAGACCCAGAAAGGACAGAATATGACACATTATTTTATAGTAATAGCTTCCTTTAAACCTATATTCAGTTGACAGACATTCAGATGTGGCATAGACATTGGTCTATCTATACTCACTATGTGCAGTTGCAGAAAATCACCGAGTCCAGGGGCGCTGTCAATTCGTACAAGAATGCCATCCTTCACTGTTGTGCTGAAGCCCACAGCAAGACGGTCTGTCCTTGTGCTTGGTCTGTCATTAGCTGGCCAGGTGTACAAGATGAGACCTCCGCTCTTCCCAAATATATATGTGGCACCAGCTACGAAAGAGAAAACCCAAAGAAAGGAACATTAATTACCTATTTCATTTATTTGTCAACTCTGGTAATACAACTATGGCTTCTGGAAGGACTATACATAAGCATATGCTTTCATTAGTTAACATGGTAAAATCAAGGCCTCCTACTGGCCAGGCTACTGATAGCACAAAGAAGGATCCAGGAAAATTGAGTAACGATGAAAATATATATTTCCAGACTCCACCAGGTAATAACAGAGGATAATGCATACCAAAATCTTCTTCTAACAGAAGGAGATAAAGGTGAAATAGGTTTTTAAGTCAGACGAAACATATCTGTTCTTTCATTATTAGCCTTGCACCGTTAAACTCAGTAAAAAACAAATAATTTATTTCTTATGGAAGGTGCATCCTCCAGACGAGCATGTACTCAAGACTTCAAATACTTCCGGTAAGTAATCTAAATGATCTAAACATGCTTGTATGTTTTTCAGAACATCCTCATGTTCCTACATGCATAGGAACCACAAGCAAATAAGCAAGCTTCCTTTTTAAGGTATAAATCACTCCAGGCATTTCTGCTTAATGCAACCTGCTGAAGTATATTTCAGGATCCTAATAAAAGGTATTTAAGTTTTTAAAGAAAAACAAGCCGTCTTTGAGATAGAAGTGAGGAGCTTATCAAGAATTAATGATTTCATTAATTGCTTAATATGTTCCCAGACAATGCCAGATAGCACAATGAATGTTGGGGAAGAAATAAAAAACGACAAGCCACCAAAACCAAATAAACATTGTTTCAGAAGCATGGGATTCAGTTTCATTTGGGGATTCAAAGGGAATATTTGGCCTCTGAGGCTGCCTTGTCTTCAGTGGAAGACTACTCACAGTGGGGGACTTTTTTCAACACTTCTAAGACTTTTGGATATCTAGTACAGGCATTTACAGCATCATTACAGCTAGCTTGGAAATTTGCTCCTTGATTGCCTCATTCCCCTCTCTGCCCCCCACAAGGGTTGAGAACTGCAGAAAGTACAGGGAAACAGGGTATATTTTTCAGCCTGAGTGAAACCACAACTAATGCTTTTTTTTTTTTCCCCCCAGGTGTACCAACCAGCAATATGTATCAAGTAACCCTGAAGAGAATAAATACATTTAAATGCAGAATCTTATATCGGTCATTTCTACACTTGCTTATAAAGCTGCAGCTCCACTAAAGCTCTTAATGACCTGAATTCCAACAGAATACTACATATTGGTGGAAATAATTGATACACTTCACCCTTATTTGAGAGGCTTCCTCTAGAAATCTCAGCAGACGTTACCAAGACAGAAAAACTCAGGCACATAGAAGCAAAATGATTTATAAAAAGTTGACTCAATGACTGAGTGAAAATGTATCCATGTTCTCCATTCTCTGCATGCCTACCAGAACATACTATCAGTAAATTCAAACGTGTCTGAAATCAGAGTCAGGCAGGAAATTCCCTTCATAATTCTGAGTTAAAAGAAGAGTGCACTGACATACTGAAACTTTGAACATACATTATTTCAGTTTCAGAAAGGTTAATTCTACAGAGTGAACTCTATTTGTTCATTCAGCATTAGACTCAAGATGGAGAATACATAACTTGCAAAATACATAGAAAACATTTTTGTTTGTTTTTTAAACACACCCCCAACTGCACATGTAAACTCTTCAAACTAGTTGGCAATGACTGGTTATTGAATTATCTATGGCTTCTGTCATGGTCTGGAAAATCAACTGCCAACTATACACTACGTTACAGATATCCTCCTTCAATTCATTAGATTGTTCTAAAAGTTATGTGCATTACAGACTAAAACAAGGCACAGCAGTTTGTTAAGTAAAGCAAGATGAGCTTATTTATTGTTAATGAATTCATGGATTAAAACCTGCTTTCCAAAACTATTCTCAGTTGAATTGCAAGGGCATTTATAAGCAAAGACAAGCTTGAAAGAAAGTTCTTCAGTATTTATAAAGACAGATGATTCCGTTGCCTCTCTGAGAGCCATTTGGCTGCAGGTAGAGCATGTCAGAGCTCCTGTGAATGCCAATTATAACCAATCATGTCTTCACAGGCCTGCCATGGGGCATAACTGCTTAACAGAGCTCCCTTTTTCTTCACAGAACAGGTTTTGTTTTTAGGCTTAACTTGAAGAAATTTGGTACTTTCTGTTTGTGCACAAAACTCAATCAGATGCAACAACCAAAAGATCACTAGCCAAACTAACCTTGTAACAGAAGCCTGATGGCCCACAGTTGTTTCCTTATTGTCCATGTCAAAGTTACTTCCATTGTAATAGATGGGCTGGTTGGCTTACCTATGCATAATTGAATACACAACGATTTGCTGGGGACATCAATGTCCCTTTCTCTTCCCTGAGGCTATGCAGGATACACATTGTCTTGTTTGGAAACACATAGCATAGCACATAGCATAGTTATTATACCAACGACTTATTTTTCCCCAAAAGTATGAACAGAATAGTCAGTTGAGTCTAAAAAACACAAGGCACAGACGTTAAGTAGAAACCGAGGAGGAAGGATACCCAGAGTGCTACACAGCCATCGCATCAGAAAAACAAACAAAAATCCAAGCAAACATTTTACTTGAATGCTTCTATTTGACTGCAGCAGCTGTGAGTTTATAGAATTTGAAACTTAAGAGAACTGAACAAGATACAAACTAGAATTACAGCTCTGGACTTCAGGAAGGGAGATTTCAACTTCATTAGTACTTGACAAGGCCCCAAAAACTCTGATTGGCCTTGTTTAAGCTGGAGTGAGTAAGCAGGTTAGACTAGCTCGGCAACAAAAAGGAACGGGATATTGGCAGGAAGGTCCAATGTCTACTGTCATATCACCAACATCCGTCTCTGATGTCATGGGCCAACATAATGAAATAGGAGGCATCACTTTCAGAGCAGCCCTCATATATGGTAAGGATACACTCCATAGAGATTTAAGCAACTAGGACACCACTATATGCAATTCCCCATAATCTCATAGTTTGGCAGGATGGCAGTTGACTGCTCTCTGCGACAAGGCTGCTATTCAGATCCTGCTGTTTAGCTTAGGGAAATTATGCATTTTGCTATCTACATTCATGGAAAGAGACATTACATTATTTAGTTCCAGTCAAAAAAGAGTAGTTTCAGGCAAAAACCTCATCACAGAAATTTCTAACAGAAAAACTATCAGCAATATTATAAGCCATAACAAGTAAGACTTCTCAGTGAGTTACGCTAAGAAATATTTAGTTGAAGTTGGCACTACCACCTATAATTTTAAATCAGTTATCACTTCTTCTAATCATTGCTCAAAGTCTTCAAAATCTGTCTTAAGAAAGAGTATCCTTCAGTGCAGAAGAACTGCAGCAGCTCTATCCTGCCTAGAACTAATCCTGTAGAGCTCTGGAGAACAAGTCTGTCACATTTACACAAGATATAACTTCTTTTGCCCCTTAGGGATACTGCAAATCTCCTGATGTTAAAAAAAAAAAACATTCTCTATTTGCATCCACTAAGCCATTTTGTCAACAGTCCATTTTCTCAGCTACACAACTCCAACACATTCTTGTTTTGCTGTGGCCAGGAAAATGCAATGCTTGACAGATATAATCCATGAACATATAGACATGGTTTACAGCAGCAACTGCACGTTGGGATGCAAGTATGAGTTTAATGTACTGTGAAGAGTACAGTTCAGATTTTTAAAACCAAAAATACCTTTTAACATGAAAATTAATAAGAGACTCAGGCCAAATTAAAAGTTGCAATCATTACCCAAGTTAACAGAACAAAATTTACAACCAGGATCCCACTTTCCTTCATGACAACATTGTCACAGGCAAAACAATCTTAACTGGGGTAAGCTCACTTACTTTGTTTTTTGGACCAATTAACAAACTTCTAATTAATGATTCAAGCATAGGGGGAAAAAAAGACAACAAATAAATAAGCACTTCAGGAAAATATCTTTCATCCCGCTTCCCCAGCCTGTAGTGCTACTCTCAACTCCATCAGCCTTCCTAGCACCTTACACTCCATACCCCTGGGATGCCTGACTACTGAGGCATGATAACACATGGAGAAATGGAGGCCTAAACAAAACCAGGTATTTATCAGAACCAAAGCCTTGCTCCTCCTTCTCCTAAAGGCCCACTCTACGGTACATGAAAGTCTCTATGCTCCAGTTTCAGCCCTCTCCAGTCCTTGAATTTAAAAGGTCTATTAATGCAAACACCTGTTCAATACAAACAAAAGGGGGTTGAAAAAGTTCACAGGGGAGCTAATGGTCATAATCTGGCTCACGTGACTATTCTGTCACAGGATCCCTCCTAGAAGAAAACAAAGACAGACCTAACACATTTTATGAAATAACTGCTGAAATATTCTTTTATTAATCAAGGAGTTTTAAATTGCCTAAGAATAAAGAAAACTTAAAGCCATGAAAAATGCAAAGCTTCCTGTCTAATCCTCAAAAAAGCAAGCTTCTGTGTTCAAAAAGTGTTGTCATGAACTAGCTTTTTCCTCTCAGGACACTCCCTCTACTCTTCTCTCGACAAACCCTCTGAGACCCAGACTGAACAACATATACCTCTCATTTCTCATATATTAGTTGATATGAACTAAATTCCTTTCCATCTTTAAAATGTGAAGGCGCTGCTTCCATATGAAAAGGGGGAAGAGTTAGGAAATCTGCAAGACTAACACAAAATGGAAGCAGCAATTCGGATCATGCCTTCCTTCTTTCTTTGCCTTTTTTAATGACAGCAAATTAATACAAATCACTTTTCTCCCAGTATGCGTGCATCAGCCAACAATCAAATCAGACAGTATGCTGCTTCTTATTAGTTACACCGCGTTAAAAAGATTGGAAGAAAAGGGGGAGAGGAAGGGAGCATTCCTATAACTACAAGACAATCTAAGATTGCTTACACTTGAACTATGAATTTCCCTAAAGCCAGGATACTGGAAATACTGATTTTTCTCTCAGATCTGAATTTGTGATGGGGTACACTGGGGATGCTTACCGTCTCAGAAGGAATTTAACGATTAGCAGCTGACTAAAATGGAATCAAGATGACCAAAGACATACCAAATTAAACATAACAGGTTACAAACAGGAAATATTCTTTGTTAATATTTTCATTTACATAAAAATTATATGTCAACTAGTTCATTGTCATGGCTTCAGCACTGTTCCTAAGCAGACACCCGGGGAAAATGAAGAACAAAGCAAGCATATTTCCTTAGAGTACACACCCAGAACTACAAGCCCTTTTAGCAACCAACTCAGCCTTATGTGGTTTGTTTATAGAGTAATCCCAAACAGACCTCATTTCCAAGTACTTATCCAGTCTCCCCTTAAAGACACGTGAAAGTTTTACATTCCCAACAATGGCTTACAAACCTTTAGCAATTGCTTACGTAATTCTGCCACTGATGCAGCAAGTTGCACACCAATCAGCCATGTGCCCCATCAAAGGCAACTGACAGCACTCTGCACTGCACTAGGATGACTGCAAGAAGACTACAGCCAGTAGATGAAGTCACTATTCCCTTTTAATCAATCCTCGTTTGACTGCATCTAAAATAATGCATCCAGTTTTGAGGACCCTAATACAAGATAGACATTGACAAACTGAAGTGAGTTCAGTGGAGTGCCACAAAGGCTGTCAGGAGGCTGAAGTGCCTTCCTTGTGAGGAGAGGCCAAAGGAATCGGGCTTATTCAACTCTAAGACAACCTCAAGGAGACCTAAGGGTAATCTCACAGCACTTGCATGGAGGCTAATGAGAAGATAAAGCATAGCTTGAGAACAAGCAGCAATGGACACTGAAATGAGAGATTCTGACCACACAAAAGGAAAAAGCTTTCTCCTCATAAGGACTGACAAGTCATCCAAGGAGATCTGGGATCCTCCATGCACAGAGTTCTCAACATCTGACTATATGAAACCCCAAGCAATCTGATTTGACCTCACAGCAGTGACCCTGCCCTGAGCAGGGGTTTGAAGTGAAAACATTTCAACCTGTTATTCTATTATGTGAATAATCACCTGCTTCATTTTTTATGTTTGCTCTTGCTAAATAGTTTAGATGTTCTATAGCTCTTGTACTCAAAGATACAGTAATCTGTCCCTGTATCTGTTTCCTCAGCGTCAACTTTGCCTTGTAGGCTGTTAGAACCCTCAGCCCTCAAGTACTCTTTTTCAGCAAAGAGACCAGTTGAGTCATCAAATTCAGCCCCCGCAGCTTTAGGCAGACATATGACAGACATCAATCTAGAAAAGGTCCACAAGGACAATCCCTCAAGGACTATTCTACTCACTGGAGCAAAGGAAAAAATATCTTACAAAAAACGTGCACATAAAAAATACAGAATTTGCATTAGAGGAAGACAAAAGGGTGGAAGAACTCACTGGAAGAAGAGATCAAAAGAAACTAGAAATAGTACAACTGAAATATGAAATTTGCTGAGTAGAAAAGCCCAGAAAACAATGCCCAGTTACTGTGACCCTTGCAAGACCAGTCTAGGAACACAGACTTCAGGGACAAAATGTTACCTGCTACCCAGTGAGAGATGACTTCATTAGGTCCAACTGTGACCAAGTTTAGTAAAGGTAGACAGAAGTATTTCTTAGTTGCATTCTGCTGCCAAAGAGAATCTGGAATCTGAATATGATTTCTTATTTCTTGGCATTTCCTGATAAAACAGCCCATATAGAGAATATCCTTGGAGAAAGCCAGAAGGCAGCATGCCAGAGGAGCTGAGTAGTCAGAGACTACTGTTAGCAGACAAAAGCACAGTAGGATTCATAGCATATTTGGGGCCTGGAGTGAGAATGGGGATGTTAGTTTACTACAGTACTTTTATAGAATCTAATTGATAACAAAATGGCCTTCGTACAGGTCAGGATGGATGGAAGCTGAAGTGCTACTATTGATCCCAGTCAATTCAGCTCTTCTCTAAAAAACAAACACAAACAAACAAAAACCAACCAACCAACCAAAAAAACCTCTCTCCCTAGTTTTAATCCTAAAACTATGGTTTATTGCATTAAAACAAGTAAACTATGAGGAAAAATAGAAGTACAAACACAAGCTCTGTTTTCTCACTTTCATTTACTCATTTCATGTTTAAGAGATAATATCCAGCTTACACTTAAGCAAAACCTTGTTGTTTGCAAGTAATTCTTTATTCTTCCTTAAAGATTTATTCACATTTCCATAGTCACAGGTATTAAAAACAGTAGAGTTTACATTCACAGACTCCACAGCAGGAGATCAAAGCCCAAACTTTCAGGCTTGAATGCTGAAGAGTGCTGGACTCAAAATACAAGCTACTAGATATGTCCCAGAGCCACGGAAGGTGGCTAAAACACACGCTAAGTCAGCAGCACAGCTGGGAACATGAGGCAGGTTTTCTGAGATCTAACCTGCATTTCAGTTTGTGTCAAAAGCATGCTACCAAAACTACTAAGTTTCCCTCTGAAAACCCACTCACATGCTACTTATTATTGTAAACATAGACCAGTTCTTTAGAACTCCATAGAGCTGATTTGGTCTCCCAAGGAACCTAAGCTCAGAGTTCTGAGGTTTTTCACCTCACATCAAATCAAACATCATCCATCACAGCTACTGGAAGGCCAGCATGAGAAGAAATGGATGTTTAGAAGCTCACCTCTCCAGAGGCTCTCTAACTTTCCCCAAGGTCACATACTTGGAGCGTGAAAACAAAACTATCCAGAGCCAACAGCACAACATACAAACCATTCTGTAAATGGTATATGGCTTCACTTACAATTTTCTTCCCTTCTCTCCAGCATGAAAGGACAGTCACCATTAGGAGAGGTGGACCTATGTGAGCATTATACAGGCAATCTGTTTAAAAGGTATTGTGCCAAAGTAAAAGACAAGTGTCATGGTTGTTTAATCATTCTCACCATGAGCACCAATTCTTTAGTCTCTTACGACACTCATGAATGATGCAGAGGGCTGGCATGATGAATGCAGAGCAATTCCGACTGACAGATACTTTCAGAGAATTTATATCCTTCCTGCACTCCCAGGACAAAAGGACTCTTGAGCTGAGTTATCATTTGTTCCACGAGAGGATTTACAGTCTTGCCAGTAACTCCTTTTACCTTACTCTATAAAGCATTTATTTTGATATACTGATTGTGATCATTCAAGAACAACTGTATCTGAAGAAAGTCAGCTAGGGAGAGAAAAAGCAGTTTTTCTGAATAACTTGCTCACCTTGACCCAGGATTTTGTTCCCCTCAGCTAGTTTGCTTTGTCTTTGCTATCAATTCTTTCCCAGCATCCTCTGCTGTCCCCATTACAATCATAATATTACTCAAGGGAGACATCTAATATCCCATGCCTGACTACCCTTCTTTCAGGTTAAAAGACGAAGTTTAGCAGCAAAGGTAGATCAACCACCAAAGACTTTTCTTAAAATTCCACTAGAAAGCAGCTTTGCCAGGCATCAGTTTTCACACCACAAAGGAGTGACCTGCACCTTACAGCCATAGGATTTCAGTGGCAGAGCTGTACCCAGGCCTCATATGGGGAAGCTGGCTGATACAGGCATGCAACATCACAGCCTTAACAGCACTGGATGACTAAGATGTTCCCACTGTTACGATGAGCACATCACCAAACAGACTGTGCAAGGCATTTCGGCCTGCAAAAAGCCAATACTTCCCTTTGGCAGAGGCTACCAAGGGCTCTTCTATCTTTGATATTCAGCCACTTTCTGAAAGTTTTTCTGCAAGTGTATTTTCCTCAGAAGCTCAGCAGTTAAAATTTAGACTGTAAAACACATAATCATCTCACAGGCCCAGAGTCCATGGCCTTCCGTTGCATGGAGCAATATCCTCACTTGTGTGAGGCATTTTATTGAAAGGGCTATGGGCGGCCCACATTGATCTAATGATAACAGCAATTTCCCTACACTTCATTTTGAAAGTATTAGCTGACTTTAGGCACATAAGCAATAAGTTTCTATCAATATTACAGATAATATCCGTAATATCCTCACAGAAAAAAAAAAACATATCATCTCTTAAAAAGTTTAAATTATGCTTTTATGATACATTTTTGCATCTGTATACAGCATTTGATCTTAAATGCCCTGGCACATTCTATTCTTGAAGAGGATTTATATAAATTAAAGAAGAGGAATTTAACTTACTTGCCTTTGAAATGAATTTATCATTACATTAAAAGGTAATGCACCATATCACCATATAGTGCTATGGTAGACTAGTTACAACTGCTATCCAAACACCTACCTAGACAGGGAGAATGGACTCAGTTAGCTACATGATATTTAATGGGTATTACTAAGAGATTTTAGACAGAATTTAAATTAGTAAGGCTGAGGAAAAAGCTAAAACTGGGTAGATCACATCCTCTTGCCCTCAGCTGCTACTCTCATTGATACAGATTTCCTTCACTCATATCTCTTAAGTGCATCTTCACCTCCACCTCCATGATGACTGAGCCTCAATATTTTACTTTCTGTCTACACTGTTTCATTGTCAATTGCCAGCTGTAGCCCCAATAAAGAATTATATTACCTCCTAAAGAAATTATTTAGTAACTAAAGGAAGAATGCTTTCTTCAGTACACCTTCCAGGCATACAAAAGCATACAATTCTATAGAAAGTTAAGTTCATTGCTTCCTAAAGATGGGATGGAGAGGAGAAATCTCTCTCAAATAAGCTGGAAAAATAAATCCCAGTATGTATTTTTTCTCTCCTGTGCTATAAACACAAACTATTGATCTACTTTCAAGGCTCTTTCATGCCTTTTATGCTCTGCAATAATACAGATGATTCTTCATCCTTTCATCTCTAGGCCTGGAATACCTCTTAAGCCCCACATTAAGGGTCGCTCATTCTTCTTCAAACTGTGGCACTTGCATCCTACAGAATCCTGCAGGTGACAGAGAGCATGCACGTACCACATAATCACCTCCTGACTTCTCTGGAGAGTGGAAAAAAGGAAAAAAAAAAAATCCATCTTTAAAAAAAAAAATTGTCAAGAAAAAGCACTGTTTTCAAACTCAGGATCAGTTACATTTGGTCTTCTAGAAATATCCTTCTGAATACAACATAAAAATAGAATTTGGCCCACAATAATAAGCAACTTCCAATGACCGCACCTTGCATTGAAGTTGAATTGCCAGCCTTGAATAATGCTGATGGCTTAACCATCAGAAACCATAACTTCTTGCTCCTATTGAAAACAGAACTCACGTAGGCCTTCTTCCTACAACTGTCTAGAAACAAAATACCACAGAAAAATATCTAGAGGTCATGTTGTTCTCCTGTCAACTCGAAGCAGAAGCAACACAGTTGCTTAGGAACTTGTCCAGTTGAGTTGTGAATATCCCAAAGGAAGGACATTCAACAACTTTCTCCCGTCAACTAGTTCTAGTATTTGACCACCCGAGTTTATAAAACACTATTTTCCATATTCCATGTTTTGTCCATTGCATCTGATATAATTGCTGTGTGTCTCCAAGAAGAGTCTTCTCTATAAACTCCTGTTCCGGTAGTTAAAAATAGCAGTGCTATTTCTTCTCTCTCCCTTTCTTTCTCAGACTCTTCTCATGTCACTTTCTCTAGCACCTTCACCGTCTTAGTGACCCTCTGCCAGACTTGCTCCATTGTCTGTACCCATCTCATACTGTGAAGTCCAAACCTGAGCGCAGTACTCCCAGATGTGATCTCCAAAGTGCTGACAAGAGAGGAAGAATCCATTATGCTATTATGATATACAGAACGCCGGTAATGGTGTGTTGCAGGAGAAAACTAATCACAGAAGTTCATTGAAGAGCAGCACCTGCTTCTGTGCTAAGTGTGAGATCTTGCTCTGTAATCCTCCTAGGAACCAGGATTAAGCTAACGTGTCATATCTTAAAGGAAGGCAAGGAGAAGGATACTGTGGAACTACATTTGCCATTTTTCCCCCCTCCCATTCATAATATACCATCAGTAAAATTTTCTCTGTTTTGTTTTTCACCTACTTCATATCCAAGTATCTCACAACGCCTCACTAAATTTATTAAAGATCGAAGCACCACAGTGTGATGGAGCTCTTCGATCTTAATATTTCTTCTATCATAGAAACAATTTCCTTCCTTAAAATGCGCTATCCTCAATATTCCCACTGAAAATAGATCTCCCCTTGCGACAACTCAGGAAATCACTTTCAGTCTCAGTGTACACAAGCATTACTTCATCTATTTAAGGGCATGAAAACATAAAGGGAAGCTCCTGCTTCAAGATCTCACACTTAGTTCAAAGAGCAGAACCTGCTCCAGAGCTATGATTAGCTTTTTCATGCAACACACAGTGTTTCCAGTGTTCTGTATATCATAACATCCTATTTTCTTGCAAATCCACGGAAGTGTTTCCATTAGAGTGGGAATGGGCCTAGAAACCCAGTTCATTCATCTCATCTTTTCTCTTTCATTGCGACCAAGTCAATCAGTCTCTGATGTAGTACACTTGAAGCTATGGACTGGCTCTTCAGGTGTTCTGCTCCAGATCCAACTCAGCTTTGTTCTCCATTTTGCAGAGAATAAGATTACTACAGAATTGTTTTTGCTTTTCCATAAGAAAATGCTGTTACAAGATACTCACAAAGCCTGTTGGAGCTGTAGTTTCTTCAGGGAAGTTCTTCCAATGCGTCACTCTGACAACAATATCTTCCCTTCGGTACCACTAAAAATACTGGGATATATATTTAGAACAACAACAACAACAACAACAAGCCAATTTTCTTCTGCTGGCCTCAGAAGTACAGGCTGTCATATGGTCTCATTTTAATTTGTTCAAAAGCTCAATAGCGATTCCAAAAGGCTCCTTTCATACACAGCAAATTTTGAAATACTTAATACACCTACTTTCTTTTTATGTACAGACAGTTTCCCTGTCATTTTGCTAATTCTCAAAATTATTTGTTTAAATGGGAGCCCCTGCATTTTATTCTCTCCATTTGATCCTCCAGCGTAGTCATAAAATGCTGAATTGATAAAGCCACAATACTTGGCACAACAGAACACTGAAGTCACAAACATGAGGAAAGGGAGCAACATTCTAACTTAGCAAAAAAAAAAAAAAAAAGTCAATCTAGAGCATTTCATCTCTGGACAGCGATGTGAAAATGCAATCACATTTAGTTACAAAAGAAAACATGCCCAGTTTCTGTACTTCAAATCAGTATCTACTTGCAGCTTAATTCATATTCAAATACAATACCTTCTGTAACCTATTAAGGAAAGATAGGGGAAAAATCATTGGAGAACTGTAGTCACCACTAATGAAGTTTTCTACCTATTACAAAACATAGAAGAAAATCCCTCATCAATCACATTCTACTGTAACAACATATTCCACAAGTACACAGGATGGATCTTCCTACTTCAATCTTCACATATTACTGCCAGAATAGATCTATACCACACACAGTGAAGTGGTGTAATAGACATTTCTGTCCAGTTATTTTCACATTAGTCATAGTCTTTTGCAGTCAACTACTGTCACAGTAAAGGAAGTTCTTTTCACACAGCAGCTACACCATCCAGTGGAAAAAGCCTAGAAACCAAACACATAACGCAAGAGATGTACAATCCTATCTTCTGAGTTATGTCAAGTGGATATATGCTGAAAAAGTGTATAAGACTGTCGTGCACAAGTTAATTTGCACTGCTGTAGCTACGGCTAAAGCACCCCAAGAAATGTGTACCAATAATGCTTTACAGCATCACTGTCTTACTTGTGTCCTCACTGAAGATCAAGCAATTCAGACATTGAGCAACTATGACATTTCTGTATTTAGACATGACTCATGATCAATTTTGTAGAAACAAAGGAATCAAGATAAACCATAACAAAAACAAATAAGCAAAAAGAAAAAAAACAGCATAGAAATAAATAAAAGCTTCCCACATAAATTTCTAAAAGCACAAGTTTCAGGTCTCATAGCAGTGGTAAATATGCAAGCTTCCCCAGCAAAAATACAAGACCCATCCCTCCCTACCCACTCAGATCAACTTTCAACAGCATACAGAATCTTGTTTAAGAAATTTGAGAAAGCATTAAATTTAAAGTCATAGAATAAACCAAGTTGGAAAGGACCCACAAAGATCAAGTCCAACTCCTGCAACAATTTCCACACTGTAACTAAGCCCTTACTTTCAGATATGGAGATTTACACCAGCAAGAAAGATATAATTGAAATGCTTCATTTTATTATTGTCAGCATATTGGCATAATTTCTTTCATTAGAAGGTGAAAGGTTAAAGAAGTGGTTTCCTTTGATCAAACAGCAAAACTCACCTCTCCAGCAACACTGGCATTGAACATTTTTGCACTAGTGTTTATTTCTCCTTCCATGCTATCCTTTGTGACCAGAAAGAAAGACTAATCCCAATATCCTTTTTCTCTGGATCTTCTCCTATTCAATTCCCATGAGAAGTAAATCATGAAGTGATGGCTAGAGTAAAAAGTATTTAATCAGGCAGAACAATCCCAGTTCAGTCCTAAGTTCCTAGTTACACATGCATACCACTTAAGGTTGGTTATTGTTTAGATCACCGAAATACAACCCAAACAAAGATATTTCTCTTAAAATATATCCTTTCCAGAATTCTGAAATCAAGTTCTTCTTGCTTTCAGGAACACAATCCTACTACTACAACTCCCATTACTCCTTCACTTTTCCTTTTGTTTCTTACTACGTTCATTTGCATGCAGTCTCACATTAGAGCAGCATCTCCAATACAGCAACTGAGATTAGTCATTTGTTCAGCACCGGCCAAGGGAATTCTGATGTAATAGAGGTCTTTCACCTGCCACCTCTATACAAAGAAATAATCTGGTCAACACCAGAGTATATGTCAGTAACGTTGAAATGTAGAAATCAGAGAAGTAGGCATTTCCCCTTACCCACTTGAACACAAATTATTAACCTATTTAAATTTACCAAGAAAAATACAGATATCTGCTTCTAAACAATGATGTAAATAATCCAGCTAAAAGGACTAACTGATGAGATTTTAAAAAACTATATATTATACACATAGCTCATCTAAGGAGAGTTTGAAACATATATATACAGCGAGAAAGGAGATAAACTTTCAAAGTGGCACCAAAACCACCTAGAAGTAATGAGGTGAAACCAGGGTGGGTGGATGTGAAAAAATGAAGTAGTCAGCTGAGAACCAAGGACAAGAAAATACAATAAATGATGAGCTCTCTCCATCGGTGGAAGTACTTCTTTCCAGCTAAGTACTGCAGTGGCCTGACAGACTACTGTGCAGTGACTTCTTGTGTAACAAAGTATTTTGCTCCTTGCCAACAGTGAGACACAATGCTCCCTCACAGTTCTGAAGGAGACCTTCACGTGATCTTCCTTCTCACTTCAAAGCCATAACGTCTAAGACTACCATCAAGTTTTCCATGCACTTTTCCAGTAGACACACGGAACCTGTCTTAGAGAAGTACCTACAGGCCCTGAAAACTCAGTGCCAACACTGCTATTCCTGGTGAACAACTCATGTTACTGTATAACTACTGAAATTTTTATACAGAGCCTGTAACCATGGCATCCCAACACCGTTCAGATGTGTACTTAAAGTTCTTTTCAAGAGCCAGTTCAAAGAACATCACCACCGATGTTTTTTTCTCCACCCTCCCACCTCCCCCTCATGTCTGGAACTTTTTGCTTGGGGGCTTTTGTTTGACATTGGTTTTGGTTTTACTACTTTTTTTCCCCCTGCTGATGTCTGCCAGAGGCATCACCATGGTGACTAAAAGACCTCCTGAGAGGATAACAAACCCTCAAAGTTTTCCTTCAGAGCAGTCTCCAGCTGTTGCAGGCTTTATCCATTTATCCCTTCACAGCCTCAATTAGAGCAATTGCATCCTGGAACCGATTTCCTCCTCCCTCCTACTGAAAAGTCTTTGGTCCACCTGTCAGTTGGCATCCTTGCTTCATCACTTGCTGATAGCTCACAGTACAGTTCCCTTCCTCTGGCAAATTACTCCTAATCAATTCTTTCTCTAGCGTTATCTCCTCAGCTCTTCCACATACAGGCACATACCCTTGCATGCTGGGAAGGGGCTAGCTGCAATTTCTTCTCCCTCAGGAGCTCCAGCAGGTAAGGAACTTGGTGCATGGGATATGTTCCCAGGTTTGTTGCTGGCTTGTTCTGGGATAGCAGGTGAGTTTCAGAGCCTCTCTCTACCCTTCTGCAAAGTGGGGAAGAGAAATATTTCTGTACCTTTACAGGGTGTTTTGAGAGGTGTTGAAAGAAGAATGCTTGATTACTTTGGACACAAACTCTTCCGGCAAGAGGCAAGCAAATAAACATGAAGCATTAGTCAACACTGCAATATACTATGATTATTTGCTCACAACAGAACTCCTAACAGTGATTTCCTAGATTTTAAATCAGTTGTCCTATCAGGCAATTCCCTTGCATTAACTTCTGTTCTTCATCCCATTCCCTCACACCAATTAGCCAGAATGCCCAATACTGCAGAACAACAGCTACCCATTCTGTACCCAGTGACGATAAAAAAAAAAAAAAAAAAAAAAGTCTTCACAACTTCGACTCATCATCCAGGAGGCTTTCATCACATTAAGTGAACCAAACTGCCTGATTCAGAGACAGAAAAAACTGAAATCATCATGAAGTGTGACTTGTATCAACACAGACTATTATAACTTGCTTTTCTGACGGGTGGATGTTGTTGCATCCTGCTATTTCAATATTTCTTAATATCAAGTCTATTATGTGGTTCTGTACTATTTCCCACACATCAGTTTAAAAGAAATGTGCTCTAAGGAGATTTATGTATGTATTTCCATGTAAGTGTCTCCTCTGGTTTGATGCTGTTGACTTTAATGCTGCCAGGAAGGAATTATAACTAGCTGTGAAAATGCAAGTTTTTAATAGTTTGTCAGAGTGCCAAAACACATTGAAAGTACCAGTGAATGTGGATTCAGACTCATCAACTGTTTCTAAAGGATGCAAAACACACAAGGGCACATTGCAGAGATTTAAAGGTCTTTCTTTGCTAGTACATTTAGAGCTGCTGAAATTTCCTCAGTTGACACAGTTCTGAATAAGGACATCTGCTTGCAGGTTTATCACAGGGAGAAGTCATCACTAAGTTTTTAACTGCACTGTCTCCAGTACCAGTGCTACTGGGGCATGAATTGCTAAAGCTGAAAACTGAAGTTCACCTTCGAATTGTTTTCACTCCTGGTTGTCCCAGGTGGGGTTGCCAAGAAGGTGAGCAGAGTCAAGAGTGATGATGAAAACTGTCAAATGGATCCTAGATGTTACAGCTTCTGCCTCTGTTCTGTACAGACACAGCACTAAGCTTTTAAGTGTTAATGTAACGTCAAGGAGTAGTACTTGTTCTGTCTCCTCATTATCTGTAGGGAAGCAGTTTTCCCTCTCTGTCCTACAGAACACAGAACTCTGGGCTGGACACAGAATTTGGAACATTATTCTGTACTCATATTTTTTCACGTGGAACTGAAAAACATCTTCTGTCTTACATTAATAATACTTCTGATCACTTTGTCACGTTATAGTTTGAGCCAGCAGGCCCAAAAACACCACACAGCCTTTCGCTCACCCTCCCCACCTCCCAGCTGGGCTGGGGGAGAGAATTGAGAAGTAAGGTAGAACTCGTGGGCTGAGATAAAACTATTTACTAACAGAAAAAGGAAAATAGAGTAAAATAACAGTAATGATAATTATATACAAAACAAGCGATTGTACAAAGCAATCGCTCACCGACTGCGACCGATGCTTAGCCAATCCCCAAGCAAATGGGTCCTCTCAGCTCACTTCCCTTCCTTCTATTACATGGTGTCATATGGTATGGAATATCTCTTTGGTCAGTTTGGGTCAGCTGCCCTGGTCCTGTCCCCTCCCAGCTCCCAGCGGCCCCCCCCAGCCTCTTCACTCTCCTGGCAGAGACATATAGATGTCCTTGGTTCTGTTCAGCGCTGCTGGGTGTTATCAGCCTTGTTTTTCTTCTAGAACCAAAACACAGCTTCGTAGCAGACACTGGGAGAGAAAGTTTCAGTTAGAAACTAAAACATCACAATAACTGAAAGAACAAGCTGCAACCCCTTCCCTTTCTTCTTCTTTAAAGTACTTAGTAGTCCAGAGGATGTATGTTTGTGGGTACTAGTAAGCATGTGAGAAGTGTAAAGGATTACTACAGTCTGACTGGATACGCTATATGTCATTCAAAGTTACAGTTGGAGAAATCACATGCTTTGCATTAATATCCCCAGAGATACAAGCCTTTCTAGACAGTAAGTAACATCTCATTTGAAATCAAAGGGAAAAGGAAATAATACATTCCTTTTCAAATCTATGTCGGCACACAAAGAAATAGCCTAAAACTATTCATTAAAGGGCAATAAATGACTCCTAGGAATTCGTAACAAAAAGCATGTTTAGAAACAGAACCTGACCTTATAATTTAGATGAAGCATTTTGCTCTCTCTCCTCCTTACTCGGAAAACAATTATCAGAGAATATGATAATGAGATCTTATAATACAGGTTTGTCAAGAGACATCCTATCACACACATGCACACACAAGCCTTCAATGAGATCAGCAAAGAAAAGACAACTAGCTCACAACAGACAAAAAATTCATGTTTTCTTTTTGCTATCTGTTTGCATTGACTCCAAGTACCCAAACATACCTCCAAGGTCAAATTCCAGCATCCCCACAAAGCTTTAATACAGCAGCTTCCTTGCCCAGCAACATTCTGTTAAAGTGAATTCCAACATAGCCTAACATTTCACCTTATACTTCTTTATTAAGAGTACGTGCATGACAGCGTCTCTATACATTGTTATGATTATTTCCAACCAGTAATCATAACACTGTGACATTTATATTTTTCTGATATTTCACAGTGCTTAGGAATAATAAACATCTTCATTTGACAGTCAGAGAAAAAGGATCTCAGTATTCCACAGTTCCAGAAGAACCTGCAATTCCAAGTAGATTATGTGAGAATTGCAGAAGCACAGCACATCTTTGGCCCCGCATGATTTACTAAGCACCACAAAGTCAGTGACACAGTTGAGAAAGAATTCAGGATTCCCCGCTCCAAGACAGGGATCCCAAAGGTGGCTCATGAGTCCAATACTAAAACTGATGTGCAGAAAACTATATTACTGTCAGATTTGTTTCTGTTCAGAAGCTGTACGCATTTTGCATTTATTTTGTTTCTGATTAGTTTTTTGACAGTAACACAATGGTCCAAAGTTTGAATGCCAGAAAACCACATCTGCTCCTTGTGATTTCTCAACTGTTTTGATGGGAGCCTATTCTGATATCAGTTACAGATTCTGATGAGAAGGAGGCACCAATAATAGAGACAACAAAGCCCTTTTCATGGAATTAAAGCTGCACAGAAGAGTCACTAGTAAGAAACAATTCAGAATAAGTACTGAAAACAGAACACACAAAAATCACTGTCATGCCTTCTTCAGACTTCTCCCTCCAAGCATATTCAATGGAATCTCTGCTGCTCTTTAACCTATCTCAGAAGCAGCGATATCTCACTGGGAGTGAAAAATTTCTCCTGACCTACCAATGGCACAAGAAACGTAAGCAAAACTGATACAACAGTTTGATGTTTATGAGGTCTGTATTTGTCTAAAACACCATAACAGTATCATGGTGGGTTTTTTTTTTTTAGTTCTTTTCTAAAAAAACATTCAACATAAAGCAGGAGTGCGGTGTGGTATGAATGGGACACAAAATACAAACAAAAAAGATATTTTAAGAAAAAATAAGATACAAGATTCAGTGGGTACTACTTTCTCTGCTATAACTGAATGCAGACCCCTCACCTCTGTTCCCTGCAGCAGGGACTGAGACAACGTATCTTATCGCATGGATCCATGGTATGCTGTCCTGCAATTGCAGTCACTGCATAAAAATTAGTAGAAGCTACAAGCGATACAACAATTACAAAAATTACAGTCAAAGACATGCTGCTCAAGAGAAGAAAGGGTGCATACAAAAGTGCACTGAACTGGAAACTACGCCACAGAGCCCTGCAGCAGGATGGTCAGGAACATCTAATTAGCTGTTGCCAAATAAAGATTTATTTTAACTCAAAGTTTTCCTCTTGGACTCATTTGTAGAGATTTTCACTAGAGCACAATAACTTTTTTTCCAATTCAGAACAGAAAATGAATTTGTAGAATGTTTACAAGAGATTAAATTTGTATATTTGTACAGGGTTGCTCCGAAAGTAATGCATCCTATTTTATTATATTGGCTCACTACTTCAGAGACGGATGTTGGTGGTATGGCAGTAGAGGCTGAACCCTCCCACCAATATTCTGCCACATTTTGTTGCTGTATGACAGATGGCAGCAGAGGGGCACTCTGACACAATGGCATCTGACACGGAAGCGTGCAGGGAGCAGAAGTACGGAACTGAATTCCTCCATGAAGAAAAAATGGCATCCACTGACATTCACTGACACTTGCTGAATGGTTACGGAGACCAAACAGTGGATGTGAGCACAGTGAGGTGACGGTGGTGTGTTTCAGCAGTGGCAACAGTGGGTCGCATCCAGTGGTGCAGATTTTCATGCAGGCTCTTATTCATCATTGGCAAAAACACACAGTTAATGGTGGTGGCTATGTTGAAAAATAGTGTTTTGCAGCTGAGAATTTGCTCTATCAAATAGTGTTATTGTGCTCTTTATATCTCTTGTAGTTTCCATGGAAACAAGTAAGTGGCATTACTTTTGGAGCAACCTACAGCATTATAACCAGATCTGTCTGCGTGGCATAGAAGAGGCTCAACTACCGGTTCTGAGCTTCTTTCTGAAGGCCAAAACCAGAGGTTTTCCAAGTACAAACACTTCTGCTGCTGTCCTGTTGTCTGCTCACTGCAAACTAAATCTCATCTTTTGCCCAAACTGCCCAGAGACCATGGATTAATCTGAGAACAAAGATTTCAGACCAGAGAGCTTTGTGACAGCAAAATAAAATATAACCCTATATTTTTCATGTGCTAAGTGTAATTTCCTTCTGTTGATCTAGACTCTATTTGTGAAATCTCAAAGGTACGACAGACCATTTCTGCATATTTTGTCAGTTTAGGGGGGAAAATCATCTCAAAACATTTCCCTCTGTATGAAAACCACAGAGGAGGAGATTTATTGTAAATCGTCTAAAACTGGTTCACAAATAGGATTATTATCATAACGTATAGGAATCTTATTACCAATAAGATTAGTAAATAGTGCATTCAACCATTTGAAGACATTACACTCATACAGCTCAGAAAGCATCCAAGGCGGAGGGAGGGGCAATATCTAAGCGTCATCCCATTTGATGGAAGCTTCCTGTGACCATGTAAATCATTCTAATTTTCAAATATGACTAAAATGATCACCCACGTAGTGAAAGGCTTCTTTTGCCTGACAAGGCATAAGCTTAGGGCTTTGGGGCTCTCCTGGAGCAACAGACAGCATATGGGACCTCCAAGGAAAAAAGGCAACTCCTGCAGGATGCTGACTTAAGGATTAGCGATACTCTCTCCAGCCAAGAAAACCCTCAAGCTTGCATCTAGAAGAGAAACTGCATACTTCTAACAAAAGAGTTCAGCTTACTTTGAAGCCTGTGGAGCTTTATAGAGCTTTGTAAATATGTATTGGGGAAAAAGCAGGAGTGTGTTTCCTGTATTCATATTGTTCTGGTCCAATAGAGACTTAACAGTACAAGCATCCTTTGGAGCTCACCCTGGAATCCTCTGATGGAAATGTCAACAAAAAATTGAAATTATTGTAATGTATCTAAATTGCAAAAGATCCAACAAGGGAAAGTTGATAGATTTCATTAATAATATATTTTCATGCATTGTGGAATGAGCAGATGAAAACTAACTAATCTGTTAGAATGCCGAATCTCAATCTTAAAAATAAGTATTCCTTGTGAGCCTTCCCCTCAACTCTCACTGCAAATGTAACTGCAACATCACCTGAGAATTAAAACAAAGATTTCCAACACAATGTTGTACTTACTAACATGTTTACCACAAACAGATGGGAAAGCTTCAAATGGCAAATTAAATACAGTACTAAGCCATCTGGAATCCTTACTACAAGTCCTTCCTTCCCTACCTAAGCAGGGTTCTGATCCTGCTCATGACAAACTCAACTCCAGATATTTCAGAGATCTTCAATGCATTAACAAAAGGCACTTACTGTTTCTCAGTCGAGTCTTCCTTAAGGTCAAAGAGGGCAAGCGTCTATCATACCATCATTTTGCATTTTGAACATACTAATTGAAATTCACTGCTTTTCTACCCCTTCGAGTTACAGACATGCAAGTCACAAAAGGATAAAAACTACAATCGTTGATCCAAAACCTGCTGAGATCTACAGCTAGGAAACGGGACCTTTAACGTTTTCAAGGGATCTCAAATAAGCCTCTCACTTATTTATTTTTAGAGAGTTATTCTTCATGATGGAGTTATTTAAGGTATAACGAGACACATATTTAAAAAGCTCTGACGAAGACTACTTTGATATAGAGAGGATAAAACCGAAAAGATTCTTTGAGCTCACCTTCAACTACTAATATTTCTCTCACCTTTATTTAAGTAGCATCTGCTAATAGGAGATTTTAGCCAGAGGATACTGCTGCTCATGATATACTCAATGTTCAGCTCTCACTTAATTGTATATTATCAACCATTCCCTGGCGATCACATTTAATAGATGATGAACCTGTCTCACGAACAAACTTTCTCAAGAGCACCATGAGAATGGAAAGCCCTGACAGAGAGCAATGATGTGTATAACTTCGCAAGCCTTGGGGAACACCACTGCCATTTGAGCTCTCAGCAAATGGGTGTGGGAAATTCAGGGTAATTATCAAAAAAAGCGAGCATATTGTGTTGGGCTGAAAAAGATGTACTAACCAGCTCAGTGCTAAATATTTCAATTTCTTGTAGAGATTAAAATATACCTTACTTCATCCAATGGCCATTTTCTTTTATTCCCTTTTAACTTGCAATACCGTAGTCTCTCTACATGAGCAAACTTGGGAGGGAAGCACAGAACCTGAAAGCAGTCATAAACTCAAGGGGCAGATGCAGCAGTCAGGGGTCACTTGTCAGTTGCAGCCATTGGTCTCTGTTCTATGTAACTGCTCCAGATACAGAGAAGGGGATATTGGAGAAGACTCTGAGGGGGAACAAAGTCCTTAACAGAGAGAGTACTCCCCTTCACAGAAGGTAGAGCACAGGAGGCATAACTGAGGGTGTAATCAAGACACACACAATCTTTTCCCATCTTGTTTATGTAATATTTAGTTTAGCAACATTCTGATCCATTTCTAGAAAGGCAACACGTTATAGACACACGCTAAAGCATCTTAGGAGAAGACTGCTTCAAGCCTGTTCTTCAGGTGTACGCTGTGCCTTGGAACATACCAATTTTAAAACAAACTCATTTAACTAGACTGTGACAAAAACCAAGATCTCTTTAAGAAAGCCTGTCAGTACCTTTAGATGGGAAATGTGGCTGCAGAGCAAATATCTTGACCCACATATATATATGTTTAAGCAAACTCTGCTTCCAGGTTAACACTGGGGCCTAAGCTTACTGTACACTCAGAAGCATTTAATACATTTATCTGACAAATAGCAGGGCAAAGAAAAAGCTACGCAATTAAACTAGGCAAAAGGCTCAGTGAACTAGTTCCAGAACAAGAAAAACAGAAGGGTAAAAAGCCCACAGCAGCCCACTCAAGAGCTCATCACAGCCAAGCAGTACCCCAAGTACCCAGCTCTCTTGTTGCAATTGAGAAACTATAAATAGAAGCCTTCCCATTTCGCTATGGGAAGGATCTCCTCTCTATCAAGTAATATTCTAGAAGAGTTGGAAGTTCCACTTTTGGCCCACTACATTTCTTCCTTTCCTCCTACTGTTTCCAAAGAAACAGTGATACAAATAATGCAAACAGAAGACAAAACAAAACACAGACTTGAAAACCTAAAAGAACCTTTCCATACAGTCAACTACATCAAAGGCAACAGTGCTTCTCTTCAGATCTGTGTTTACCTTGTTTTAATGAAGCGGACAGTGCCTCCTTTTAACATATTGCTTTCTATCTATATATTTTTATCCAACCATGAAAATCTAAAGTCACTTGAAAATTCATTAACACTGACATTTAGACAACATAAAGCCATTTCAATTCAATTAAGCAAACATAGCATGTTAACCTTCAGCAAAAGTAGTAGCCGCTCATTTTTATAAGCTGCTGTAAACAGATTTCTGGGCTTCAAAGCCAAAATCAATAAAGCTTCTGCAAACAATAATAATCTCACACACACTCCATCGACAGCTGCTCAGAAAATATAGACTGATTCTAAAGGTCTTAGTGATTGGGTGCTTTCCCAGTCTTTCCTTCTTGCTCTCTCACATCAGTGCAAATGCCAAGACCTTAGTGAATTCCTTTGCAGCAGCAGCTAAAAGGAGCTGCCCCCACCCAGAGTCCCATAGACTACCTACTGTGAGAAAATCTCAAAGAAAAAAAGAAAAAAGTTAAACCACATTTTGCAGAACTACCTAAATACTAATGAAGTACTGATGATGGATTACAACCACTGGAAAACTTTCACCCATCCACAGACGAGGTACTAGCCAGTGTCCAACTCCATCTACATCTGTCTTACCTTTCACATAATCTCATTCAAAAACTAAATTTCAGGAGTAGCTCCTGAATTCCTTAGTCCTGTGAAAGCTGCCAATGCATAGCCTTGCCTTACGTTCTCATCTTCTCCACTAAACATGCTACTGCTTCCTCCTTAACATTCCCAGCAACTTTTCAACCACTTCATTTCCCTTCCCACCGTTTTCTTAAAAAAAAAAAAAAAAAAAAAAAAAAAAAAAAAAAAAGAAAACACAACACATTTTTGAAACCCATCTTCCCTATCATACCATAAAATCATGTTAGAGATTAATCCATGAGTGACGCAACTCCATGAGACATTCAGCTAATCAAGTCATCCTTCAGTTTTTGGTGATTTGACTGAAATACAAGCAAAGAAAGCCTCACAACACCTGTAGTAATACACTGCCATGGGTACAAGCCATTATTTATAAATTTTCCTGGACAAGATTAAAAGGAAGTTGGAGAAGCGGCAAAATTCTGGCATAGTATATATTATCTGAAAAGGCACACAAATATTACACTGTTTCTTTTTTCTTTCAATTCCACCATTCTTTAATTTCCTCCAAACACACAGTTAGCAGGACATCGGCTTGAAACAGGAACACTAACTTCTGAGTCAACATTTCAACCCAGTGCTCTTTAAGAAGGTTGTAACTCTTCCTCCAATCACAGTCCACACCTGGACAAGTAAACTATTTATACCTACTTCTTGTTTAGAAATAATATTTTTAGAAAAAGAGTTCAAGCAGAAGGGATTTAAGACAATGCAGAAGTAGACAGAAAGAAGCGTGTATAACAATTCAGGGTTGACACCTGCTCTGAGTATTTATCCTAAATAAAGCTATCATTAATAACGTGCAACTTTTTGCAATTGGTGCTTTTTCTAAAATAGGATGCAGAAGCACTTCTCAGTGATTTTCGAACTGTACATCAAGAGTAGAAACTACTGAAGTTATCACAGACATTTCAGCTGAACAGAATGGAAAATACAGTAAGGATTATTTCCCCATTCACTCTCCCCGAACATAACTTAGACTGTTTTTCTGCAAACATGTATTGTGAAAGCTGTATAAAACAGATTTGATTATCTGAGAATTCCACGTTTCCTGTGATTTCAAACTTGATGCTGCACCAACAATGTACATATACATAAATAACAATTCCATCACCACTTTTCAGAGAGAAGGCATTCCAATTTCCTCTTCGCAAAGCGTCGCTACATTTCACCCAGCAGTTCAGTTCTTGCCTTCCTGAAAATATTTAGGGGAACAGACAGCAAGGATGCTAAACAAAAAGTGTTCTCCAAGCTTTCTGAGAATTCAATACCTTTCTTCTTCTTTTTTCTCTAAAAGCAAATACAGAAGGTGCTGGTGGCAAAAGAAACTATGGCACAGTACTTCATTTTGAATCACTCTCTCCTCTTTCAACTACTCTATTACAGCCTTGTTAGTGGAAATTAAAAGTACAGTAAATGATTAATGGTACTACGGTGCTGCTCCAGAACATCATGATTACACGCTCTCAAGACAAGCAAAGGAAAAAAGAAATATACTCGCCCAATGTCACCACTCAGTTGCAGCATGAATGTCTTGTGCTGGATGCATACTAGTAGTTAGCAGGGCTAGTCAAGAGCATCAACCTTGGAACAGCTTTGCTCTTGGAGAGGAAAATTGTGCAGAAAGACCAACAAACATTAGCAAAAACAAAATACATAGGCAGAAACAGACAGAAAAGAGTAAGGAGTTGAGAGAATTGGAGGAAAATAAGTGCAGGGAAGAAAATAAGATAAATAGTTCTTTATACATAGAAGAGAGGTAAATATAGGAAAAAAAATTAGAAACATACAGGCACACTCTGCTACTTGGTTACCTTAAAAAACCATGAAAAATATTCTCTTCAGTAGCACCAGCCTGCCCTTCCCGAGAAGAGGTCATGCTCTGATCTTTTGAATTTATTAGAAATCTAAACAGTAAGTCCTCTAGAAACAATTATAGTCGTAAAAGGTCCATCTAAAACCACCACTACGAAAAAGTCACAGCCAAAGCACTCGGAGACAGTATTTTGGTGTGCTTTAATGTCTCTTGGAAAAACTATTAAGCGTGCAAAGCCTCTGCAATGGGCTTGATGACTCACTAAGAGGCCGTGTTATTTTATTTTTTTATTTATTTTTACAATCTCTGCTGATGCTGCATATGCTTTCATGAGCTGCTGCCTGACTGTGAAGCACACCACATGGGCTGCAGGTTGTTAATTTAATCATCTTGCCAACCAGATCTCCTTCACAAAAAGTCCTGAGGACACTCCTCTGTACTATATGAAGGAAAGTTCTCACTGAAAGCAGTGGATCAAACTTTTAAGCACTTACAAAGACTACAACTGACAAAAACTGCTCAGGAAGTAAGACTTGAAGAAAAAGATTAAGGTAATTAGAATTTAGTTATTTCAGTTGCTTCCCTTATCCATCCATCTCTAATCAATCTACTTGCAGATTTATCAATATCTAGGTGGAAATGACTTCATACACACAGTAACCTTGGAAAATATTCTGTCAGGAAGAGAACTATTCCATCATGCTCACCACACAATAGGGTTATTTGCTACCCTGTGAATAGTGGGATCATTAGCTGAAACTTAGCATTAGTCATAGCAGTACACTTGGCATTAATACCAAATACAGCCTACCTGCCACATACCTGCTTTGCATCCCCTTTGTCAGGGGTAAGGGTTTACATCCTTGCCCCCTGCTTTTTATTTTATCTTATTTTTTTATCTGCACTGTGCTGACACAGCTACTTGGAGTGAACCAGACCCAGATGCTGTTATCCCGAGTTATTTTTCAGCTGGATTGGTTCATTTAACCGGTTCACACCATGGATTTGCACAACAGTGTTGACATTGTTCAGACAAAAACAGTGACCAGAAGTGGAAATGTTTGATCTCGCATTGCTGCCAAGATGATCCACACACTGCCCAACACTTAAGGGGACAATATCAGACAATAACTCATTAAATATGTATTATTTAAGTACATGTGTTACTCCAAAAGTAATGCCCCCTGTTTATCTCCATGGAAACAATAATAGATGCAAAGAGCACAATAACACTGTTTGCCAGAGCAAATTCTCAGCTACAAAACATTGTTTTTCAACATAGGCACCACCATTAGCTGTGTATTTTTGCAGCAATGAACAAGAGCCAGCATGCCACACTAATAAGAACTTGCATGGCTGTTTGGAACGTGGCTTGTCTTTCACATCATGGTTGCCACTGCTGAAATGCAGCAACCACCACCTCCCTGCACTCACATCCACTGCTTGGTCTGCATAAACATTTAGCAAGCACCAATGAATCATAGAATGGTTTGGGTTAGATGGGACCTCAAAGATCATCTAGTTCCAACCAGGTGTCATTTTTCCCACATGGAGGAATTGAGTTCCACAGCTTTGCCCCATCTGCACTTCCATGTCAGAAGCCATTTTGTCAGAGTGCCCCATTGCTGCCATCTGTCATACAGCAACAAAATGGAAAAAAGTATTGGTGGGAAGGTTCAGCCTCTGCTGCCATACCACCAACACCTGCCTCTGACATCATGGGCCAACATAATAAAATAGGAGGCATTGCTTTCAGAGCAGCTCTCATATTTATTCCATTAAAAAGAAAACCACATACACACACACACAAGAAAACCACATTATTCTTGCAGAAAAAGTGAGTTGCTACCTGCTAATGTAACTCAGCATAGGGATCACCAATTTTCTCAGATGCCAAGACATCAGAACAGCATAAACAGCAAAAGTAGTTCATGTACAACTCCTCCCTCCTTTAAACGTTAAAAAAAATTACAAATGTCGAGTTTATGACTGTAGACAGACTTCTTTTCTGTGCAGGCTTACTATCCACTTACTGTTGCATCCAACTTCTAAGCACTGAAGAAGACTAGAAAAAGAGGAAGTTTAGTTTGTATTTTTCTGGTATCTTTAAGCTTTAACAGTTATTAAATTTTAAAAATTAAAGCTGACCCATCAGATGCTGCAATAATTGCATCTAGTGTTAAAATACATACGTTCATTGGGTAATTTTTCTTTCCTATTTTCATTTCCAGCTGTTGTTCAGCTCACTTTAACCTACCAACAGTATTTCTTTTCTTTCTCACCCCAAAGTGGTTTACCTGAGAGGACAGAACTCCCAGCCCAGACACAATGTCATGATTGCCTTACTGGCATCACCACTCTCCACACAAAACATTTTGTCTCGGTGAAAAGTAAGGTAACAAAATAGACCCTTACTCAGTGCACAAGAACTGTCCTAACAATCACAGCTCCCACTGTTTCAGACTGACTACGTAGCATATTATTAAATTACATCTAAGCTTTTGCTTCAGAAAAAATATGCTGTTAGAGAAAACAGACTGGGCAAAAAGCTTTCTGTTGCATTACTGGCAGAAATTGCAGGTAAAAATATCCACACGGCTATAGAGATTTACACAGCATGTTCCCCAGTAGCCACAAGCTTAAGTTCTTCAAACAATGATCATGAGCACTTCAAACTTCATTAGGAAATGCATTTCCATTTCTGCACCTAGCAAAAGGAATACATCTCAAGCATGAAACTAAAACCTGCTAGCAGCTTCAAAAGAAATCTTGAAATCATTAGTAAAAGAAAGTGTTCATACTTCACAAATGGGTTTTCCAGTTCAGTTCTTTAGCATGCTGGTGGACATGCAGCATGTAGTGACAAGACATTCTAGAACCTTCCTTGGGTTTGCTTATGATCCATCAAGAGGTTTTTACAAGCTCTTATTTCAAGTTCAGACATTTTGCCTGTATTTCATGTTTCAACTGATCTTGGAACGCATTGGCTAATTTCTGAGTGATGGGACAATGATCTGTGCAATCTGGAGGTCATAACCACACAGACCTCTTGGGAATTCTTGTAAAATTTCTCAAGTTCTTTTGTACCTATCAGACAATAGTGATAAATATTACAGTAATTACTGCTGGAAATTAAACAGGTTTAGTAACCCAGTGCCTGAAGTGCTATGAGACCTCTTGACAAAAAAAGCCCAAAACTAACTGCTGCTCACTGAAGCATTATCAAACGGCTGAGGAGCGTTGCACAAGGCAGGCAATGGGAAAGAAGTGCAGAGCATCCAAACTGTAACAGCCTGGAAAGCCACACAGTACTTCTGACCTGGGCAAGATGCAGCAAAGTAAAGAATAACCACCTTTCAACTTTCTACCTATTGTGTACGTCCAACTAGGAATAGTCCTCTACCTGCAAGAATTATCCTTTCAGAACAAGGGAGATAAGCAGTAAGGCTTCGGCTTTTAGATACCAGGACGGAACGGGCTGCTAAACTTCTTTGCTATAGGCTACCATCACAATTTTATCACTTTCATCATTAGAGATACTTGGTCTGCCTACGCCAATCCTTTTACAGCCTTTCTCCAAGGGAAACATTGTAAAGAAAACTGTAAGAAGCAAGAAAGGAGATAGAGACTCATTGCAGTTAAGGATTCAAAGCTGTTGAAGTACAAGTTAAGTTATTTTTAAACACCGCTGTGACACTGGAATGTGCTAAAACGCTTAAAAGCTAGCATCATAAAATACACTGCCTTGGATTCTGTAAAATGAAAGCACTTCCAATACACCAATGTGTTAACAATTGAGCTTCAGGATTTTTCTTTTTTTTTTTTTCCCCCTGAAAGAGTGTTCTAAAATTCAAAGAAGAATATTAATTACTTCATTGAAGAGAAGTGTCCTAGGGCTCTTCATCTCCTGTTCAGCACATTATCGTCTACTACATAGATTAGATTGCACCAGCTGCTACTTTTACAACAATGTTCACTCAGGCCTTCTATATGCGTGCTGTTACACAAGAATTGTCAGGCCAATTAGGACTAACGCAGCCAAAGCTCAAGTGGTGGTTATTTGATTACCACAGGGATAAAGCTGAAGAAAGGATACAGGAGATGCAACAGTTTTAAGAAAGGGGAAGAAGAATTCTCATTACTTGACAGACATTACTTCACATTCAGAAAGAGTTGTGGCTAATTCGCAACCCTTACTTTGCGACCTTGAGTCAGCCCCTACAAGTCTTAACAGTAACGTTAGAGGATTTGAGATCCTTAGCAAAATAAAAGATCCCTGAAAAATTACAGTCTATTTCTAGAACACAGGTAGCATGTTCTGTGAATTCAGTAAAAGAAACTGAAGCTAGCGTAAAACAGCCCCACTACACATAGTCCTACTACCCACCCCAGTGCCCTTCCCTTAGGCTCCTTAGTTGCCCCACAAAAATATACAAAGATTTAAGAAGCATAAACGTTCCAGAGATTCAAGACCTAACACTGAATGTATATTTATTAAGTACAATGAGCAGACAGCAAGAGGCATTGGTTAGTCAGGTTCCACACATCCCTGCCCCTCCTCCATAGATACTTTAAAGACAATAAACTTTATAATGAAGTATCGATAACATCTTCCCATTTAGGCTAACAGGCTTATCGTGCGCGCCACCACAGAGTATGCTGTTTTAATTAGCAAGACGGATCTCGGAGCTGATAGGTTCTGCTGTGCTATAATTCCTGCCTTTACAGTAATTTTCTCCTGTTTTTCACACTATAACGTGCTATAAATCCTACTTAGGCTGCCGTGCTGGCCTATTGCTTCTCAGAATCGATCTTTCAGGCCCCACGTTTCCATGACAACTTCCACCTCCCTCTACAGGCAGTCCAGGCCCCAGAGACGCCTGCAGTGCTCATGGGCTCCCAAAGCCACCCCTCTGCCCCTGGCAAGTTCAGTGTGCATGCCTCACCACACTGCCTGGCTGCACCTCGTCCTCTCTCCATCCTTCTTGTTACTGAGAAGTAATACCAGCCTATCTGGTTTAGTGCCACATGAAGTGACCTCTCCTCTCACTCTGGCACTTTTGCTTTCATTTTCTCTCTTTGTCCTCTCTCTCCTCTCCTGTGCTCAGCCTTCATCCTGTCACCTCTCATCTCTGCCCTATTCCTCCTCTTTTGTTTTTATATGCTCCTTTTTCTTCTTATTACTCATATTCCACAATTCTTCCCAAAATATAGCTATAAGGATCCAGAAACCATTACAAAGCCATCTATCAACTGCTCCATCTCACCCAGGTAACACACCATGATCCTACCAATACTTAATTAAATTTCAGTCACTAAAAAGACAAACAGGCTTTTTTATTTTTATTTTTTTCTTTTTGTATGGCCTTCCTTATTTACTTTTTCTTCAGTCTTATTTTGAGGTTTTATAAATGTTTCACTTAAGAAAACTGTCTGTGTATGCTATTTCAAGGAAGGAGCTCAGGGAAGACAATATCTCCAGGCAGAACGGCTGCAATGAAACAGCAACTTCTGATGTCACTGTGTGAAGACAGCAAGTAGGAGCTTCCAAATATTTGTAGACAGTGGGGAAGGGGCATTTCTCAGATTTCCTTCTGCATGAGCTATGGATTCTCCAAGCCTATTACTGTTCCTATGGATGCAATTCCCTAAGGTTGGGGCGTGGGTGCAGAAAGGATATGAATTGCTCAACTGCTCATAATAAGGGATGCTACGGGGATACACTCACTACCTAACCAAAAGCTCCTAAGTTTACACTTTATGAACTGACAGGCCCTTACACGTGAAACTTCTCCAGACTTCAGGCATTCAGTCAAGTGGCCAGGCTAAGTAAGGCAGGGTGTAGAAGGGACCCCCTTATAAAAGATATTCCCATAATATCAACTCCCTACAACTGATAGACACTCCAGTGAAGACAACTGAAAACTTGCCGTGTTGTGAATATGACATTAAAGCATCATACATATCACACATGTAGTTTTTATTTTATCACACGATAGTTTTTAATTGACACATCTAAAGAAGCATTCTGCATCACATCTGCACTCCAAAAACTCCAGTGTCCCACCTTTGATGGCAAACAGTACCAGATACTTCACAGTATCTGCCCTAACCCACTGGTTAACTCTTAGTCACAGACTTGTTCCCCTCGAGCTAGAGCTCAATTTAAAGTATCATTCATCTTGAAGAGAACCAAAACTGCTCAGATGTGTCTCAGACTCCATACCCCAAGCCACTGACTCACCTGAACATTTAACCATTTCCCCAGGCTACACAGATGAATACCTTTGAGTGCACATCTACAGCTGTTTTCAGGGAATTAGCTCAGATCTAGGGTGCTCTACTAAGAGCTCTCCAACCACAACAGAAGAACCATTCCACTTTCAGCAAGACTAGAGAAATTCCAAAGTGCAAACCTTATGAGAACAACGAAAGCTACAACTTTAGTTCATTTCCCTCAAAAGGTTCATGTACTCCTGCACTGTGTGCTGTACACAGAAGTGTTTTTGCCCTAAACATATACATTTTCTAAGTCCTACTTTAACGTGGAGCTCAAAATCGGTGCCCCTAAAGATCTCCCCAAACACCGAAATATCTTCCCACAGTGACACTGCATTGCCTTGACAACGGTTTTGTCCATGAGAGCAAGTGATTGAATAAGGCAACCCACAACCTTGATGAGCTCAAGATAGTCAGGAAGCTGATAAGGTGGAAACAGCGTTCACAGAAAGTATACTTTATGGCTCACAGTAGATTTAAAAATAAATAAATAAGCTTCTCTTTGCTGCCATTGACTAATTGTCTGTTTTTATAATACTAAGCCCCAGCAATGAAACATGAGGTTGATGTTCTCCTAAAGCATGAGCTAACTTCAACTGGAACTGTGGAGGTCTCACTATTCCCCCAACACATCCTCACTTCTCTGGATTTCATGCTGTTGTTTGCCTCACAAGGCAGATGGTCTAGTTCAGAGAGCTGATCCACCTGAATAAGTTGCTTTTGGGGCTCTGTTCACTTTTGGCTCTGTTCACTTTTGACAGAGATAACGTGTCACTTTTTAACCTACATCTTTACGGCAATGCCTGCACAAGGCCAGCTGCTTGTAGCCAGAGCCTTCACTTAAAAATTTAATTACAATTTCCACACCACACACATACTTGGTCAGAAGCATTCCTTATATTTCGGACACCTGACAACTCATAATGTCCTTGATTTTGCTCAGGACAGTCCGTCAGTGGCAAACTGATACCATTCCAACAGTATCACACAGTTCCAGCTCCCAAACACATAAAAACTGTATGACTATGTGAAAAACCTCTCTAATGCTTCTCTGACAACATCTCAGCTGAGAAGCCTCTCTGAGAACTGAACAGTTGTGAGGGATTTACATCTACTTTCTTATCTTGGGAATAACTCCCAGTTTAAGCCATCACTCCAAAAGGATGATATGCTAATGATTGTCTAAGGCCTGGTTGAGGGTTTCAAAAGTTATGCTATGCAGACTTGCAAAGAAAAAAAAAAAATGAAAAAAAAGTGGAACATGACACTTTGAGAATTGGAAGACAAATATGGAAACTGTAGAACTATTCTTGCGGACAGAACTATGCCAATTTCAGTCCAGATCTCCAGTGAAACAGATTTCATTGCACAAAAACCTCCACTGCACTTTGCACTTCTTCTGAACCTTTCAGGAAGGGGCCAGACAGAGCCCAGAGAAAGGACATCCCTCTGTGTATACTCAAAGGCAGCTGTGCATGTGCAGAATGAAGAATCTGGTAACCTCCTGAGCAAAAATCATCAGAATGACATAGATAAACAACATGTTCCTGTCTCCTTTTCTGCCTGCTCATTATCTGTTACCAACACTTCAAATCAATCAGTTTTTAAACTGGGAATAAAATAAACAAACAAAACAACCCCGAAGTTAGGTATTTGTGATGCCAGTTTATTTTCCCACATATGTAGGAAAATACATATACCTGTACATATTACCATTGACATCAAAACAGATACAAAGCACAACACTATGTGATAGAGCAAATTCTCAGCTGCAAAATGCTATTTTTCACCATTTGCTACATATTTTCGCCAGCAATGAACAAAAGCCCGCATACTGCGCTTGTCAAAAGCTGCACCAACAGAGGTGACCCACTGTTTCACAGCTGTTATGACAGCATCATTACTAGGGAAACGTTGCCCATGCAGTCCATCTTTCCTCAGCCTGAACAGATGGAAGTCAGAAGGTGCCAATTCAGACTGTACAGTGTGTGTGGTAGGACAGTCCAGCCAAGACTGGCAATGTGCTTCACCATCTTCAAACTGTTATGGGGCCTGGTACTATCATGTTGCAAGAAAAAGGTTGTCTTCTTCTCTGATCTGACTCTGGAAGTTTGAGCCTTCTACCTTAGGCACTGACATGATGAGGCTGTCACAGTTGATGGTTTGTCGAGGTTCCAGGAAATTCAAAACAATCATGACAGTGCACATCACTTCACCCACTAATGGCTGCATCTTGAACTTTTTCTTCAATGGGGAATTCACGTCATCACTCTGTGGACTGCCATTTTGACTGCAGCTCCTAGTGGTGACACTACATCTTGTCTGTGGTAATGATGCAATCCAGGAAACTGTCATCTTCAGCCTCGTATTGGTTCAGTATGTGCTGTCAAACTTGCATACAGTGTTCTTTCTGTTCCTGTATGAGTATTTGTGGAACCCAGCTGGCAGAAACTTTGAGATATTCCAAAGTTGCCACCATCATTTCCAATGCATTGAAGATGACATTCAGCTTTGTACACAGTTCCCTGGTCATAATCTGCCTATTTGCACAGATGAGCTGATTGAGACACTCTTCATTCAATGGTGTGACAGATGTGCGTGGCCATCTGGAATGTGGCTTGTCTCTCACATCACTATTGCCATTGCTGAAACACCACCCACCGCCTCACTGTGCTCACATCCACTGTTTGGTCTCCATCAACATTCAGCAAGCGTCAGTGAATGTCAATGGGTGCCATTTTTTCTGCATGGAGGAATTCAGTGCCATACCTTTGCTCCACAGGCACTTCCATGTCAAATGTCCCTCTTCCACCATCAGTTGCACATCAACAAAATGTAATGGAATATTGGTGGGAAGGATCAACATCTGCTGCCATATCACCATCTGACTCTGATGTTGTGGGCTAACATAAAACAGGAGGCATTACTTTCAGATCAGCCCTCATAGAAACATACAAAGTACTGTAATACTGGGCATTTTGGAAACAAGACTATCCTCAACGTTAAGAGGTAACAAAATCAAGAAAAAAAAAGAAGGAAATATTGCATTTATTTAAGACACCTACTTCAGTGTACTCTTGTTCCAAGAGTTAAGGAGTATCCCTGAGGAAGAGTATGTTTCTAATAGCAGGAACAACTCAATGATACCAGCAAGAAGAAAATCAAAGATCAATTTTCCTACCACAGCATTACCCAATCTGGGTTTTAGAATACATTTCACCCACTACTGTATTTTGTGCATGCCATAAACAACATAACACATGGATACAGATAAGACACCAGTTAGCTGGAAGTACATTAACCAGTTAGTTAATAACAGAGGTTACTCTCTTCAGGCTGCATAAAAATTGGGTAATAAGTGTACAAGGCCTGTTCTACTGCATTTCCATGAAAAGGTCTTGGTCTCCTGGCACACACGAATGCACAAGGCAGTTTCTCCATCTGAAACTGTACATAGTGTTTCTGGGCCACATGAGAAAGATCTGCTGCTGGGACCATAAGCTGAAGTTCAGATTAGACTCTTCAGAGCACAGATATGCCAGGAACCTTAGGTCAGAATTGCAGGATTGCAAAACAGAACATTAAAGTCTGTTAAAGACTTGGACTTTTCTTTTTAAAGCCCAAGATAAAATATTCCATAACAGATTACAGTAGTTCATCACTGCTAGTCATTACCAGGTAAATAACAGTCGATTTCAGTGTCCCCACACTCATACTGATTCAATAAACCATTTCACCCCTGATGAGCTACAGCTGTCTCTAAGATAAATACCACCCAATTTTGAAACTCCACTTGATCACACCTACTACAGAACAATTACTGCAGCTTGTTCTGTGACATAAGTCAATGAATGTCAGGAATTGCTTTGCTTATGTAGCTAAATGTGCATGCTTTACTTTTCTCTTAATTAAGTTTTATGGTCAATTTTAGCACCTATGATAATACTTAGCACTTACAGAGCATCTCACATTTATAAACATAACTAATCAAGAAATAAGAAGTGAGAGCCACCAGAGCACAGCTGAGCTAGCCTTCCCTCCTCTTGGCTACAAACCTATTGTCTGAAGTGTAATGCACCTTTTCTGTTCCAGTCTAGTTTTTACCCCAAAATGTCTTGCCTAAGTGCCTCAGCCTCAGAAGGCAAAGTTCCTCTTGACATCTTCCACATCCACCCAGACTTGGCATCATCTCTGCACCTCCCCTTCCAGTCAGGGACAATCCCTTCCAATCTCTTCTCTCACTCTTTGGGAATAGCAAAACAAACAAACAAACAAACAAACCAACAAAAAAAAAAAAAGCAGGAGTGGAGGAAACCCCTCACACCAAATAAAAACAAAAAACACAATAAATAAACCTCCATATCTTTTTGTTATGTTATCAGCCATCTCTTCCTATGTTTATTTGCCACTACCCTTCTCCAGATACCATCCCAAGATTCACAGAGCTCATCTTCCTTGGCATCTTGTGCTCGGTTTTCCAGTTCAGCCCAATACTCATTTTTGGGGTACCTCACAACCCAGCTGCTCCCACACTTAAAGAAAGAAGAAAACAAATGCCAGAACCCCACTCTTTTCTTCCTTATTCCATTCATCAGACACACATACTCACACCCATGCACTCCCTTCCACTCTTTCTCACTCTCAAGCTTGAGAGCACTGATTGCATCAAATTGGGCATGGTTATGTGTAGTGGCTCAGTATCCACAAAGGACAGGCTCCAGCCACTTAAAGTCTCCATTTAAGCTCCCTGCTGAGCTCGCAGGCTTTCAGAGTCAAGGATGCTCTGAAACTTCGATGGACATTGCGCTACCAATGAATGACATCTTTGTGTCTGTGCCTTGCACCAGGGGCATACTTTAGACACACAATCTGTGATGATCTTGTACCAAGTTGTGTGACGTGACATGCCAAGGCTGAGCCATTAATAATGGTTCTTCTACCCAGCCCATATATACAGATGTAAAATGTTTGGATAAGATAGTTTCACAAGTAAATTATGCAGCTGCTGACTCAGGAACTCATTTGTGCACAGATCTAGTATCGACTAAAGAATCTTTATTATCCTGGAGGTAAGAACTCTCATAATCCTGCATTCTTTTTCTAGACCAGACCATACCAGTTCAGTCTCAGCACCAGAGTGGCCCAGCACTCCACCACTCACAACTTGTTCATGCTGGTTGATTGTGGCTGCAGCCCACTTTCACTTCCCTGCTTCCTCTGTAACACCAGCATAAGCTGCACTGCAAGGGAACTGCAGCCTCCCTGCAATTAGTCGACTGATAGAAGACCAGGCAAGAGAAGGCTCTACATAATAATCCCTCCCAGGCCACAGTACTGGCAGAGGCTCTACCTGCCCTGAACAGCACAAATAGTGTAAAAGCCACTTTGCATCAATTTCACAATTAATCTTGATATCCTCTCTGATGCAGAAATCCTAAGAAAAATACAAATGATGTAGATCATGAACTTTAATAGGATGAACATATTCAGACAAGGCTACACTGAATGATAAGCTGGGTATGTTTTTGAAGCCCTTTCCTGAGTGGCTGATGAGTACATTTGTTTTCCAGCGGTAAACAGGACAAACTATTTTTAAACAAGAAGTTATTGAACCAATCATCCCTGTGTAAACTGACCAAGTCACCCTCACAGTGAGAGTGAGAGCATCTCCAGACAGACAAACGAACACAAGTTTTTACCTGCTTGCTACTTTCCTTGCCACTTAAGAGTCACAGAATCATAGAATGGCTTAGGTTGGAAGGGACCTCAAAAATCATCCAGTTTCAAACCCCCTGCCAAGGGCAGGGTTGCCACCCATTGGATCAGGCTGCCCATGGCCCCATCCAGCCTGGCCTTGAACACTTCCAAGGATGGGGAATCCACAGCTTCTCTGGGCAGCCTGTTCTAGTGCCTCACCATCCTCTCAGTGAAAAATTTCCACCTAACATCTAACCTAAATCTCCCCTTTCAGTTTAAATCCATTTAAACTGTCGTATCCTATCATCATGTAAAAAGTCAGTCCCCCTCTTGCTTGTAAGATCCCTTCAAGTCCTGGAAGGCTGCAATGAGGTCTCCCCAGAGCCTTCTCTTCTTCAGGCTGAACAAACCCACCTCCCTCAACCTTTCTTCATAAGAGAAGTATTCCAGCCCTCTAATCGTCTTCATGGCCTCCTCTAGACCTGCTCCAACAGCTCCATAACATTCTTGTGCTATGGCCCTAGACCTGGATGCAGTACTCCAGTACTTGTACTACCTTCCTGGAAGAGCACTCCCAAGTTCCTCTGGGAGAAATTTGGGGTTTTTTCCCTGCTGCTTCCTAAAGTGACAGTGTTCCCTGGCTCTTCTCTGTCACCTAGCAGTACATCCCCCAGCAAACCTAGTAAAAAATCCTGGTGATTAGCTCAGCCAGACGGCTGCTTAGTATTCTTGCCCCTCCCAGTCACTTGCATCCCATACAACACCAACACGCCTGGTTCATGCATGTCCAAGATCATAGAACCCAAAGCCCTGAGCATGACACCATCCATGCAGCCATTCAACTGTTCTGTTCTCCTCTTTCTGCCCAGTTCCCACTCTCCAACCAGGAGAACTGAGAGCACTGCTTGTGCTCCTAATCCCTTCAACATCTTCCCAAAGGACATCAAGTCTTTTTTGACATTTTGCAATTTCCTAGTTGCAGCCTCCTATGATCCATCTTGAAAGACCAGGAGAGGATAGTAGTCCTCAGACTTTATTGCATCCAGTAGGCTCTTCCTGATTTCCTGAAGTCCTGAAAGCAGGCTCTCAGCAAGCAGCAAACCCTTCCAGAGGCATTATCTGGGCTGCAAATGGGTGCCTCAGTGAAGGAAATTGGGAAGGGGGGGCAGCAACAGACCGCAGGAAAGCAGAACACTTGGCTCAGTATACTGTGTATGTAACTGCTTTCAAAGATTTGAAGTGTATAAAAGTCAGAGAATACCTTAACTCTCAAGTAGCTGAAATGGGGGTAAAAAAGTGAAATTAAGTATAGGAAATCACAGACTGAATGTGAGAATACTTCCTTTCCTTTGTGGGTTTCTCTGTTTCTTTGGTGTTTGTTTTTGTTGTTGTTGTTTCTTCTTTTGTTTTTTTGTTAGTAATACTTTCAAGTGGTTCAAGAAAGCATGCTGGAAATACATTGTCAAGGGTAATCCTGAACTTGCCAATCAATGTGTTCTGACAAAAAAAAAAAAGCATTCATTTTTTTTTCCCTTTACCTTCAGCATCAGACAGATGCCAGAATGGCATTCAATATTAAGCAACATCCTCACAGTGGTACCTTTGGAAATGAGCTTCAGAGCCTTAATTAAGCCAATACATCTTTGACAGTGTCTATAACCCTTGCATAGCAGCAGCGAGAATCATGCAATCATGAAATCTAAGCAGGAAAACAGATGGTCTTAAATAAAATAAAAACTCTGCCTGCAATTTGTTTTGCAACATTGTGTGAGGTCTCCAACTTAATTAAAAAAAAAAAAATAGGGAGGAGCAATGCTGAAGAGACCCTTGTCTTTGGTCTCCTATGTTTAACATGGGTTCATAGATCAAAACAAAATAGCAAAGATATAAAATCAAAAGAACACATTGGTCTATATCACAGAACAGAGATGCAGTTTAGTATGATGGAGAAAACTCTCAGAGGACAATGATGCATGAATTTTCATTAGTGCATTTTGTTTTCATCAAGATGCAGACAGGTGCAGATACAAGAAGGAAGCACCATGGGCCTCTCCAGGGGTGCGCTATGGGTTCAGGTTGAAGCACGCTAGCAAAATGCTGATGTGCTGGCAGTCAGGCTTTTTGAGGTCATGACTGAAGTACACTCCTACAATTTCCCTAAGGAGCCCATGCTTACATGTCAAAGAATGCTTCAAACACTAGACTCGTTGAGCAAAATCATAAAACTACAACCAAGAAGAGGAAGCTGTGTGTGCGTGCGTAGAGGGGATGCTTTGCTGCGAGGTACACCTGGCAACATGGAACAGTGTGAAGGTGGCAAGGAGAAGGAAAACGTCACAGACTTTGTTAAATTATCTGTCCCATGATACAGCTTCCAAACACTTAACATCAGCACATCATTTCTGCAAGCACTGAACTCCATCAATTTGGAAAAGAAAACAATTAATGCCAAAGCCAACATCTGTGACATCTTTAAATATGATACTGTGAACCACAGGAGTGTAACTTAATAGTTGAGCATTTTGAAGCTCTATGAGGTTTATTCAAGCACTATGGGAGGAGACTTCCAAATCTGAGCAAAAGTCATCCAGAGTACAGACTGGTACTGTGATGCACACCTTGGCTGCTGCTACAGGAGTTGTCACACTAAGGTGAACAAGCACATACAAATTCAGATGTCTCAGGAGGGTGCATGCTGTAAAACCTGCTAATAACAAGTGATTCATTCAATGCATGAAAATAATTGAACCCATAGATCAAATGCAAATGAAGCCAATGGTTAATTGCATTTACTCATCTTCAGCCTGCATAACTGTTGGTCTCTATAACATGCAACTTCTGTCCAGCTTTACCTTCTCCAGTTCAACCAACTATTCCCACTCAGTTAACAGTGAAATATCTTAATTGTGTCATCAGATCCAAAGCTGGCAGAACACAGTGTCAGCCAGACTGGTTCTGTTAGATACCAACAGCACTTAAGCTATGGCAGCATCTCAGCTACTGGATCTGAGCAAGTCCAATGCTCCTCGTAGGAGCGGACACCCACACATTCCCTTCTTTCAGGTATCAGTTGTCAGTGAAACCATTTAAATCACATCTAATTTAACTTCATTTCATGAACTGGATGGAGGCCTTTCATAAACTAGAATAAAACCTAGAGAGCTCCACACTGTCAGACCTGTGATGCTACCAACTGCAGGGTTAACCAGGCAAGACACATCTAAGAAAAACAAAACCTCAAACACCAGGCATACCTGCTGAGTACTTTTTAGAGCTCTGAAGATACTAGGAGGACATCAAAGAGAGACATAAAATAACCAAAACGAATCTTTCGCCTGGCAGACCTGCTGAGGTAGGAGGGAGGTAGACAAGGCTTGCATAATGTGCTAAGTGTGTCTGGTAACCGAAGCCTAAAAGGAAAGTATTCTCCTCAAGACGTCCAGACATGACAAGTAATCCTTTGACATCTTTTGCATGGAAGCTAGACAAAGAGAAAAGGGCAATAGACAGACATAAAATGATTACTCTGCATATTTTTCCCTTGCTTTTGGGAGTCTTTTTTAATGTACGTACTTATTTTATAAAAGAGAGATGCAGGGAGCATGCCGCAAGGCATACAGAAGTCTACCATTAAGATACCATATGGAAGTCTGTCTTCACAGCTAGTCATCCTAAGTTTGGGGGTATCTCAGAACCTTTGCATGAAATTGTTGTGGCAATGAGGAGGAGGAGGAAGGAAGAAGGCAGGAAGTAAAGAAGATGGCACACAGGTATTGCTGCTATTTCTGTTCTTGAACAGCAGTAAAAGTGAGCAAAGCCACAAGGACCTGTGATAATGAGTCATAACACAGAATTGCTGGAATCCTGGAACCCCAGCACCACACCAGATGGCAGTTTCACAAGACTTGGGCTTCAGCTTCTCACTTGGCAAGGGGCCACACATGAAGGTCACCCACAGAGACTCTCTCCAGAGCCAGTGAGCTGCCTGCTCTCTCCCTCCTCCCACAATTGCCTCTGTATCCTTCTCAGTCTATACACACAAAAGCAGCAAGCTACCTTGCCATTAATAAGCAGCAGATAGGAGAATTTCATCTGCGGGCCTGTGACCAGTGCAGCTTCTGCACATCCTTTCACAGTAGCCAGCAAAGTATCAAAAGTATTCCTAATGGATTAGGGCAGATAAATCAGAGCTAGAGGTCTGAGCAACAAACAATAGAAACAGTTCAAACAAAAGAAATGAACTTACAGCAGAGAGTAATTAATTATTCAGTGCTGAAACAAGCACCTGCCAACCCTAACATTCACTGAATCCACCTTCCTGAAGCATCACTCACTACCAAGAAATTTCTATTTTCTTTCCACAGAAAAAGCAAGGAGCATCATCTACATAGTCTTTGTTTTAACTTCTAGGTTAACTTTAAGCTACCCATAGACCTCGTCTCTTTTAATCATGTAGTGCAAAGATTAACAATTTACTTATTTTTCAGTAGAAAGGTTCACAATGAAAACTTTCAAGCATCAATTCATACATTATTTAAGCAGTTTCAGTACACACTTGGCCAGAATTAATCTGTGGTCTGCTGACTGATTTCTGCACCATTCACCAGGCATTATTGCTATGATTCATCACGAGATACTTTTTTTCTTATTGATGATGTGCAATACTTTCTGCTTGTAAACTATACGTGAATATTCTTAGTTCTTCTCTGAAGACTCTATTAGTCTCTGCCCATCTAGTTGCTCGTAAGTGTTCACTGTAGATAAAAACCTGAACATTGAGTACTGTCAAAAAAATAGTACAAGCATTTCCTTCCTGTAGACAGAGCATGTTGCTTCTTGAAAGACATCTTAAATTCCTCCTTGCACAAAGGTGGTCCTCAAACTCATTACCAGCAATCAAAGCGAGGGCGATATACCTGTACTTGCTGAGCATTCATTTCAAACACGATTCTTTTGAAATAGCATGAAGCAAATAACTTCTCATAGTTTAATAGGGATAGTCGCATTATTAACTTAGAGTGGCTACATGTTATATTTAGCCCATGAGCAGTAAGTTTTTCTGTCTCTACTCTAAAGATCAGGGAAACCATAGATAGAGCAAGAATTACTTACCATGTATTTCTGTCAATCTCTACACTTCAGATAATTTCTGAAGACAGGTAACAAAATTCACCCACAACCTCTAATTAATATATATTTACACATCAGCTTTTCTAACCATAGACACGTCAAATTTAGACACAATGCTCTTCTTACACAAAACAGAAATTACATCATCTTAGATACCTCACCACAGATTTGAGCTCAAGCTAAATATATTTTTTTTTTCCCCCTGAAGGGTCAAGAGACTGATTCTGGGAGTCAGAACATGCTTTCAGTGCCATTTTTGGTATTGAACAAGTGGGTGGACAAAACAACCTCCAGAGATACCTTTCAACCTAAATTGTTCTGCAATTCTACAAAAAAGGAAGCAATTTTATAAAGTAACTTTAAAGTGAAATTGAACTGACACAATATCAACTTTATTTTAATCCTCCTCCCCTTTTCCTTCTTCCACTTAAAACAGAAGTGCAACTGACTCCAATTCATCAGCATCCAAGTAAGCTCTTGAACTGGGCAGTGAGCAGAAGCATAGTGCCATGCAAACTACACAATAAGGTATAAGTATCTCATAGAAAAAAAAAAAAAGATAGAAAAATTGCATAGTGTTAAGGTAGAGCCATGTTAGGTCATATTCTCTTCATTCTCAAACTTGTGACCACAAGACAACACAATTTTCATTATTTTTATTTTCTAAGGTTAAAAAAATTAGACCTACTTCATGTCTGGAATAGACATCATAGCCAACCTCATGAAGTTCAACAAAGCCAAGTGCAAGGTCCTGCACCTGGGTCGGAGCAATCCCAAGTACACATACAGGCTGGGCGGAGAATGGCTTGAGAGTAGCCCTGAGGAGAGGGACTTGGGGGTGTGTGTTGATGAGAAACTCAACATGAGCCGGCAGTGTGCGCTTGCAGCCCAGAAGGCCAACCGCATCCTGGGCTGCATCAAGAGAAGCGTGGCCAGCAGGT